>PVLD010000481.1:236328-279974 GCA_004027595.1 Dinomys branickii
AGGAAATATTCTTGCCCCTCTCTTGGAAGGGAGGGAGGGAGGGAGAGTGGCAGGCAGCCAGGCAGGCAGGAAGGAAGGAAGCCTTAGATCCAACTACCAGTTCATAAGACATGGAAAGAGCAAAGAGGCAGTTCAGACAACACATCAAAGTTGAAATTAGACAAATCCAGACCACAGAAAAGTACAAAACAAGTCACCCAGTTTCTTTAAATAAGTAGGGTAGGTGAAGAGAAGGGAGTTATAAAGGAGACATGTTATTTATCAATGAAATGCAATGATTTCTTCAATCAAGAAAATGTGTAAAAATGCATATTTTAGAAAATCAGGTATAGAAGAAACACGATTTCCAAAATATTGATAGTAACTGAACACTGTACAACTTTTTATAAAAAAAAGTCTTTTTGTATTCTGTCCAGGGCCTACAAAAATGTCAAATACTTCTGACTTGCAAACAAAACAACAAAAGCCGAAACTTGTTTGTACATTTGCAGCCATGGACCAAAGCACTGGTATCTCCAGTACCTAACGTCCTATGCGTTCACTTTTCCATAGATGGCTTGGTTCCTCTACCTAGCTTTCCTGCCAGCCTTTCACTCAGCCTCACACACTAAAGCCAAACCAGTTCTCCCTCAAACAATGAGGCGCTTTCGCCTCTTTTCCGTTTAACATTCCCACCACTCTGTTCCCACAGACTGAAAAGCTTGCTTCCTCTATCCATCTAATTAGTTTCCAAATTGCACAGTTTCCATCTATAAAATCTCTTTCCACTTCTACCACAAAGGGCTGGGGATATAGCTCAGTGGAATAAGTGCTTGCCTAGCAAGCGCAGGGTCCTGAGTTCGATCCCCAGTACCGCAAAAAAAAAAAAAAAAATTTGTATCTCACTTCTACCACAGCCCCATCGAGCCATCACTTCCCAGCCACGGCCTTCAGAACCGACGTGACTTCCTTCTTCCCAGCCTGCTCACTACACAGCGTTCCCGTTTGTATCCCCTCCGTCTGTGTACTACACGCACTGCCGCGCTCATCATCCCGAAGGGCAGTCCTATTCCATGTATCGTCCACTTACACATCCCCGGTGTGGCTGAGCACAGTGGCTCATGCTAGGGAGGCTGAGGCAGGATTCCATGCTCTCTTTTTCCCCAGTGCTGATCAGATCAAAACCAACATCAAGGTCCTTGTGGTTAGCCGGGCTCAGGCATTATCCCACGCACGTGTTCCAAGTTCCAAGTTCCAAGACAGCCTGGGGAACTCAGTGAGAATGTCTTGCAAGGCTGTGTGAGACAGGCAATGTAGCTCAGTAGAACACTAGCCTAGCATGTGAGGCCCTGGGTCCATCCCCAGTACCAAGAAAAAATAGGTAAAAAGCCTCGGCGATTCCCTGCTCTGTATACCAAGTAATGCCTGTTCCACAACATAAACTAGCTATTTTAACGAGTTCACAAGACACTGCCTGCCACCCATCCACCAGAGGGCCCGCGCCCTTGTCCCAAAACGCCCCTTAGCCCCTGCAACAGGACCCACCCCCTCGGCCTTGCTCCCCTCCTGTTCTCCCCAAAGCCCAGTGGATTCTGGCAGACTTCCCTACCCCCCACCTACGTGCAGCTACTTCTCTATTTAATCTCTCTCGATTTGCTGACCCGGGCAGAGTAACTCACGTTGTTGCTGCAGCAGATTTTATACTCCCTAAAGAACACAAGGTTTTTAATCTTCACTTGTTGTTTTGTTGGTGTTGAATTCCTACTGTGTCAACAAACTACACTGCTTAAGTAGTATTAATAAAAAAGTGTAAGCTGCTTCAAAAAAGAGATCATATCATCAAAAAGAAAAAACTAATCTACAACTTTCTAGTTAAAGGTAACAGTCATCCTCTTTGGAAATGATATATTTTAAAATTACTTTTCTATAACAATGTGAATCTAAATATCAATTTTTTCAGTTTAAGTCTCCTATGGTAAAACTGCAGCCACCTTCACAGGTGAACTAAAATTTTATACAGTAGTTACCAACTGCTTAAGGGACTACAGTGGATTACAGAGTTACTTTGTTATCTCCGACCATTATAAACAGTCTGTATCCCTGTTTCTGTCTCTCTCCATCACTGTCTCTTTCTTCTCTCTCTCTCTCCTCTCTCTCTCCATCCTTCTCTCCCTCCCGACTTCCCTCCCTCTCTATCTCTTCAGTACTGGGGATCACACCAGGGGGGTGTTCTACCACTGAGTTACACATTCAATCTTTTTTTTTTTTGAGACAATGTCTCATTTAGTTCCTCAAGTGAGACTCAAACTTGTAATCCTCCTGCCTCAGCCTCCTTCAGTATAAATAGTATCTCTTCTATAACAAATGCCCACTAAAGAATTGTAGCTTCAAAACTCCCTGCTTCTTTTAGGAAAAAAAAATGTCATGTAAGTCTGAAATCAACGTGAAATTCCAGTAAGAAATACTAATTACAGAGTATTTTTCTAAGAAATTAGAGGAAAACAACACTTACTAATTGGCATAAAAATACTTTTCAGCTCTGAAGAGCCAGGAAAGAACGGCGGATGGGAACAGTCCATACGCACTCGAAGTCACTTCCACAGCCTCAGCTCTAGACTTTCCCTGACCACCTTTCCTAAGACATGTAACAGAAGCGTTGGTGCAACCTAGAAGACTGACATGAAAGGAACAACAAAACAGGTTTGTCATTTGAGTACTGTTATTTTCTTTCCCAATTGCTGAACTTCAACCTTTCAGAATTCCCATCTCTTAGATGACTAGGGGTCTAAGGAGAAGACAAACATGAGCTAGTTTTTTTGACTCATTTGTTTTTGTAATATTCCCTCTCTACAGAAAACAGCCAGCATTCTATTCCTAGAACAGAGACGGGCTCACCTCACTCCCTCCTCTCCCATGCCACTGGCACTTAACCTCACGCTGAGTCCAACCTACTCCCCAGCTTCTGCTTCCAGCTCCCTATCGGTCACTTCCTCTACCAGGCACTGTCTTCTGCACCACGTGTGGATGGCCACATCCCTTCGCAAGTCCGTATTGTTCAAGGACAAAGTCAAATGTCATCAGCGAGCAGGAAGCATTAACTTATACAACCCTTAGTTGCTAACCCTTTTTTTTCAGCACTAGCAATCAAATCCAGGGCCTTGCCCACACTAGGCAAGCTTTCCTCCACTGAGACGCATCTCCAGTCCTAGTATCTTTCCTTTGAGTCAAAAATCATACCTTTTCTGCTCCTTAAAAACTGTAAGTTGAAGAAAGAAAGGAAGGAAGGAAGGAAGGGAGGGAGGGAGGGAGGGAGGAAGGAAGGAAGGAAGGAAGGAAGGAAGGAAGGAAGGAAGGAAGAGAAAAACCTGTTTTATTACCAGGCACAGTGGCACAGGCTGTGGCGGGAAGACCACTTAAGCTCAGAAGGTTGAGACCAACCTGGGCAGCACAGTGACACCTCCATCACAAAACAAAACAGACGGTCATGCTGCTTCCTAATTATTTTATTTATTTCATTGTGCCATGGTCAGTTCATGTAACTCTCAAACACTGATTCTCTACTAATACCAGCTTGTTAGGACATACCTTTTTACCAAGAAATGCAGTCTTTCAAATTCAATATTATCATGATTTGCTAGTCAGTAACAAACTTACATCAAGAAATGTACTTAAAAGCCAACCTCTTCTGCTGAACTGCTTTTTTAAAGGATGAGTATTTTAAAGAATACATGTCCAAAAATAAATGTATGGTTAGAAAGCCCCTTTTGAGATCCTACAAAAAATCTTTATAAGCTGGGCATGGTGGTACACGCCTGTAATCTCAGCACTCAGGAGGCTGAGGAAGTTGGATCATTGTGAGTTCGAGACCAGCCTGGGCTACAAAGTGAGCTCAAGGCCAGCCTGAACTGTAAAGCAAGACCTGTCTCAAAAAGACCAAAAAAAAAAAAAAAGTTTATGGAACATTTTTGCATTTCTCTAATACCTTTCATGAGGACCAAACAAGTTTTAGGACCTAACACTGACCGTGGCTATACTTTAAAAAGTGGCCCCCAAATACAAGAATTTGTCTATTCTTGATCTTTTACTCTATGGATAAAAATCAGCCTTGAGCCACAGAGTGAAAGTTCCCAACGGCTCACTTTAGCAAGGTGATTTTGTCCCAGCTGCACTCACTGAGCCAGGCTGCACAGGGACAGCAACCAACAGATCAAGTCTGCCGTCCCTAAGAGTGCTGAAGCCCAGGCCCGCTCCCGCTGTCTAAGCACTGTCTCACACACCGAGCCAGTCTCTAGATTTACCAGACACGGGTCCTCCTGCCTCTGCAGCTAAGAAGTCAAGTGTTCTCTTCCTCACTGGGGATGTGATTTTATTCTCATAAACCAAGGAACATTGGAAAACGCTACTATAGATGGTCCGTTTTCATTTCCTTTTTAAACTTTTCAGGCAGGGCCACATTGAAAGTTTGGTTAGTATCAAGTGCTATCTAGTAAGTTAACTACCTCTAATATCTGACCACCTACTATAGATTTTTCTTTTACTTGTTTTTCTTTTTCTTTCCCCCTCCTCCCCACCCCCACCTCTCACAGCCACTCTACCACTCACATTCCAACATTTTGGTGACATTCCTTCACCCCTACAGGAACAATACTTACTCCTAGACCTGTCCAGGGGGAAATGAATTCGGTAACAGGTACGGTGGAGATGTGGCACTTGGGC
The DNA here is from genome assembly GCA_004027595.1 of Dinomys branickii. Lineage (NCBI taxonomy): Eukaryota > Metazoa > Chordata > Mammalia > Rodentia > Dinomyidae > Dinomys > Dinomys branickii. The sequence continues at coordinate 241,024 of PVLD010000481.1, forward strand.
TGAGTGTCAGTCACAATGCATTCTTTCTGGTCTGCTCCTGACTACACCTTAGCAGCTAAAAGCCTGGGAGGTGGCTCATAGTGTGGGCAGGTACGCGGGTCACCAGGTGCTCATGTGGTTGCGAGATACACTAGCACTTGAGGTGTAACAAGTATGTTTTCTTTTAGATGACAACACAGAATACAAGTATCGCAGGCCTGTCCCAGGGCTGGGTAATGCTGGGATGTTCAAATTAATCTTTATATAAAATTATATGCCTGAGCCACATTAGTTTTATTTTTCACAGAAAAGATTTTTGTTATATTTTAATGTTCTCAGTTTTGTTTTTATTTGTCTTTTTGAGATAGGGTTTCGCTATGCAGTTCAGGCCGGCCTTACACTCATTTGTAGCCCAGGCTAGCCTCAAACTGCAGCGATGCTCCTGCCTCAGCCTCCTAAGTGCTGAGATTACAGGCTTGCACCACCAATGTTTTCAGTTTAGAATGCAAGTGGATTACTTTTTGTTTTTGTTTTGGTTTTGGTTTTTTGTGGTACTGGGGATCGAACTCAGGACCCTGCGCTTGCTAGGCAAGCACTTATTCCACTGAGCTATATCCCCAGCCCCAAACATTTTCATTGTTTTTTTTTTTTTTTGGTGGTACTGGGGATTGAATTTGGCGGTACTGGGGATTGAAGGATTACTTTTTAAGAAGCTCTTTGAAGAATGTCTTCCTTTCCTTAATGCTGAAAACACTTGGTATATACAATTCTTGTATTAAGATGCCTATCTCTTAGAATTTAATATTCAAAAATAAGTTTCACTGAGTCATTAGGCTTTTTTTTACCAGACTGAAAACTGTATAATTTGTCTTTTCCTTTTCACTCTAACTTCCAAAAATTTCTTTTTGTTTGTTTTTTGAAACAGGGTCTTGATATGTAGCCCAGGCTGGCCTCAAACTCGTGCCGATCCACCTGCCTCAGCCTCCCGAGGCATGCGCCACCATTTCTGGCTGACTTCTAAAAGTTTCTAAACTAAATTACAATAACCACATTAGCCTAGGCAAATTTTACATGTACATGTTTCTTTTATTAGATAGGTTTTATTTCTCACTTATACTTTAACAGCCTTCGTGTTTATATGATATTTGTAGTAAGCTACTCAAATCTTCTCCAAAAGCAGTAAATGGTATAAATTATAAACAAATAAAAATGTTCCAAATAGCCTATTCTACTAAACTGCAAGTTCTACTTCCTAAAAACAAAAACCAAACAACACAATAAATCTTCCAAAGTGATCCGAAACCTTGGGTTTGGTAAGGGTCACATCTGCATGAATAGCCAGAAAAACAGCAGCCTCACAGAACAAAAGCAGCCAAAAGGTGAGGGCAGAGGGAGTAGAGGGAGCCGCACTTTCAGTACTGTGGGGGCACGAAACGTCCCCTCCCCAGAGAGAGGCCACGTCAGAGAAGTGGGGCTCATAGCAGTCCTCTGCAGCGGGTTGGCGTGTCTACCAGGGTGGCAGAACCTCACTGTGCTGAACAAGGAGGAGTGAACTGGAACAAAGATGGGAACAGGAATGAAGAACAGATTTCCATGGCTGGGTGCAGTGACCCCTATGTGTAATACTAGCTCCCCAGGTGGCTGAGGCAGGGGGATCACAAGGTCAGGGCCAGCCTGGGCAATTTAGACAGATTCTGGCAAAGATTTTTTTGAAACAAGGTCTCACTAGATGGTTCAGAACCTACTACATAGCTCAGGCTGGCCTCCAGTTTGCAGTAATCCTCCTGCCTTAGCCTCCAGAACGTTGGGATACAGGCATGAACTGCCATGCCTGGTGCAAAATAAAAGATTTTAAAGAGGCTGGTGGAACAGATCAATAGCAGAGCCCGTGCCTTGCATGCGCAAGGCCCTGAGGGTAAGCCCTAGTTACACAGCGATGGGGTGGTGATGAAAAACCAGGAAGCAGAGAGGGGAAGCTCAAGAAATGCGCACCTTTTTTTTTCCTACAAGGTGGTGAGCAAGGTTTTGTGCCCAGTATGGAAAGTGGTCAAGATTGCATGGAGACCCAGGGAGGGAACTGCTTCACAGATCACAAAGACACGCTCAGGCAAGACTTCAAGACTCCAGCTGAGGCTGGCACCAATGATCTCCAGCACTGTGTGGTTTCTCCACAACACAGGGATAGGACAGCAGGAATGGTGTCAGATGTTATCTGCATAGTGGGGCCTGCCCAACAAGGAAGAATCAAACTCCAAGTGCTGGTAAGGAAACAGCTGAAGCTCCGCTGGGTGTGGTGGAGCGCACCTGTAATCTCAGCACTCGGGAGGCAGGGCAGGAGGATTGCCATGAGCTCTGGACTACACAAGGCCATGTCTCAAAAAAAACAACAAGGGCTAGGGATATAGCTCAGTGGAATAAGCACCTGCCTGGCAAGCACAAGGTCCTGAGTTCGATCCCCAGTGCCACAAAAAATAAATAAATAAATAAATAAATAAATAAATAAAAGCTGATCTCCAAAAAACAACAAAACAACAACAACAAAAACGGAAAGAAAGTAGCTGAAGCAACATGTGCCAGAGGTCACAGTATAGAAAAGAAGGAACCGAAGTGAAATCTGGAAGTGACTAAAGGCCTAGGAGGCTTGAGGGGGAGAACACAGGCAGGTAAAATTAGAAAGCCAGAGCTGTAAATTATCCGAGTTTAAGATCAGAAGGTGAATCCCAAGGTGAATCCAATGGATCAGAAAATGACGACATGGTAGGAGATGTGGCCACAACATCAAGTTACTCAACAGGACCAGGCCAAGGTTTGTCTGACCAGAATCATTACACACCAACTCAGCACAGCACTTACTAACTAGTTCTATCAATCCTAGGGAAGTCCCTTAGTTTCTCACTCAGTTTCTTCATCTGAAAAAATGGGGAGAGTAGGCTCTTTTATGACTGTCCACAGATTAAATTAGTTAATACATACAAAGTGTTCAGAGAAGAGCCTGACACATATAAAGTACTTTAGGTGAGTAAGCGATTATATGAACCTTCATTGTTGTTATTTACACAGCGATATCTGCCAAACCAATGTGGAAACCTTAATGGGAGCTGGGGTGTAGCTCCGTGGTTGAGCGTTTGCCTAGTGCGTACAAGCCCCAAGCTGGATCTGTAGCACTGCCTAAACAAATAATAAATACACTGGCTAAAAGGGAAAACTAAGCAAAGAATCAAAGTTGCCCAAGAGGGCAATGGTGGAGAACATATAGCTGACCAACATGCTTTGCTGTAAACAACGTGATATTAAATATAAAAATATTAAATCCATCAGACATTTACAGTCATAGGACTTGAAATACACACATACATATATATACACACACATGTAACCTCTAAGATAGTCATAAATGTATCAACTGAGTATTAGATAATAAAAAGTACTGTGCTACAAAGGACAGTAAAGTTCTACCTGAAAGTCATGGAAACTACCGTGGCACGGGAACCACAGTGACAGGAGGGAGTTGGCCTTATCCCACTACACTCATACCACAAAATTTAGGGCCCCTGAGGGTGAAGAACTAAATATCCATTCTGGCAATAACTAATAAAAGTAAGCAAAGTGAATCTCTGTGCTGCTGACCAAAAAGCCCAACTCACAGAGAAGTCCAAGATCCCACGGTAGGGCTTTCCTATCAGGTGCACCTGCTTATCTTTCAGCATGCATTTTGAAAAGTTCTAGAAGTATCACATCTATTTATTTTCTTTTATGGAGTCCAGAAGCTCACCACTATCTGTTCAAACAAGGCCCTCTTTCAAAGAGAACTGCATTAAGTAGGTATGAGACACCTTTAGCACCAGAAGTTGTGAATTTTCACCTGTTTGCAAGACCACAGAGCTATACTCACTCCTAGGAAAGACCTGATGTAGAAAGACCGGCCCTGGGAACAGGTTTACAAACCCAGCAAGGGCCCACTGTCATTCTTTACTGTGTACGCAGGATAAGGGCAGGGCAGGAAAACTGGCAAAAAAGCTGTGGCCTTGGACACGCTGTTGGCGGACTCTTGGGGACAAACTCCCTGCCCAAGTTCCAGGTAGGAAAGGCAGGAGAAAAAAGGAAAACCACATTCATATCTGTTCTTGATAAAGAAAAAGCTATTTGGAGAGAAAAAAGGAAAACTAAGTTCATATCTGATCTCACAAAGGAAAACAGTGTCCTAAGCATCAAAAGCTGAACATAATAGGGTAAATTCTGGAAAAACATTCATCAGTGCACAGCTGCTTGGGCTCATAAAAATCTAACCTCTACATCAGAGTCACAGTGATCAGAACTGATTTTGCCAAATGAAATTATATTTACCCACATTCTTTGGCTCTTTATGCAAGTAAAGTAATTCTAAATATTAAAAACTAGAAATATTTATTAGGGGCAAGGAATTATAAAACAGGCATTCTGTAGTTCTCTCATATTAATGCATGCAAAAAAACAGCAGTTCCTGTTGGAGCCATATTTGATCCCAGCAGGCTTTAAAGGGAGTGATGATAAATATTACAGAACATAGTGTTAAGACCTAGCAAAGCACACAGGAAATGCTTACGTAGCTCACCTTGAGGAGCTGTTAGACTTGATTGTTAAGAAACGGGCGTCATGGGCTGGGAACGTAGCTCTGCAGGAGAGCGTTCGCTTAGTGGGCACCATCCCCAGCACCACAAAGCCAGGAGGGAAATGGAGCCCGAACTAAAGCAAAGGCAGAACACAAAGGGAACGCTAAGCATGCCATCACTCCGGCCAGGCCACACCTCGGATGCAGGGAAAGGCAGGTTTGCAGGCTCACAGGGCCCGTTCCTGCTTCTGCTGCACGACGCCAACCTGGGCGCAGTCCTCACACTCCTTCCTCAAAGCGCACACCGACAGCCTCGCTTGATAATCCAACCACAATACTAGCAAAATTAGAAAACACCACCTCACTTCTTCGAGGAGAACATGCACTAACGTTTCATTATGACTAAGTCAAGCAGACAAAATGCCAGCCTTTAAATAAAGCCTCCACCATGATATCACTTTTTAAGTTACTCACACCGATCAACATACTTCCATCGGGCTCGGACACACCATGACACAAAGCAGCGTGTTCTGCGTTGGCACAGCAGCTGCCTGGGTCGGCAAGAGATTTATGAGCAAGGGATCTGTTGACAGTCTAATTTCAGCTACCTCCAGATTCCATAAAGATGACAACCTGCGTCCTCAGAAATTCTGCTGCTGGCCTCCCCGACCAAAAGAACCTTCCAGCTCACTCAATCTCTGCACCCTGAGCTACCCTGCAAGTATGTCCATCCGACACGATGCGGTGCGATAACCGGAGGCCTCCATGCCGCCCAAGGGGCCTCGCAGCAATCTCAGCCGGCCTATGCGCAAGGGAGGCATCGGCAGGCCTCCCACCGCACTGAACACACAAGGCGGGGACAGAAACAATGAACACAGAATTCCATCCCCGCAAGAATGCAAGCCCGACGCGGCGGCTCACTTTGGCAGCTCCTTTTAGCATAAACCTACCCGAGGAGAAAAAGCGATCGCGGGCTCCGGGCTGGTTCTGCGGCTGGGGACGTTTTGTGTGGCATGAACAATGACTGGCTTGCTCGGGCGGCCTCCCAACCCCCACCACTTGGCTTCTGGTGCGGCCAGTCACCCTGCGAGCTGCCAGGGGCTGTCACTCGGTGCCTTCCAGCAACTGGGCTTGGCTCCGAGAGGATTTGTCAGCTCATCCTCCCAACATGGCTGCCGTGATCGCGGGCGGCTCGACGCGGGCCACACTAGCTCCCGCGCAGCTGGCCCCCGGCCAGCGACCCCCTCCCTGTCCTTGCCATCGCGCCCTCTCGGTCTGTGCCTGCGCCCGCTTCGGTCCCCCCTGGGCACGCGAGGGTGCCCTTCCCTGCTTGCGTCTGGCACCCGGGCGGAATCGCATTCCCAGCTGAAGCCCACGCCAACATCACCGGGGGCAGGGGAGCGGGTGGGGAGCGGCGCGGCGCCGATCCCCGAGCTGCGAGGCGCGCCGAGCCCGGCAGCACCGCGGGTCCCTCCGCACGGCCTAGCCTGCGGCTCGGGGGACAGGGGCAGGGGGACGAGGAACGCGGCCTGGGCGGGTCCCGCGGGCCCCAGCAGGCGGTCGGCCCCGGTCGCCGCCCCGGTCGCCGCCTGCCGCGGTCCCTTCCCCGCCCCCACCCCGAGGGCGAGGCTCCCGCCGCCGCCCCGCACCGCGCCCCCGCCCGGGCCCGGCCCGCGTCCTTGCCCGGAGCTGTCGCGGCGGCCGCCACGCAAACCGCCGTCCGCCGCGCCGCTTACCTCAGCCGCGCTGCGGACCCCGGGCGAGCGGGCGGGCGGGCGGGCGAGCGGTCAGCAGCAGGCGCGGCGCGCGGCGGCGCGGGGGACCAGGCACCGACGCACCTCAGCGCGAGACGCGGCCGCCGCCGGCCGCACAGCGCCGCTCCAGCGCGCCATCACGCAGCCACCCGGGAAGCATCAAGAGCGGCGGCGGCAGAGAACTGACAGTGGCTACAGCCCGCGCGGGCGCCTCCCGGGACCGCGGTCTTCTGACTGCCCAGCGTCGCTGACCAAGAAACTCCGCCTGCCACCGCCGGCGACGGGCACCGCCCCAGCCAGTCCGCCGCGCGTCACCTCCTCCTGCCCAGCGGCCTTGACTGACTCAGAAAGCAACCAATCAGAGTGCAGAGCTAGAGACGACCGGCCAGTCACAAGGGAGCGCTGCGAGGGGCTGCGAAGACAGCGGAGCGCCCCCTAGTGGTCGAAGGGCCGCTGCCGCTGCGAGTAAGCGGCGTGGGCGAAGGCGGCGCCCAGAGTTCCCTCCCGAGTGAATCCCTGAGGGTATAGTGGGCAGCAGCCGCACCTCACAGCCGGACCATCTGCACTGCGAGGGGACAAAAGGTTGGCTGAGGGGCGGGGCGGGGCGGGGCGGACTGGACGCGGCCCGGGGAGCCGAGATTCACAAGGGAGCGGCAGTGCATGGAGTCACGGTGGGTTTGGAAAACATCTCCCTGCGAGCGGCGCGATCGGGACGGATCCACGCACGCGGCGGAGCGGAGCCCGCAGAAAGCTTCCTGGCCTATTCTTACCGGCCCCGCGCACAACACCTCCCACACGCCACCTTGGGAGAGAAGGCGGAATGAGTAATGGAAACGCCTGACTCGTGGGCATCAGCTCGACTCGGAGAGCGCGTGCAGGCTGGGAGGAAAGGGACAAAATGCTTTGTGTCCCCGAGCAGGGGAACCGAGCGTCCTGCACCCGCGGGTGCCCTACAGGCGGCTGCTAGGATCCAAAGTCCAAGAGCACGGGAGATCATATCTACAGTCAGCTCCAGAGAAATGCCACTACTGTGCTATTCATGAGCAGCCTAATTCAGTACTTCATAAACATCGTATTCAGTGAGAAGATACTCAACTGTCATGCGCATGCCAAGCACTGCTACTTTATAAGGTTGTGAAATGTTTGGGGATTTACCAGTACAAATGGGAAGTAAAATCAGATATTTTTGCCCCCCTTCCCCGAATTCAATACAATATTTTTGGGCACAACAGGCCTGACTTTACAAGCATATCCATATTGAAATTAAATTGTATACATTAATGGTTCTGGAAAATGAACCACCACCACTAAAATCCTCAGACTCTCCAGTCAGTCAATATTTATTGACCATTACACATTTTAGTAGGAATTTATACTCCGCCAACCCACAAAAGGATTTCACATGGCTTACATCAAAACAACCACTATCCAAAAATAGGAAGGAATTTTTGTTTTTTAAATTGGGCTGCGCTGGAGGTGTAGTTCAGTGGTAGAGTGCTTACTTAGCAAGTGTCAGGCCCTAGGTTCCATCCCTAGCACTGCCAAAAAAAAGTTAAGATAGCAAAAGGTTGATCAACGGGTACTGAGGTAGGAACAAGAAGTTCTGGGGGGCTACTGGGGTGCTCATGATAATGATAAATATTTAAAGATATAAGTATCTTTAACCTGATTGAAATATTACACAATGTATCCAAACATAGCATGGTATTCCATGTATAATTTTATTTTTATTTCTTTTTTATGGCACTATGGATTTAACACAGGACCTTTGCACTGCTCACCAAATCATCAAATTGCCCAGGCTGGGCTCAAATTTGCAATCCTCCTGCTTCAGCCTCCCAGAATGCTAAGATTACAGACATGTACAACCATGCTCTGCCAGCTTTTATATTTTTATATATCAGTTAATAAATTTAAAATAAATAAATAAAATTTTTAAAAGCAAGTAATAGGCCATGCATGGCGCTGCACGCCTATAATCCCAGCATTTGGGACACTGAGAGAGGGGGATTGCTGCTAGTTCAAGGCCGCCCAGGGCCACATAGTGAGTTGAAGACCAGCCTGAACTACAGAGCGAGACTCTGTCTCAAAAAATTAATTAATTAATTAATTAAAAAGTAAAAAGAGAAAAATCAAGTAATAGCACCTGTAATCCTAGCACTTGGGAGGCAGAAGGGGGAAGATCTCAAACCGAAGGCCAGCTTGGGCTTCAATAGCAAGACCTTGTCTCAAAAAAAAATTAATAAATTAAGCAAATAATAACTATAAAGACTGTCTGAACAAGCATAAGTGCACAGACATAGAAAAATATTATTTTAAAGGGTCAGGGGAATATGCTACTTCTCTGAATGTGAAACTGAGGCCTTAGCTTCCCATCCACCAGAACAAAACGGAAATGGCAAGAGGTTAATAAATGGAAACTCAGATTCACCAGCAAACACCACTTTAAGGCCCGAGCTTGAGCTCTTTGCATAGTACTGTGACAAGTACCCTGGAGAGTTTGAGGGTAGTTACTGTTCTGTGAGTGCTCTAGGAAGCTCAGTCTAAACAGAAGCTAATGCAGGCATGTGGTGTTGTACAGACTTAATCCCAGCACTCCGGAGGCTGAAGTGGGAAGATGACTGTGAGTTTGAGGCCAGCCTGGGCTCCATACTGAGATCCAGTCTCAAAAATAAAATAAACAATAAACAGGCCGGGCATGGTGGCTCACGCCTGTAATCCCAGCACTCGGGAAGCTGAGGCAGGAGGATCATTGTGAGTTCCAGACCAGCCTGGGCTACAAAGTGAGTTCAAGGCCAGCCTGAACTGCACAGCGAGACCCTGTCTCAAAAAGACAAAAAAAAAAAAAAAAAAAAAAAGAACATACACATACAGAAATGGAACAAACAAAAGCCCAGAAATAGACAATGTGACAGAAGATAGCATCTGACTACACTGGCATTTCAAATCAGTGAGGACAGTTTAAACTATAGATGATGGTAAGTGGTGCTGGAATAATTATTTAACAGTATGTTTTTTTTTTTTAAATCTGATCCTTACCTCACACCATGCAAAATGTAAATTCAGGTGTCGGGCCAGGTGTGATGGTGCACATCTGTAATCCCAGCACTGGGAAGGCTGAGCCAAGGGGCTCACCATAAATTCAAGGCCAACCTGGGCTCCACAGTGAGTTCAAGGCCAACCTGGATTACACGATGAGATCTCTGTCTCAAAGAAAGGTAACACAAAAAGAGTGGCCCAGAGGTACATTTAACAACACAGCCACCATGAGCTGGGCCTAGTCAGAAAGACGACAGGCGTTATGAACATGGGAGATAAATAGAAACTCACATCCAGGCAGGAAAGGAAAGAAAAGGGATGATGACCCCGAAACTACAAACTGCAGGAAGGCGCTGCACCCCATCCCTCAGGCTGGGAGAGCACAGAGGACGGGATTTCTGCAGCCAGGGTGTGTGAGGGGCCCAGACAGGGATGTGGCTACTGGGTCAGGAAAAAGCACCAGAAAAGGGAGAGAAAATCAAGGAATTATGGCTGGGCGGGATCACACGCCTGTAATCCCAGCACTTGGGAGGCCAAGGCAGGGGGATTGTTGTGAGCTCGAGGCCAGCCTGGGCTACGTAGTGAAACCCTGTCTTAAAAGAAGAAAAGAAAGAAAGAAAGGAAGGAAGGAAGGAAAGAAAAAGGGAGAGAAAGAAGGAAAGAAAGAAAAGAAGAATTAACTGTTACAGGAGGAGTTACAGGACAATGCTATTTATACAGGAAGTTTGAAATATGTGTAAGAACACTATGACGTAGGACCACGCCCCGTATACCCAAGCATGAAACTATGCATGGTCATTGTCCCCAATTCAGGACAGAGTTTCCGCAAGCAAGCGAGAGAAGACAACCAGTCACTTTTGGCGGGAGGATGGGAACCCAGGGCCTCATGCATGCTAGGCAAGCACCCTACTGCTGAGCTATATCCCAGCCCTTTTAAAATTTAGTGTAACTTAGTGTAATTATTCAATTTAGTTTTGCAGTAGTACTGGTCAAACTCAGGCCCTTGCACGTGCTAGGCAAGTGCTCTGCCACTGAGTTGCATCCCTAGCCCTCAGTTTATTTATCTGTTTATTTGTTGGTACTAAGAGCAGATCCCAGGGCCTTTACACAGAGCTACAGAGCTACATTCTCAGCCCTCTTTGACTTTTCATATTTTAACACAGGTCTTGCTAAATCACTAAATTGCCCCAGCTGGGCTAAAATTTGCAGTCCCTCTGTCTTAGCCTCCCACAGTGTGGGGAGCCACTGATGCTGAGGACGTGTGTGGGGCTAGAGCAAGGCCTGCCCTGAGAACACAGTGCACCGGAGGCAAGCTAGGCGAACAAGGTGCTAGGCAGAGGCGTTTCACCTGACATCAACCTGCTGAGTGTATAAATAACTGTTCTGCAGTCATTGGATGGCTCTTTCCTCCACTGAGAGAGAGGACTCCACCTGACCTCAGCTTTCTGCAATTTCGTTCTTGCCTTCATTTCTTCATGGTCCTTCCCCTGGGAGTTTCTCAAGAGCTGTGCTGGACTCGGCACCGGAGTACCAGGATTACAGGTGTTCGCCACCACACCTGGCTTTTTTTATTTTTTGAACAAGGTTTTTCTGAGTAGCCCAGGCTGGCCTCCAACTTGCCATCCTCCTACCTCAGCCTCCCAAATAGCTGGGATTTCAGACATGTACCACGCTAGCTTGAAATCTGTAATATTTTATTTCTTGGGGGTAAAAAAAATGACACAAGATTGGAAATGTTGATAGCGTTGGGTGGTGTGTGCATGGCTGGGTACCATTATATGGCCCTTATGCTTTACTGCTTGATAACAAATACAGCCGCAATGTGTAGCTCAGTGGTAGAGCTCTTGCCTTGCCTGCACCAGGCTGTGGGTTTGATGCTCAGCACCACAGAAAGAATTCCCACTGTAATGACTAAATTTGTCTGGAGGCATCTCAGCCGCAGTAGCGCCCATTAATCCCCTGCAGACATGCACAGCAGCTGCGGCAGAGGGGACAGGAACAGGACAACAGCAGCTGGGCCAAGAACAAGGGCTGCGTGCTCGAGAGACATCATGCACGAGAGACGGGAGCCATGATCCTCTCTGATCTGCTGTAGAACGCTCCAGCCTCCCAGCGGGCACCCGAAAGCCAAACAGTTGTTGCCTATGACAGAAATCCCTTCCCAAGTCAGAGTGTGCATTCACTCCGGAAGGCCACGCGCTGACACTGGAAGGGACAAAAACCTACGAGGCCTCGTGTTTATTTCTGGGAGAACAAAAGCTGCAGTCCTCTGCCGGATTCTCGCAGGCCATAAAGACAAGTATTTTCCAATTCCTGTAACCAAGCTCAGGTAACATATGTTCTGAAATCTTTGGGTCATGTTGCACAAGTAAAAACAGTTACCACTTTTATTTTTGGACCTAACAGCCTAGAAGTTGCTGTATCCTGTTACGCCTGGAAAGTATCTGTCTTCCTATACAATCTTTTAAAATATGAATTAATATCTGTTTTATAGAGATATGTGTCTACAGATTGTATTAAATAATGACAGTAAGGAGCTTGTGACAGATCAACTAATGCTCTAGTTTTTTACAGTATTTAATTTATTTTTAAATTTTATTTAGAGTTCACTAGGGGTCCAATAAGTATTTTAACAAGGAGGATGCAAGTTGGTTTCACTCACAGCTATATCTGAGTGTAATTCCTACACTTGGGAGGCTGAGGCAGGAGGGTTGCTGCAAGTTTGAGCCCAGCCTGGGCTACATGGTGAAACCTTGTCTCCAAAAAATAAATATACAGTGACACTATGTATGCTAAGGTTATTTGGAATCCAAGTGGAAAACTGATTGTCTCATCAGGAAACGCTACACTCAAGTCTCTAGCGAGGATTGATTTTTATTTGGCTTCAACCCCTCAGAATCCTGAAGGAAGGAAAAAAGAAAATCAGCTGAAATAAATGTTACAGAATTCGCATACCTTGCTCCCCAGAAAGTACCTCAAGCCTGCATTCAATATCTTCGTTAATATTTCATTGCTATGTCTGTTTTTGGTTTTGTTTTAAAAGTTGGGGCTCAAACCCAGAGCCTTGAGTATGCCAGTCACGTGCTCTACCACTGAGCTACACGACCAGCCCGCCTCCCCACTCAGTCTTTTCTCTTTTTTTTTTTAAGGTTGGATCTCACTGTATAATTCATGCTGACCTTGAACTCACTATGTATTCCAGGCTGGTCTCGAACTCTTGGTATTCCTGCCTCAGCCTCTTGAGTGCTGGCAACACAGACGTACACCACCGCACCCAGCTAGAGCACATTTTCTAAAGTTCCTGAAGGCAGTAGCAAAATAAATCAAGTGATGTCATTTCCCCCCTTTTCCTCCAGTGCTTAATTATGTCAAAATGAATACCAGGGTAGCAAAAGAATGCAGGAATCACACTGCAGGTTAATGTGACCACAGGGATCACTCAGGCCCAAGGGCCACACAGGAAATACCAAAAATCCCCAAGGGAGAGAAGATCCAGAAGCAAACACCCATATTTTTATAAAGAGTAAAAGAATGGATAGGGTTTGTTTTGTTTTGTTTTGTTTTGTTTTGTTTTTGAGAGAGGGTCTTGCTACGTACCCCAGGCTGGCCTGGAACTCGCAGCAATGCTCCTGCCTCAGCCTCCTAAGTGCCGAGAATGCAGGCATGCACCACCACATCTGGCTAAGAATGAGTGGCTTCAGTGTGGTGCGTTTGCTTAATGTCAGTGATTTCTTCAAGACATTGCTTGCATTGCCTGCTGAGTCTCAGCCACACGGCCAGCCCCGTAGTCAGCACCTCGCTGTCCTTCTCCCCATCGTGATGGGGTACTCATTACTTCAGCCAGATGCCAGCGCTCTGCAGAGCCCCTCTTCCCAGTGGCCATGCGCACTATTTTCTCTGAGCCATTTCACTTATGAGGAACAACCTCATGTCAATTAGCTCTGGCCTTAAAGCCGTGATTTGGGCCACAACAGATGACCTAGCGCACATGGCAGAGCCAGAGCCTCTTGGGCTCCCTGCAGCACCAGAGCTGGGGTTGACAGCAGAGGGACCCTGGGATACAAAGACAGGGCCATTCTGGGACAACAGAGTGCTCACCAAGCCCACAGCTGACAGCTGAGCTGGGCCAGCAGTTGAGGTGGCTGACCTCTCCCTGGTCCTCCTGTGAGGAGACACTGCTGAAGACCTCAGTGGTCGCCCCTGTGCTCCCACTCTCAGACACGGCCCACACCTGGTGGCGCACGCCTGTAATTCCTACACTTGGGAGGCTGAGGCAGGAGGATTGCTGCAAGTTTGGGCCCAGCCTGGGCTACATGGTGAAACCTTGTCTCCAAAAAAGAAAAGAAAAAGTGAGAGAGAGACCTAGCTGGCAAGGTGGGATGGGGGAGCGGGCAGCCTTCATAGTCCCCGTGAGTCAGCTTTCCATTGCCCTAAAGAAACACCTGAGGGAACAAGCTTATTAAGATGAGAGGTTTGGCCCAAGGCAGGTTAGCCCTGCACTCTGGGCCTGTGACGAACAGTACTTCATGGTGTGCAAGTGAGGTTGTGGAAGTTGCACAGTGGCCCTGCCCCAGGGCCTACTCCCTGGATCCTGTGAATATCACTTTATACAGAAAGACATAGCTGGGCATGGTAGCTCACACCTGTAATCCTGCAACTCAGGAGGCTGAGGCAGGAGGATTGCAGTGAGTTCAAGGCCAGTTTGGGCTGCATAGTGAATTCAAGGCCGGCCCAAGCTACATAGCAAGACCCTGTCTCAAAAATCCAAAGATAGGAAAAACACTCAGTTCCATGGGGAAGAAGGTAACATTCCAAGGGGTTGATTGGGCCACATCTCTGCCTCAGAGGTGCCGCTGCTAAAGTTCCTTCTCCTACAGCCTGCACAGCAAATTAGGTCATCACCACCCCGCTGCCAAGAATGCGGGCGCTCTGACAAGAAGATACAATTTGTGAAAAGGAAAGATGCATATTTGGTCCACAGTGCAAGAGTTACTCGTCAGGCCCGCAGGCTCTCAGTCTGGGTGCAATCAGATCAGACATAGAAGTCGCTTATCTTGCAGAAGACTTACTTGCTCCTCTCTGCCTTCGGGGCCGCAGGCCCAACTTTGTCCAGCAGGGAATGAGGGCTGGGGATGTGCCCCTGCCTGGCATGGGAAGCCCTGGGTTCCACCCCAGCCCTGCCAATAGTAAGAATAAACTTTCTTTTATTTCTGTCATTTACCCCCTTCCAGACTGAGGTTCCTGAGCAAGTCAGCTAAGGGGAAGTTGGGATTTGGGTTTGAATTTCATCCTAGTCCTCAAAGACAGCTGGTTTTCCCCTGCAGGAAGGGACTGCCGCTGGTTCAAGTGCTGTGAAGCCATCGAAATGTTTAGCTTCCACACGGTCTCTCCTTTCTTTTACAGAGCTGAGACCGAGCCCAGGGCCTCACACATGCCACAGAAGCTCAACTTCCAGGCTCCATCCCTACCCGCTCGTCTCTTTTCTTTTTCTGGTATTTGAGATAGGGTCTTGAACTCACCGTGTATCCCAGGCTGGACTCCAATTCATGGCGATCCTCCTGCCTCAGCCTCCAGAGTGCTGGGATGACAGGCCCGCGCCCCGAAGCCTGGCTCCTGTATTTTCTTTTATTAGTGCAGGGTCGCAGCACATAATGAATACATTCACTGTGGGGCACTGGTCTGTCTCCCTGTGGCTGCTGCTTAGTTCTTTAATTTCTCCTCCTCCCAGCTCCACCTCTGGCTCTGTCTCTTAGGGTTCCTCACTACACGGCCCCCCGTCCACCAGTCCACCAGCTCTGTTCATCTTTCCTGCTGCTAACCTCTCTGTCCTTTGCTTTTTTGGCCACACTGACAATTGAACCAGGGGAGCACTGAACTGCATCCCCAGCACTTTTGAGTTTTTTTTGAGACAAGGCCCTACTAAGGTCCCAGGACTTAAACTGGCAATCCTCCTGCTTCAGCCTCCTGAGTACCTAGGAGTCTATGAAGATAGGATCCACCGAACCCCAGGCTCAAATGTCTTTCTTACCCATTTCAGTGGGTAGGCACAATTTCAGATAAGTGCTTGGAAGAACTGGCTGAACTACAATGCTCTCGATTAAAAGTTGTTTGTAGCCCAGTTTCCTGGGGGCGCAAAGCAATAACCCCGAGAGAGCTGCATATTTGGCGGCTGTAACCCCTCTCAGTCACCCTAAAGAACTCAGCTGGATCCAGATGTGGCAGCACACGCTTTTCATCCCAGCACTTGGGAGGCCGAGGCAGGAAGTTTGTTGTGAGTTTGTGGCCAGCCTGGGCCACGTAGTGAGTTCAGCCTGGACAACATAGCAAGAGCTTATTTTGTAAAAAATTAGACAGAAAAACAAGGGCCGGGGATATAGCTCAGGGGCACCAGCACCTGCCTGGTACGCACAAGGCCCTGAGTTTGGTTCCTAGTACAAAAAAAAAAAAAAAAAAAAAAAAATCAGCTGCAAAAGATGTTTCGCATCGCTGACGGCCTTGCTAGGTATGGTATGCATGGATGATAAAGCTCAAGCTTCCATTACAAGGCATCTCCAAGCACAGCTAAGCATTCAGATCTACAATATTTATATAAACAGTGACTGTGTTTATAGCTAAAATTTATGCTATTTATTTATAATATGTTTTTCTTTGCAAGAGTTCAAAGTTTAAAAAAAGCCATTACATCAGCAACCCCCTTCTTGCCTGAGATAGTAACAGGTACCGTGGGATTTTTATGAAGAAGCTGAAACATAGAGAAATCAGCTCCAAAGAAGCTAAAAATCAACCAGGGAAATAAACACACCAGAGGTAGAATGAGCAGACAACCCCTGCAGTGAATCATCGTTGTTATTAGTACTGGAGATTGATTCTAGGGTCTTTCCAGTGAGCTATATCCCCAGCCCTTGTTTATTTTTTATGTTGAGACAGAATCTCAACAAATTGCTAAATTACCCAGACGGGGTTTGAGTTTGAGATCCTCCTGCCTCAGCCTGCCAGAATGCTAGGATCACAGGCATGCACCACTGCCCCTGGTTCCATCTCTGTCTCTCTGTCTCTTAGAGCACACGCATGCACGCGCACACACACACACACACACACACACACACACACGCACGCACATGGGAACATGCGCACACACGCCTGCAGAACGGTTTAACCTATCAGCGCTGGAGACGTCAGCAGGGTGTGTTACCCACTCTCTACCTTTCCTTTAGGGCAAATTTTGCCAATGCACTTAGCTTTCAACAAAACAGCATAAATAATTTAAACCACCATAAAAAGCGATATCTGATACGAAGGGCGGAAGATTTAGCAACTGTCTGCAGGGCCAAGGGTTCTGTGACCATCTTCGGTTCCCTTGGGGTTTGGAAATGACAAAAACAAACCTCCTTCCTCTGTGGCTTTGTCCCCAGCCAGTGGCTCCTTGGGGGCTGCAATGTGAGGTCCCTAGCAAGCAGAATCTCCTGCCTGAGCTGCAGCTTTCATCTGGGCACTGAGATGGACAGTCCTGTCTGGAGGACTCCTGGGAGAGGTTGCCAGTTGTCATCCACACACATGGCTGTGCCCCCAGCCACCCTGGAGAGGCCAGAAAGAAGTTTGAGCCTGGTCTTGTGGGTCCTATTTTCATAGACTCCTAGGTACTATGGAGCAAATGCTGTCACGGAACCCCATCCTCAGGCCTTTTAGTTTTTGTTTTGTTTTGTTTTTGTCTTTTTGATAGGTACAAGATGATATACTGCAGGCAGAAGGGCCAAGAAGCTAGACAAAAGCCATGTGTGGTGGCGCATACCCGTCACTCCAGAGGCTGAGGCAGGAGGATTGCTGTGAGTTTGAGGCCAGCCTGGGCTACAGAGCAAGACCTTGTCTCAAAACAAAACAAAAAAACTAAACAAAGACAAAGGCATTTGTGAGGAGGCAGGGGACATCTGGATTCTGGGAGAGGACATAAAGGCTGCTTGGACACGGGGTGCAGCTGTGGGTACTGGGGGACAGGGGAGGAGCTATAAGGGTCACAATCTGGATGGGAGTTAACAAAAGCACTGTGAACATGCTTGTAATCCCACCACTCTGGGAGGCCGAGGGAGGATGATCGCAAGTTTGAACACAGCCTGGGCAGTTTGGTAACTTAGTGAGACTATGTCTCAAAATAAATTTTAAAATCTCAATACCAAAAAAAAGGGGCTGGGGATATAGCTCAGTGGAATAAGCGCCTGCCTAGCAAGCACAGGGTCCTGAGTTCAATCCCCAGTACTGCCAAAAGAAAAAAAAAATACTTTATCAATACCAAAAAAAAAAAAAAAGACATTATAATAACAAAGTATGGATACTGCTAGAAAAAAGAACAAACTCGGAGGCAACTGCTGGGGAAAGACCAGTCTTCCCTCACTACTCTTTAGTAGCTCTCACATTTTGAACTATGAGTGCCTACTGTCTATTTGAAAGAGTCAATTAAAAATGAAACAACTCACCCACACCTGTGAGCCCAACCCTTGGGAGGCTGAGGCAGGAGGATTACAGCAAGTTTGAAGCCAGACAGGACTACATAGTGAGACCCTGTCTCAAAAAAAAAAAAAAATACAAGGGGCCAGGGATATAGCTCAGTAGCACAGGTGACTGCTTGGCAAGCACAAGGTCCTGAGTTTGATTCCTGATACCAAAAGAAAAGGAAAAAAAAAGAATGATAAAAAACTGAAACACAAAACAGAAAACTCTTAAGGCTCTCGGGCCACACCCACAGAGTGGACCCCAGAGGCAACGAACTGGGTGTGGTTTGTTCCTTCTGACACTCCACGCTGAAATCTGCGCTGAGATGCTGGGACCCAGCGAAGGCTGAGATCCTAGCCGCAGGGGGTCACAGTGACCAAAGCTACCCTTCCTGTTTGGTCTCTTGTCCTGTGAACCCTCCTACTTGGTGCTGTCCCCAGAGCCAGCAAGTACCAGCCCCAGACTCTGGGACCAAGCACTAGAGTAAATGTCGATTCTTTTGGCTGTCGCATTCTGGGATAGAGTCTGGGGTGTCACACACACTGAGCAAATGCTGTCACAGAACTCCATCCTCAGGCCTTTATTTTTTGTTTTGTTTTGTTTTTGTCTTTTTGAGACAGGGTCTTGCTATGCAGTTCAGGCTGGTCTTGAGCTCACTTTGTAGCCCAGGCTGGTCTGGAACTCACAATGATCCTCCTGCCTCAGCCTCCCAAATGCTACGATTATAGTTATGCGCCCCCACACCTGGCATCAGGCCTTTATTTTTGAGACAGGGTCTCACTAAATGACCTAGGCTGTCCTAGAACTTGCGATCCTCCTGCCTCAGCCTCCAATGTAGCTGAGATGACAGACTGTGCTGCCACACCCGGTGGATCACTATTCTTTCTAAGTCACTTGGTCTCAGGGATTTTGTTACAGTAACAGAATTGTCTTGGTTACGTTTTTCTCGTAGCTGAGACAAAATACCCAACACTCAAAATGAAGAAAGGAAAGGTTTATTTAGCTCACAGTTTGTGGAGGTTTCCGTCCATACTTGGCTGCTTAGAGGCAGAGTGGCACATGGCAGAGGGCGAATGTTCATGGCAGCAGAGCACAGCAAAACAACCAGCAAAAGGGGAGGAATGGCAGCAAGCAGCCTCTTTCCTTCCCTTACATTGTAAGCCACCTACCCCCACCCAGGGGGCCTGTAGCTGTCACACAATCTCCATGCCCTCCTCTTCCACAGGCTCAGGATGTATGCAAAGTAAGCACCCTGGCTTCCTGCTGAATCACTCAGCCAAACCTCTAGACTCCCCAAGTTGACAAAATGTATCAACCATAATAAGAATATAGATCTGGACCCAGAGGGGGCGGGACATGCCACACCATTGGGAATGCACCACATACCATGGAATCATATGCTTTGTGAGTTTTAAGTTAAAACCAGCCATAAATAAAAATACAGATGTAACAATACTGAAATTTAGAATTTCTATTTAAAAAAGAGACCATAACAAAGCTGTCAGGCAGACAACAGCTTGGGAGAAGACATTCACAGTGTCAAAGACGAAGAGGGAGCAAAGTTCTACAAAAAGACGAAAGAACCCCAATAAACCATCAAGAAAAGGGAGAAACAACTATGTAAAGGAAGATAATACCCAGGAGAGACCTGTACAGCTGGTTACATTTTGTTGTTGTTTTAAGACCAGTCTAGCTGCATAGCTCAGGCAGGCCTCAAACTCACAGTGATCCTCCTGCCTCAGCCTCCCAAGTGTTGGGGATTACACGTGTGTACCACCACATTTTCTAAGACACCTGAAACAAGACTTCCCTGAGCTGCAGGTCAGGCTTCATAGGAGCAGTGCTTAGCAGGCAAGGGCCTGGGTTCCATCCCCAGCACTAAAAACAAAACTCCTATCCTATATGGTTTTTGTTCATTTTGTTTTAGTGGTACTAGGGATTGAACCCAGGGCCTTTGCACTGAGCTATATCCCTAGCCTTTAAAATAAAAACTTTGTTGTTGTTGTTTTTGAGATAGGAGCTCACTGACTGGGTAAGTTGTACAGACTGGGCTGAATTTGCAATCCTTCTGCCTCAGCCTTCTATATTGCTGTCATTACAGATGTGTCATCATGTCAAGCTATACGGTTCTTAAAAAATGATAGCGACAGTCTTCCCATGGAGAAGGTGTGACTTCGTGGAGTGACACTATATGACAGCTAGGCTGCTGGGTCTTCTTAGGGTGCCAGCTCTTGGAACCTGCTCAGACCTCAGGAAGCCCACAGGTCCATGTGAGAGCCAACAGCCAGAAGTGCTGAGGAATCCCCCAGGTCTCCAGCGCAGCCAGCATCTGGCTGTAACAACTGCAGTTCCTGAGGGAGGATTATCTAGCTGAGCCCAGGCGACCTGGGCCAAAAGGCATAATACAATTTCTGTTTCTGTTTTATTTATGTTTGGTTCTTTTAAAGACAAGGTCTTTCTATGCAGTCCAGGCTCAAACTTGCTGGGATTCTGCCTCAGCCTCTCGAGTGCTAGGATGACAGGTATGTGCCGTCATGCCTAGCCTTTGTCCGTGTGGGTGATGTGTTTCACAGTAAGACTGAGGTGCTTAGATGCAGGTACCGTGTAACAAGGCATAATGCATGTGTGCCGTATTGGGTTTAGGATGGAGTGGCCACAGGAGGCCTGGAGAGCTGGGAGTAAACTTAATAGGAGCGAACGCTACCAACGCCACAGGAGAGGTGACTCCTGTCCTGTGCAGACGGAGATTTTGTCCACACTGTTGCTCATGACAATGAGGCAAAGAGAGGCATACCCAGTGAACTCAGTGACCTAGGTAAGATTTTAAGGCAGAGTAAGGAGCCAGATGTGGTGAAATCCTAACAGGAGGCTGAGAGCAGGAGGATTGCTGAGTCTGGACTATGTAGCAAGACCTTGTCTTTTTGTTTTGTTTTGTTTTGATTTTTTGGTACCAGGAATTGAACCCAGGACCTCAGGCTTGTCAAGCAGGTGCTGCACCACTGAGCTAAATCCCCAGCTGGGATGTTGTCTCAAATAAACAAAACACCAAAGAAATGGCTTCTGCCTTACCGGAAAAGCAGGGCACGTACAACGGACCATGGTTTTGGATTTACAAAGCAGCTCATGGCTTCCAAGTTCTGCTTTCATATGATGCCTGACCCCTAAACTCCAGTTCTCAACTGTAGCAGGTCCAACATTCTTTAGTTAAAACTGTAACTCTGCTCTTGATTCTGTGGATAGCAGAATTCAGACTGTACAACCTGCCTCGCCTCTGCTTTGTTCTGTTCTGACAGAACGAGGGCTTGAACCTACGGCTTCATTTGCCAGGGAGATGCTCTTGAGAAAGGACACAGGGCTGCGGAGAAGGAGTTGTGCTGCTCTGCTCACCCAGAACGCTGACCGGCAGGACAGTAAGGGCCCTGAGGAGGAGGGGCCGAGTCCGGAGATGCAGATGGAGCCTGAGGGAGCGAGGGGGCTCTGAGGCTTTGGGCTGGGTGATTTGGAAATAGGAAGCTGTCATTTACAGCGATGAGAGGAGCAGGCTTGGGTGACACAGAGGCTCGGTTTGCACATTAAGCCCCAAGGCCTTTGGACATCTGCGAAGTCCAGCACATGTCGGTTTGGGCCCCACAGCGAGGCCGGAGGAGTGAATGCTGCAACTGAAGCTGTCTGACCCTTTAGGCCGACGCTAAGGCCAGGGCCCCCCCAGGATGCTCCCCTGCCTCTCCGGATGCCTTGGGACCTTTGGAACCATCCTGGACTGGACTACACTGGAGTGGGGAGGTGACGGGACCCCTGGGTTCATGGGCCTGTCCCTTCAACACCCTCCTCCTCATGGCTGCAGAGGATCAAGCGAGTTAACATACATGGGGGTGACTTGCACCCAGGGCACGTTCACAAAATGAAAATTATTGCTGGGCATGGTGGGGCACGCCTGTAATCCCAGCACTTGGGAGGCTGAGGCAGGAGGATTGTTGTGTTTAAGACCAGCCTGGGCTATAAAGTGAGCTCAAGGCCAGCCTGAATTGTATAGCGAGACCTTGTCTCAAAGAAAAAAAAAAAAAAGACCAAGATGAAAATTAACTGTCCCTAACCCAGGTGACCCATCAGGCCTGCATGATACCCACATTACACTCAGGCTGTTGCCTGTGTGGCCTTCAGTTACAAACAAGTGTCAGACAACGTGTGCTCAGGTCACCCCTGTACCCGGTAAGAGCATGGCACAAGTCACTATTTCATATACCAAACCCAGAAAGAGCTTGAAAATGCACTCCCTGGCTTGTCCATTGATATTCTAGCAATGCCTCTTTATAGCCCACCCAAGAGCGTGGCAGAAAACATGAAGTTATTTCAGTCTTTCCAGAATCGCTCCGCTCCTGCTGATCCCGTTCTCAGCCTCCTTCCTCTTGGGCGATCTTCCATGTAGTCAAGACCTACTTCTGAAATACTTTGGAACACCCATAGTTAACAGACTGAGAACTAACACCAGTTGCTGTAAAAAAAAGGAAAAAAGCCATCCCAGGATTCTAAAAGGAGGAACTCAAACATCTTTTCCAGAGAGAGAAGCAGGTGCCCTCTTGAGGCAGGGGCCTAACCCAAACCTAACCCTGAACCTGCCAAGTTGGAGAATTCAGAACCCACATTCTACAGCAGTCACTGAGCCTGCGCCTCCTGACACTAGTAAATACCCTCGCTGTGTAGGCATTTAAATTAACTTAGTACAGAGTAAACTAAGTTAACCGGATCATCGCCACTTACAATGGCTCACTTATATTGGCTAAAACTTGCTGTAAATGAATATGTACATCATACTTTTGGGACAGATGAGTTCTAGACAAGCTGTGGTCCCACAGGTTAGGTTCCATCTGAGCATTCGCATGCGTCAAGAGCCTGATCTTGGGCTACTCACTAACAGGCTAAATGACACTGCAAGTCACCTACCTCTCAACATTCCACACCCCAACGACGTATTTAAGACAAAACAACAACCAGGAATAGTTAGTAGTACTGTCTTCCTAGAGGCCGGCACTGTAAGCACACAGGCCTTTGTTTGCGGAGTGCCAGGCACACAGGAAATGCCAGAGAGCCGCCTGTTGCTAACTGGTCTCTACATCAGAGAATCTGTAAAGATGCTAAGGAGTGAGTGGGGCTCATGCAAGAATCTGGCCAATCAGGGCAGAGACCTCCAAGGTCCGTAACCCTGGAGACAGGCAGAAGGCGCAGCGGGACAGAGCCGAGAGGAGCCCCAGGCTGGCTTGGGAAAGGCTCTGCGAAGGTCTATGTCGCGCTTCCTGCCTCCCGCTGCGCACACCCCCCCCCCCCGTGCCACCCTTTCCTTCCACAAAAAGGAGACACTCGGGTTCCTTCTTGCTGTATGTCACCGTTTATTGTCGTTTGCGTTAGGAACAGAACAGAGGACATGTCTGTGGGGTGGGGAGGGAAAGAGCAAAGAAAGTATGTTTTGTAGACTTAATTTCTTCCAAACATTTCATGGTTTCAAACCCTTTTTACCCCCCAAAAAACTGTAGAATTCAAGTATGTTGCGTAGGGAGCGGTAATACAGAACGTGTGTGCGGGCTGTGTGGGCGGCAAGCGGCGGGCACCCGGGCCGGTGCTTGCGCTCCCTTCTGCTTTGGTCAGGCCGAGCGCCCCGCCTCCGGCCCCTGACTCAAGGGCTGACTTCATCTGCCCACGCAGGGGAAGGGCGAAGGGTTCGAACCCACGGACAGTATTCAAAAAGAAAGAAGGAAACCAACCCTCATCCCCCTTGAAATATCCTGCAGTCGCGCACTACGCGAGTCCCTCTGCTGCGGTAACTGTCCCTTCCAATCCTAACGGGGCTTCTTCTAAGGGCCAGGGCGACAGGAGTCTCTTCATTTTGCTTTATCATAAAAAAATTTAAAGGGGACATTTCAAAAGGAAAAAAAAAAAAAATTCAAATTCTGAAAATATCTTGCCTTTTTTATTAATCATGTCATCTAACACCCATTAAAAAAACAAATATGTGAATATGATATAAAAATACGATCCGAGGATTAACACTTTGTTGCAGGCACAGTTATTTCACAGAATATATGTTTGGAGGGCTGGGGAAAGGAGTTGGTTTTTTGTTTTTGCTTCTTTTAAAAAAAAATTCCACAGCAGTGCAAGTAGGGTCAGGAAGGGGGAGATTCTTTAGCAGCAAAATGTCCAAGTTCGCGAATCACAATCAAATCAACGGATATTGGATTAAAAAAAAAAAGAAAGAGACGCTGCCCGGACCCATCTGTCATCACTGAACGCTCTCGTCACCAAAGCCCCGACTGTGGCGAGGGAAGGACGTGCTTTATTACTCAAGCATTCATCAAGCCTGTCCCTCAAGCTCCTGACTGTGCGTCACTTAAATATTATGTACAGGACTCGGGCTCCTCTTCCCATACGGGGCCCTGCCGGTCTCTGCAGTTTGGTCGTTTGGGATGGGCTCGCAGGGACGGGGCCACACCCGCCCCTACACAGCAGCGGTTCCGTTCAGCACAGGGGCTGCTCCTGCCTGTCCCGCTGGCCTCGGCTGCTTCCAGCAGACGGTGGCAAAGGGGACAGTTAATGATCGCTGTTCTGTTTCTCTCGCATCCATGCCTGGATCTGTTCTTTCAGTTCTGGCACTGAGGGGAGAGAAAGAGGGGGGATTAACAGCTCAGCTGGGAGTGCGCTGCCTCAAGATGTGGCTCCAGTCCTCGACCAGGGGTAGAACCTGGACCCAGAGAGGACAGGACCTCCCTGCTGCAGGGCCCCAGCAGCCCCGCCTGCCTACCTGGCTCCAGCATGCTCTCAGTCAGCGTCTGCCGGTTGAAGGGGTCGGTGGGTGAGTTCAGCAGGTGCCGCAGGATGACGGCACGGTCCATGACGGTGCCAGAGGGCAGGCGCACGGGGTCAGCCATCAGCGTGTCCATCAGGGGGTCTGCAAGGGCACAGCAGGGCAGGCTCAGAGCTAACCCAGAGGTCAGGTGGGAAAGAGGCCAACCTGAGTCCTTGAGCCAAGGAGCAACCAGGTGGCCCCTAGTGGAAACAGGCCGGAGCCAAAGGCCTGAGTGCTGCCTTCTCAGGTGGGAAAGCACCCTGCTCTCACGCTGCTGGGAGGGGAGGCCAGACAAGACCGGGGACAGTCACACAGCAGGCCTGGCAGCCCAGGACCCGTTGCCTTGTGTTTGTTGCTGCTGCTTGTGTTGGCAGTACTAGGGACTAAACTCAGGACCCCTGCACTAAGCTACATCCCTAGCGTTTAAAAAAAATTTTGAGACAGGGTCTAGCTAAGTCACCTAAATTGCCCAGGCTGGGCTTGAACTTGTAATCTTCCTGCCTCAGCCTCCCAAAGTGCTGAGATTATAGGTATGTGCTGGGATCCTTTGTTTTAAAATGTCTCTTAATTCTTTGAAAGTATGAATCCTCACCTAAAAGGCAAAGCTGCCTTTACAACACCACCAGGGATAATGTGTGGTTTGATATCAGGCTAAGAACATTTCTTTATTTCCTTTTAATTTACAAGTCAGGTGTGGTGGCACATGCATGCTTGTGATCCCAGCACTTGGGAGGCTGAGGCAGGAGGATCCCAAGTAGGAAGCCAGCTTGGTCTACATAGTGAGCTCAAGGCCAGCCTAAAAAACAGCAAGACCTTGACTCAAAAAACAAACACCTTTTGGATTTATAGTATCAGCTAAAAACTGGCAAACATAATTACAAACAGAGCTTCTCAAAGCAGCTGTGGCACACTATCAAAACATCAAAAGCAGCCGCTGTCTTGTAAACTCAAAGAGGTCAGTAGGGAAGGGCGGCTACTTGCCTCGGAACTCGTCCGGGGCGTCACTGTAGTCGATCTCCGCACGTGCGTTCTTGGCCACGATCTCCTCCACTTTCTCAGCAAGGAGTTTAAACTTCTCTATCGCTATGGTGGACTTGATCCCTGCTTTCCGCATCTTTGAAATGACTTCTTCAAACAGCTCCTTGCTGTAGGATCTCTGCAAAGAGGAGAGGCCACGCAAGGTGTGAACGCGCTGGACAAGAACAAGCTGCACAAAACATGCAAATAGGACCCAGCCCTAAAATTAGACTTGATTACACAGACCAGCCTTTCTTAGTGTGTTGATTCACTGTTTAGGGGCTGAGGGTACATGCAGCTTGGTGGTAGAGTGCTTGTCTGGCACATTCAAGGCCCTAGGTTCAACCCTTAACTCACTCACACGCACATGGGCACATAGGATATAGACTACACTGGTGTGTCGTATAGGATAACGTGCCAAACTGTGCGAGGCCACTGCCCATGGGGAAGGCAGCAGGAGGGAGGTTGAGCGGGAGCACACGCACATCTGAAGCTACTGCGTATTTCCTTTAAGGTTATAACACTGGAAAGAGAAGGAAGGTTTCAAAGGAGATGGCCGCTTTTCTTGGGAGGCTGAGGTAGGAGGATTGCTGTTTGAGACCAGAATGAACTAATAGTGAGAGCCTATTACAAAAAGCCAGCCAACCAAAAAAACCAAAGGGAAAAAAACCACACACAGGGACTCCCTGAAGGCTGGCATGGGCACTGACACAACGCTACTGACAGTCCCTGTTCCATCGACTCTTTGGGGCAGCAGCTGCGCAGCCTATTTCAATGAGTTTAGCCCACTGGCCTGTATGGCCTGAAGTCAGTGACTAAGCCAGCAGTGGCTAAGCCAGCAGTGGCACACGCAGAAGGAAACTGGAGGACACTTAAAGGGCCAAAGAGGTTGCCCAGATGCTGCTGCTGACTTTGAGCACCCTGCAGAGTGGCTACAAAGTTAAAAAAAAAAAAAAAAAAAACGAAAACAGTCGCAAGACGGAGCTCAAGTGTACGCAGAACACACAGAGGCCATGTTCAGCTCCGCAAGACGTGCAAACTACCCCAATCAAAAGGAGCCAGGACTTCAGAGCGGACGTTTGTTTTAGGAAAGTGTACGAGTGGCTGGAACCCAGACAAAGGCGTTCAGCTGCATTTCTCACCAGGGAAATGCACATCAAAGACACCAGGACAGCTGGCTAAGATGCGAGGAATTGCTGAGCCGGAAATGGTGCAGGTGGGGAGAGGCTCAAGGCCTTGTCCGGGCCCTGGGGTATGCAGAGTGGTGCGGGTCTGAGCACACAGTTCTCGTGCCTAGACATGGAGCCTAGAACCAGAATGAGGTGTGTACACACATGTACACACACACCTCTTGTATGTCAGGGCAGCACTAGTCACACTGGCCCAGGCTGGGAACAGCCCAGTGCTCACCCACAGGTGGAAGGATAAACGAGTGAAGCGGAAGGTCCAGGGACAGACGCTGCGTAACTGCACAGCCTCCCCGGCCGGGCAGCCCTACACCCGCCCCTGCGGCACTGACCTGGTCATCGGCAATGGCTTTGGCAAAGCGCGCGCAGTCTAGCTGCAGATAAATGTCTGTCAGCTGGTCCAACAGCTTCTTTGGTTCAAAGCCGTACTTCTCAGGGTTTTCCACTTTCAGGTCACGGCACTTGGGGCCACAGAGCTGCTGAAGATTGAAGTTGAGCATCGCAGCCAGGCGGGGCCCAAGTTCCTAGGAGACCACAGGAAAACATCACCAGTGTTGCTGCTAAGACTAGTGACAGGGACTAGCAGCTTCCACGGAAGGGGAGGACAGGAATTGGCTGGTTTAATTCTTGAAAAATCCCTTCAACATAAGCTGAAGATGGCCAGGATCGTATTCAAACTTTCCTTTACTCCCTGTTTTGAAGCTGAATATTCTAGTACTTGCCAGAACACTGCAGGCTGACAGCATATTTACCAACACCACAAAAGGCTTTTATTTCATTTCATTTTATGATTTTGGGCTTTTGAGACTGGTCTCACTATATACTACAGTTCTATATGGTCCAGGCTGGCCTTAAACTCACAGTAATCCTCCTGCCTCAGCCTCCTGAGTGCTGAGATTATAGGAGTGCACTACCACTCCTGGCCTAAATTTGTTTTAATCATAAAAGTGTTACTCCAAATTTATTGAACAATAGTGTGATGGCTGTGTCCGGATGTGCCCCAAAGCCTCACGCGGTCATAGGTGGCGCTGTTTCAGAGGTGGCTGGATCTACAGTGTGTGATGCAGGAACTGATACATGGTGCAGTGCTAGGCTCAAGGGCACCAGGAATAAGGGTGTGAGGGCCCTCCACCCGGAGCAGCCCGAATAAGACGTGAGCAACAGAAAGAGCCGTGGTCACCCCTTGCTTGCTGCTTTGCTACCTTCTGCCTGCCATGAACTGTTTCTCATACCACCCTACCTTGGAGCCGGCCAACTATGGACTGAAACTTTTACCAACTATGAGCTAAATAAATCTTTTCTCCTTTAACTGTAGATGTTGGGCATTTTGTCTCAGCAATGAGGAAAGTAACTAAGACAAACAGATAAAAGAGACAATTATTCATCCATCCATCATCATTTGAGTCACAGAAGTTTTGGATTATTTCTGGGCATGGTATGCATGCCTGTAATCCCAGCACTCTGTAGGCTGAGGCAGGAGGACTGCTATGAGTTCAAGGCCAGCCATAGTGAGAGCCTGTCTCAAAAAACCAAACCACCACAACAACAAAGTGTTGGATTTGGCTCTTTGGGGCATCGTTCCCTGGCAGTTCAGGGTATGCCCTTCATACTTATCAGATAGAAGGAAATGCAAAAGGAGACAAAATTTATGTCTTGATTAGCTTTAAATCTAGCCAGTGAGACAAAGTAAACTTAAATGAAACACTTAGAGAACAATGACACTGCTATGTAATTACCCCGCAAGGTGATACAGTGTCCACCAGAGTGGGCCACACACCCCTCTTAAGCACAGGAAGATCAGGCCTAAATAGAGAGTATTAAGTGTTGACCCTAAAGGAGCCCCAGAGCTGCCCTTTGAGTGCTTAGGTTTTCATGACATATAATGACTGCACCTACACAGATTCACACTGCACTCGGCTTCCAAGAGTCCGTGTGCACAAAGTATTCCTCCTTCTGCTGCTGAGAAGTTGAAAATAAGGGCATGATGGGGATAGGGTAGAGTTGGTAACTTTTCTTTTAAATAGGAGGGTTTGGGGTTTATTTTTTGAGACAGGGACTCACCACGTAGTCCAGGCTGGCCTTGAACTCACTGTGTAGCCTAGGCTGGCTTTGAACTCACAGTGATCCTCCTGCCTCAGCATCTAGAGTGGTCGGCGCCACCACCCTTGGTTAGAGCTTTTGCTTTTTCAGACAGGGTCTTGCTATTTAACTCAGGGTGGCTTTGAATTTGCCACATAGCCCAGCCTGTCCTCAAACTTGAGATCCTCCTGCCCCAGCCTCCAGAATGCTAAGATTATGGGTGCAGCAATCTTTGGTTTCCTGAATGTTAACACAGCTATCTAAGAGAACCAAAGATTTAACATGTTATCAAACATCCTACTTAATAAACTCCAATACATGTTGTCTTATACTTGCCTATAAATAAAACATAGGAATCAATAATGATACAAATAAGTCCCAACTCCAATATCAAAAATCCAATGTACTGTGTGCTGTCTAAGCAGAAAGTGAACAAAGTCATCCCAGAAGTGACTATTTGTAGACTATGTGGTGACAGCACACATCTACCAGCACAGCACTGCAGTATCAATTAGCGTTAGTGGGAACACAGGCAGGAACAAAATTTCACTTTTTGTTGTGATATTGGTATTTCTAGAACTGCAAAACTGCATTAAGCCACACATGGTGCCACATCTGTAATCCCAGCACTGGGGAGGCTGAGGCAGGGATGTTGCTATTAGTTGTAAGCCAGCCTGGGCTACATAGTGAGACAATGTATAACATAACCAAACCAAACCAAACCAAGCACACACGCACACGCACACACACACAAATCCAAATCACAACTGTGTTAAATGAGAAGTACCAGGGCCTGCAGGTGGATCTCTGCAGTTTCCACTCACCGGTCTGAGGAACGGCTTCTGGACCTGCTTGGTGAGGATGTGGAACATGTCCACGGTTTCCGTCGCCAGGGCGAGGTACGAGCGGGAAACGCGCTCATCCTGAGCCAGCTGAGACTGCCGGGCCTGCTGCTGATCCTGAGGATAGTGGACAGGGACTGCATGAGGCCTGGCAGCGACTACAGAAGACTGTCATGAAGCCAGCACACCGGGGAGCAGGACAGGCTGCCCACTGGTGTCCTGAGTCCAGTTTCACCTGTCAGCATCAGAACTCTCCAGCCTGAAGTCAAGCAGCCTGGGTATCTTTGCTTTGGGGCTACGGATGGAATCAGGGCCCGGCCTGAGCTCTGGCCCAGCCTAGGCTCTTTTTTTTTTTTGTCTTTTTGAGACAAGGTCTCACTATGCAGTTCAGGCTGGCCTTGAGCTCACTTTGTATCCCAGGCTGGTCTCAAACTTGCAACGATCCTCCTGCCTCAGCCTCCTGAGTGCTGGGATTAAAGGCGTGCACCACCATGCTTGGCTCTGGGCTCATTATTTAAGCCTAAATTTTCTCAGTGATAAATGACATCCGTGTGGGATGAAGGAAGTGATTCTAAAGTGATTCTAACAGGTCGCTCATTTCCCTTCTTCACTTTACCTACCCGCTCCATTCCAAACTGCACCATGCCCTGTGCTGCGGCAGGACGCCCCTCTACCCTGCCCCTCACCAAGCCCCGAGCTGGCCGCACTTTTGACTTCCGTTTTCCCACCATGTGAGGCTGTCTCCCTCCCTCAGTCCTACCACAGGGTGGGGAATGGGGCGATGTGTTTGACTTGGGGTAGAGCCAGAGGGCACACTGAGGGTTTTGATTTTCACCTCTGTCCAACGCCTTTTCTTAGTAGGGGAGGGAAAACAGCTGGAATCACTGGCACAGCCAAGTGCACAGCCCCTGCTCCGAGGCCAGCAGGTGCCCAGTGGAGATTCTGCAGCCAGGCTGGGGGTGCCCAGGTGCCCTGGTGCAGCATGGACCCACTGGGAGGAGGATTGCTCCCTGTGACCTCATTGGCCCTCTCCTGCTGGCCAACAGGAGTGGTGCTCTAGGCCTGGCTGCCTGCAGGTGCGAGATTCCACGGTGACAGTGTTGACTGCGCAAGCAGCCCAGCGCGCAGCACACAGCACGTTGGCCCGGGGCCAGGACAGCACCAACAAGCAGGTGGGGAGGGGGGCCCTGAGGGCGGCCTGAGGGGTGACTGGTCAGAGGGCTTCTGAGGGATGGCGCTGGCCTGAAAAGAACGGGGCCATGGCTCCACAAGCAGGGGCCCAGCACGTCAAGGACCTCACATGTCCCCAGCAGGGAGTACGGAGGTGAGGTTAGAGAGGTGCCCATGCTGGAGGGGCCGTCGCTGAGTGCCCGGGCGCAGGGCAGCCCAGTTGGGCTCTGAACAGGGGGGACCCAGAGACAGCAGGGGCGGGCCTACAGATGCCCTGAGCCCTGGTGTAGCCAAGAGGGTAAGCGGAGATTACACACACGACACCGGTTTCTTTGCTTTGCTTCTCTTATGGTGTCGGGGTGGAGCTCAAGGTGTGCTAGGGAGGGAGGCACTGCGAAGCCACAGCCCCGCCCTCTACTTGAGGCCCTCACCTAGGCTGGGTAGGAGAATATGGACAAGGCCACAGCACCGAGCCTGCGCACTGGGTACACTCTGAGGCCAGAGCTGCAGGGCTACCGCAAGGGCTAATTCAGTACATGTTTCAGATCGCCCAGTGGCAAAGCAAGGTGGCACTGCTTACAGAGGCCGCAGCTAGCCCAGAGGAGCTGAAGAAATACTGTGGAGTCTTTAAAATGCAGGTAAATTTAGGGCCAGGTGGGGTGGTACACACCTGTAATCCCAGCACTCTGGGAAGCTGAGGCAGGAAGCCCAGCCCGGGCAATTTAGAAAGATCCCATCTCCATAAAAAGGGATATAGCTAGCTCATTGCGAAGGCCATGAGTTCTACTCTGTAATACCACAAAAACCAACAAACATAAATTTAAAGCCACGGAATTGTTATCAGCTGGTGGTGACTTTCAACCCAGGCCTTAAGCTTCTGGCTGCATGAGGACTGAGGTAGGGGGTTAAGTTCCTGCTGTTAAAGGGGCAGGAACCAGAGGAGCTACACATCCTGCAGGGGAGGGGAGAGTCTTGTCAAGAGTTCAAATTCCACTCGCTGAAAATTCCTTCTAGCACCTTAGGAACAAGGTGGGACGAAGAGGAAAGGCCTGAGGGCTGGAGGCCGCCTGGATTCAGAGGTTGGGGGTAAGGGCAGTGACAGCTGGGGAGGGGGGAAAAGAATGCTCTCCGAAACAGCAAGGGCTGGGGCCTCTGTGCCTTCCTGCATCCATTAAGAGACAAATCGATGTCATTTGAGGTCTCATCCCAGATGCTATTAAGTGCTGACCTGGAGCCCAGCATCTACGTGCGAGCTGGTCTTTGCTAAGCTCCCCAGAGGCAGGAAGTGGGTGCTGCACGAAGAGGGGGGCAGGGGAGGAAGAGGGAAAGGGGGAAGGAGGGCGCGCACAGCACCCCGACCCCTTGAAGGACATAAATGTCTCCTGGAAAAGGAAACTGAGCTACACACATCGGAGCCAACACCCACATCCTTCTTCCTACTCATGGAGCTCCTGCAAGGCAGGTGTTCTCTCTGCTTTCTGCGTGGAGGAGGGGCCAGTTCTCAGACCAGGTCACCTTGGCCTGCTACTACACCTCCCCTGACTCCCACGCCAGGCCCATCAGTATCTATTGACTGCAGAGGAGAGGAGCTGGCACAGCTCAGCACTGCCTTGGGAGGCTGTGGCACTGGGGAACCAGGGCCACCTCCACCCTGGGGGCCTGGCACTGTGGGAGGGCTCCGCAGCCCAGTAGCAGAATAGCTGAGGGTGTGCTGGAAACGAATAGGAGGCAGTGTGTGTGGGTGCCCAGGGTACCACACAGTGCCAGGAAAGACTGCTGCACTGTCTCAGTGCCACCAGAGGGGTCTAGAGCGTGTGGCATGGGCAGAGGGAACACTCAGCCCTCCGGACCTGGGCAGAGCCCTCTGCAAGGTTTAAATTCATGTGCAGTATGTAGTGTGGAGCAAGCTATAAAATCCCAACGAAAGCTGCAGTGGTACCTGAATGAAAATCTTCCCTAAACATGCTGCAAGAGCCTACACTTACGATACTTTTTCTTAAAAGTTTCACTTTTCTTTTGAGACATGGTCTCGCTATGTAATTCAGGTTGGCCTTGAACACACTAAGTAGTCCAGATTGGCCTTGAAATCATGGTGAGCCTCCTGCCCCAGCCTCCCCAGTGCTGGGATTACAGGTATGTGCCAGCATGCTTGGCTATCACACAGTTTGATTCCACAACATTAGCACGTTCACATGCCCTCGCTCTGAGGATGCCAGCAGGGTAAAAACCCCTTTGCAAGGTAGTTCTGACTCAGAGCCATTTTGTTGCCGAAGCTGTCAAGGGCCCAGCGGTGCCAAGGAACATGTAAGGCTGCCACTCTTATCAGGAAGGGGATGTACTATGACCAGCACAGTGCGAAATTTTCATGAAACCAGGCCTCTTACCTGTTAATAGCTGAATACAAAGTCCAACTTCAATGGAAAGAGAAAGCCTACCTGAGCTCACTACCTGAGTGATTCAGAGTTGCCCAGGGAAGAATATAGGAGCGAATCAGAGTATCATCTAGCAAACAGATGTCTGGAGATTTATTTCCAAGTTTAGTTTCACAAATTTTAATACATTTGGACAATAAAAGCTCTTCTCTACAAAAGCCTTTTCTCAGGAGGCTGAGGCAGGAGGATCACTGCACCTTTTGAGGCCAGCCTGCTCTACGAAGTGAGTTCAAGGCCAGCCTGAACTGCATGGTGAGACCCTGTCTCAAAAACTACATCAGAAAAAGGAAAAAAAAAAAAGCCCTTTAAAATTAAAAATCCAGAGAGGGTTTTCAGGATGCATTTTGAAAACCTCAACTCACTGCTTCAGAGAAAGGGCCTGAACTGCTGACTCCTGGCTGGGAGGTAGCTCCGCTAGCCCAGCACACACAGGGCCATGGGTTACGGCCCTAACAACAAAAGAGCAGTTTCTCCTCCAAACCTGGGATTTCATTTCACAGAGGCTCCCAGGTAGGAAAATCAGCACAGTAAGTCCACAGATAGACCACAGGGCTGTGTGGCCCCCACGGCCCATCCTCACCCGTGGCAACTGGTCCCACTGTTCTTTGTTCTTCATTTCTTCTTGCACCTCGTGGATCCGCTTTAGCGACTCCAGGCTTTCATCGAGCAAGAAGGTCGTGTCGTTGATCAACATGTTTATATAGCGGACGAACTGCTTCCCAGAACTGCAAAGGCAAGAGGCAGTGTTGCTCACACAGCCAGCAGGTCCCAGGGAAAGCGAGCCTTCCTGGGCGCTGCCCACAGCTCCCAGTGCTGCCCAGCTGGCAGACCCCAGGCCCTGCAGAGGCACAGCAGCCCCCATGTAGCTCACAACAAGCAACTGTTGAACACTCCAGAGTCTGTGGGTCTGTGAGCCAATTCCTGTAGCAGCTTAACTTGGCCACGGGGCCACATTCGACACCATGGACAGTTTTCCCTCTAGAGAGCAGGTTTCCCAGCACAGCCCCGGCTTGCTGCCTCAGTGTTTCTAAGTAGAGATGCTCTTCCAGGTGGGAAAGCAAATGTGCCTACAGGCTCCGTGACGTAAGGAAGCACAAACAACCCCGTACTATCTGACGAGAGAATTTCTGAAGTCACTCCTCAGCGCAAAGACGGCTCTGGGGAAAACTGGAGCCTTTAGTGCCAAGCAAGGAGGGCAGGAGCTTACTCTGCAGAGTCTGATGTTCTCGTCTAAGCACTCTGCAGCCTGGTACAACGAAGGGACTTGACGAACCAAAATCCCTCGGGCTGCCTGGTGGATTTGATGCTGTTGGACTGGTGCGAAAAAGAGAAGCTCTGCTTCCGGACCTTGACCATGAAATCAGGGAAGGATGCCCCGGCCAGGCAAAGAGGCCTCTGTAAAGCAGGCGAAAGGCCTGAACCCTGGACACCAGGAGTCCAGGACACACAGTACCAAGCGGCACCATGCAGCTCAGGCTGCTTGCTTTTCACACTCACGCCTGGCTTTGGTGGACCTAATTCTGACCCAAAGAGAAGGTCACAGAAATGCAAATGATACTGGTTTACGCTCCAAGAAGCTAGCCAGCAAATGGGACTCTACTAGTGACACAGATAGGACTGACCAGTAACAAAGGTAATGCGTGGTCTCAAGATCTGA
The DNA here is from genome assembly GCA_004027595.1 of Dinomys branickii. Lineage (NCBI taxonomy): Eukaryota > Metazoa > Chordata > Mammalia > Rodentia > Dinomyidae > Dinomys > Dinomys branickii. The sequence goes on from PVLD010000481.1 coordinate 276,087, forward strand.
TCAAAAACCTAATGGGATACAACAGATCCAAGTCGGTGGGATAAAATTTCTTCTGAAGAATAATTGAGGAGTTCGGTATTTTCCCCATCTTTCCCTCTGAGGCACTGACAGGTGGATAGTGCAGATGGGAGCGCGCCCGTTCAGGTTTGAGGAGTTACCACACTCTCAGCCAGGCTGATGGGAAGTCCTCAGCCTGGGGGAGATGCTGGCTGTACATGGCGATAGCCCAGACGGCCCCCTATCCTGGCTGCTTCTCCATACAGTCCCATTTCTAACTCAAAGTTTGATTCTCCAGAGTACTACAGGATCTCATTTTAGCCCTTCTGACAACAACACTTAATAGTGTAATCAGAAAATCACTGCAAACACTTACCACACACATTTTAAGTATGTGTATGTAACCCACTTTCCAAGTCTGTAGACAAACCTAGGGCTCAGCCGTGTCAGGCAAGAGCAGAGGTTTTGATAGCCCTGCCACGGTCTGGCAGTACCTCGTGGGGACCTTGCAGGGTGCCGAGACCACAAAGACAGCAAACAGGAACCCAGCAGGGAAGGCTGGTGGCTGCACTCTACCTGCGATTTGCAAGACAGCAAATGGACAGACAGGAGGACCTGCTACTCACTTGAACTCCTCCATGAAGGTGCCATGGTGAGCTATGTTCTGCCAAAGGCTTTTAAAGATGGTGCTGATGTGGTAGCGAATGGTGAACTTGTCGTAGAACTCGCTGGTGGCTCCAGTATGCTCAACATCTATGGAAGAGAGACAGAGACTAAGGGACAGGCAGTTATTACAGCCCCAGTGACACTGAGGGAGTGGACGTCTGCAGTACCAGAGATCCAGTAAACTTTCACCTCTATCTTGCAGAGAGAGGAGGCAGGAGAGAAACCATGAAGTGGTTTTAAAGACAGTAAGTTTCAAGGGAAAGGTCTGGCAATGATCCCACAGCAGAAGGAAGAGGCTGGGAAGGCGCTGCATCACGAGGACACCACCAACTCGCAGCGACTGGAAGCTATCTCCCGTCAAGCTGCGCATGACCAGCGCCCAGCCCTGCGCAGGCAGAAAGCTGCGGGGAATTTATGAAGCGTAAGGACCGAGTGAGGATGTCTAGTGCTCTCAAGACTTCTGTGTATTGCGCACACTCTCACGATGTTCTGACGCCCAGATGAGTGCTGCGAATCCCCTTGTACCTATAGCTCTTTCACCAATCATCGACATCCCTGTACTTATTAAAATGGAACAAAAATCAAATTTGGTTATGCAAATGGAAAACAGCTTACAGTGTCAAATTCCAGAGTTCAGGAAAAACAAATATATATTTGTTTGTATATTTTTATATATATATTTTTTCTTTTTCTTTTTTTTTTTTTTTTTGGCGGTACTGGGGATTGAACTCAGGACCCTGCACTTGCTAGGCAGGCGCTTATGCCACTGATCTATATCCCCAGCTCCTGTATATTTTTATATATATTCGTTTTTATATATTATAGTACTGTACAGAGGTAAGCATTTGGGGAGCCAGGCACACTACCGTGGGGGAGGGAATAAAGGTCTCTCTAAGGCCAACTGCACAAGATGTAGCAAGTCAATCAACATGGACTGTCCCTGTGACCCACCGATTCTGCTCAAGAAAATGCAAGCAAGCATGTTCCAAGATGGACTCTCATGGATACTCAATGAAGTACTATTTTTCAACTGCATGTGGTGGTGCACATCTGTAATTCCAGAACTAGGGAGGCTGAGGCAGGAGGATTGCTGTATTCAAGGCCAGCAACTACATAATAAGATGCTATCTCAAAAAAACAAAAGAAAAACCACAACAAAATCAAAAAACAAAAGAAAGAATCAGATCATTAATAGCTATCCTGTTAAGATCTTTTGAGTCAACCCTCTTTTTTTTTTTTCTTTGAGACAAGGTCTTACTAGGGAATTCAGATTTACACAATCTGGAGAGAAACCACAGTATCACTATGCAATTCAGGCTGGCCTTGAAGTTACTCTGTAGCCCAGGCTGGCCTCAAACTTGATGGTGATCCTCTTGCCTCAGCCTCCCAAATGCTGGGATTATAGGTGTGCGCCACCACACCCGGCTGAGTTGACCCTTCGATGAACTAAATGCCATTTTATTGGGTAGGAGTATGGAGAGGGGATGTAAGAGCCTGTCAGAGACGGTACAAGGGGCTGGCACGACGCATCTACCATCTTCATTGGCCCTTATCTGGGCTGTTTCCGAATACAGCAAAAGCTACACAACTAGGGGCTGGGGATATAGCTCAGCGGAGTGAGTGGCAAGTGCAAGGTCCTGAGTTTGATCCTCAGTACCGCCAAAAAAAAAACCCAAAAACAAAAAAAGCCACATAACTAGTAACTTACTAGCTTATATTAATTTATATGCCTTTCTCCCAACATTTTAAAAAATCTAAATTATACAGGCTCGAGGTCTAACCTCCACGCTCTAGTTCCACAAGTCCTTAAGTGAACTCTGACCCCTGCTGACCTCACCTCCCGCCACTCCCCACTGTGCAGCTCTTGAGGCCTTGACACTCCAGTGCACTCTGCCCACCACACGGTGGAAAGTCCTCTCCCCCTCGCCCACAGCTGTCCCCCAGTGCAGCTTATGTCTTCCTACCAGCCTGTGTGTCCAGGGCAGAGAAGTGACATCAACATCTGCTCAACCTGCACGGAGCCCACCCCATGGCTGGTTGTGCCACTCAGGTCAGCGCGGGGCGGGGAGGGGCTTGGGCATGAACTTGCTCTGTCAGTGCCCTCCTAGTCCTCAGAGCCCTCCGCAACCATCAGTGTTGGGTCACAAGGTAGAGTACTCTTTGAAACTTGATTTTATTTTTGAATTAGCAACAGTCATGACTCAGATAAACCTCACTGGCTCGACTCTGACCCTGCAAAGCTGTGATTTTATCTTTGAAACAAAAATTGGAGGCTCAGTATTCCCTGAGCCAAACACTACTCCTGGCCAGAGGGGAGGGCGCACACACTGATCTTGTATGGGGGACTCGGATCCGGGCCTGGCAGCCACACGTGTTCAGGCTGCTCCTGCTCGGCAGGTCTTCACAGGGGCGCTGGGCTCTCGGGGGAGTGTGTGGGAGCCCCCACCCTGCAGGGGCCTCTGGGGGGCCCTGGTCACTGCCTAAGAAAGCAGTGCGGGCCTCACACCTGTGCTGGAGTGTGACTGCTGGCCCTGCCGCACCTGCTTGCTCCTGACCTCCAGCGAGCTCCCCACCCTTAGTGAGCTCCAGCTTCCTCTCAGGAAGGGAGGTATTTATAGAGCCTGTCTTTGGGCAGCATGGGGATTAGCTGGAGGGATCGGTCAGGATTTGACGTGTGCAGCTATTATTAGGAAGGTTGTCACCTGTCCCTGACCACGGAGGGGGCGCGCTCCAGGCCAGAGGGCACATGGCCGCTGCATAGTGAAGGGGACAGAGAACAGAGAACAACACCACCCACCACCCCTGGAGCGTGGTGGCAGGCACTACCAGATGCACGCACATAGGCCCTGTGAGCTGGGGACCACGAGGACAGGCCTAGGGCGCTGAGTTGTCCAGGCTGGGTTTAAACTTACAATCTTCCTGCCTCAGTCTCCCAGAGTGCTGAGATTACATATAGGTGGCACCGCCACAGTGTGGCATTCTCTTTGCTTTTTGTTACTTAACTTCTTAATATAAATACTGTGTTATTTTTTTTTCTCTTTTTTTTTAAATTTTATTTTAAAGACAAAAGAATGGAGACATATGAACCAGAAAAGCCATAAACAATACAGAAAATACAAAGTTATACAGAATATAGTAGGGAATTAGAACTGGATGTTGTATTACATAGTTATCTTCACATTAGTTAACACAAAAACATTAAAGGAAATACCAAATTATAGAGAA
>PVLD010000482.1:0-279471 GCA_004027595.1 Dinomys branickii
TACTATACATGGAGGACCCCAAAAACTCCACAAGAAAACTCCTGGAATTAATTGACAAATTCAGCAGTGTAACTGGATACAAAGTCAACACCCAAAAATCAATAGCATTCCTGTACACAAACAACAAACAGACTGAGAGAGAAATTGAGGAAACAATATCCTTTACAATAGCAACCAAGAAACTTAAATATTTAGGAATCAATCTAACAAAGAATGTGAAAGATTTATTCAGTGAAAACTACAGTACTCTGAAAAAGGAGATTGAAGAGGATTTCAATAAATGGAAAAACATACCCTGCTCGTGGTTAGGAAGAACCAACATTGTGAAAATGGCCATACTACCAAAACTGTTGTACAGATTCAATGCAGTTCCCATTAAACTACCATTAGCATACCTCACAGGTCTAGAGAAAATATGCCTCAAATTCATCTGGAACCAGAAGAGACCCAGAATAGCAAAAGCAATCCTGGGCAATAAGGACAAGTCAGGTGGAATCACAATCCCTGACCTGAAATTATACTATAAAGCTACTGTAATAAAATCAACCTGGTACTGGCTCAGAAACAGACCTGAGGATCAATGGAACAGACTGGAAGATGCAACCGTAACGAAAAACCCACTCAGCTACCTAATATTTGACAAAGGGGTCAAGCAAACCGATTGGAAAAAAGAAGGCCTGTTCAATAAATGGTGCTAGAAAAACTGGCTTACCTCTTGCCGAAAACTGAAAATAGACCCAGGTCTATCACCATGCACCAAACTCAGGTCAAAATGGATCATAGACCTCAATATTAAAACAGAAATTCTAAAGCTATTGGAAGAGAAAGTAGGTAAAAATCTTGAAGATGTAGGAGTAGGCAGAGAGTTCATGAACAAAAATGAAACTGCAAGGGAAACACTTCAAAGAATCAATAATTGGCACCTCATTCTACTGAAAAGTTTTTGTACATCTAAAGAAATCACCAGCAAAGTAAAAAGAAAACCCACAAATTGGGAAAAAAATCATAGCTGGCTGTCCCTCAGACAACGGTCTTCTATCTAGGACATACAAATAATTAAAAAACATGTACCTGTCCAAATTCAAAGACCCAATCCAGAAATGGGCATCTGAGATGAATACACACTTCTCAGATAAAGAAATGCAAAAGGCAAATAAATTTGTAAGAAAATGTTCCACATCCTTAGTCATTCGAGAAATGCAAATGAAAACAACATTGAGATTTCACCTCACCCCAGTAAGACTGGCCAGTATGAAAAAGTCATCCAATAACAAATGCTGGTGAGGCTGTGGAGAAATAGGGTCTCTATTACACTGCTGGTGGGAATGCAGACTGGTGCAACCACTGTGGACAGCCGTTTGGAAATTTCTCAGCAAACTAGGTCTAGAGGTTCCATTCAAACCAGCTATTCCTCTTCTGGGTATTTTCCCAGAAGTTCTGGAAACATCATATCACTCTGATATATGCGCACCCAGGTTTATAGCAATGCAGTTTTTTAATAGCTAAAATGTGGAAGCAATCCGTGTCCATCCACAGAAGACTGGATTAAAAAACTGTGGCATTTCTATATAATGGAATATTATTCAGCTATAAGGAAAGACAGTTTTGGGGACTTTGTAGGCAAGTGGTCAAAACTGGAGTCCATACTCATAAGTGAAAAAAATCAGCAGTACGTGTGCAGGCAACATATTGTATCACTGGTGTAAGAACCTGAGGGTGGGAATATAAACTAAGAGACATGAAGGAAATCTGTTCAAAAACAAAGAACAGATGGGACGAGGGAAAGGAGAAAAGAAAGAGACAAAAATGTATGTATGTATATATGAATATACATATATGCAGGAGGGTAACATGGTTCTACTATTGTGTTATACCACTTAATGCTAAGAAATAATTGATGATGGGTTATTTGATCAATCTTGTATGTCTGTATGTGTTATCCTCAACACACACTTCGAAGAAATCAATATATAAAGCAGCAACTATTGATTTTTTTTTTTTGTCTTTGGTTTTTTGTTTTTTGTGCTTTTCTGTTGTTGAGAGGATTAATTTTCTGACCAATTTTGCATGTCTGCATCTGGGTTCATATATATACACTTCGAAGATATCAATAGGTAAAGCAACAACCACTGTTGAGTCCATGTCACCTTGTCTGTAGATCAGTTTTGATTGTACTATTTTTATGCTAATTTGTGTCTGTGTGTTAATATGTTTTTGTGCTTTTAATTTTTTAAAAATGAAAAAAATAAAAAAAAAATAAAAAGGAAATCACCATAGGTTAAAGTTTTGACTTTTTTTAAACTCTCCATTGTTTTTATTTTTATTCTTTGACCTTAAAAATGATACAGGATTTCAAAACAAATGAAAGGGATTAACAGTGCTTGTTATGTTACATATTGTTATCTTCAACAAAGTTGCTCAGATTACCAGATGTAAGAATAGAAGAATGATCAAATCATTAAAAAGAATAAGAAAATAATAATTTAAAAGAACATTAGCAACAATACATAGCATCACTAGGCAGGATGGTAGGAATTCACTAAGGGTTGTTATACTGCAAATTGTTGTCGTCACATAAATTGCTCAGATTACCAGGTACAAGCATTTGAATTTGGTCAAAATAGTGTAAAAAAAAAAAAAAAAAACCCTTTTAATCACTGACTGCTCCCCTTGGCACAACAAATCATCAGACACCAACAGTACAGTTACAACTGGGATGAGGGGAAGAAGAAAAAGTACTAAGGTAAATTATATGTTATATATATATATTTATGGATTGGTGGCATACAAGTTTTCAGTGAGTAGTAGGGTTGTATCCCTTTGCTCACAGTTTAACAGTAAGAGGACTTTAAAGAGGGCAGGTTGAGGAATCTGAGTTACCTGGAATATAATGTGTACAAGGGAAGGAAAAAATAATGGTAGTTTAACAAAAACTTGGATTTAATTGCTTCAGAAACCAGGGCTTTTAACTTACTATGCAATCCAGTTTGGCTTCGATCTCCCTGGCTCCGCCTCTTGGAATAGGTGTGCGCCGCCACGCACGGTGTTTCTTAAATTGTAGGTTTTTTTTCTTTTTAATTTAAAGGTTATTATTGATTTAAAGACTCCACACATTATTACAGGTCAGCCCCCAGCAACTGCATCTGTTTTGATAAATATAAACATACAAAGTATCTAACCGAGCCTGGGTGAGAACACTTCTTTATCTCTCTTTTATATCTCATCTTCCAAAAAACAAAAGAAAAAAATTAAGAAATGATCACCGATAAGCAACTAAGTTGGAAAAAGAAGAAATGACCACCTGCTTTGTCTCGGGGGCCGAGAGTAAGGTGCAGGTGGCCAGGCCTGTAGAGCAGCTCAAAAGGTCTTGCTGTGACTTCTTGCTTGTCAGCAGTGTGACGCGCTTCACGCACTACAGGCGTGTCCGATTTCCCCGGGCCTTTCTACCAGCCAGCTAGTCAGCCAGCTCCTGGGCAGGACGTGTGGATCTGTTTGCTTTCATTTTTCTTTTTTTAAGATTTTTTTTTAATTTTAAAAAGAAATAAAAGCAAAACAACAAAGATAAAAGCAAAACAAAAAACTGTTGCAGAATTTCAAAACAAGAGGCTAGGAAATTAAAACAATGGTTGCTATGTTACATATTATTTTCATTGAAGTTGGTCAGATTACCAGATGTAAGAAGGCAAGATTTATCAAACCATTAAAGACAATAAAGTAAGTAAAACCTGAAAGGTACAATAGATATTGTGAAAGGGGAAGAAATTGCTCAAAGGGAAAGAACAACTAGGATGAGAGAAAGGAGAAAAGAAGGAAAAAAATATATATGAATATCCAAAGTCAGCTGGGATAACTGTACTGCTGATGTCTATTGTTTTATTGAAAGGCACAGTTAATGCCAAAATCTTTTTAAGATTTTCATACTACATCTTGTTAAAATCCTATGAATGTGTGTGGTACTAAAACTGCTTCTCAGCTGAAAAAAGATAGAACTTTTCAAACTACATAACTACAAATGCTAATGTCTACAAAATTATATTTTACTATTTAAAAGAATTACAAGAACAGTAGCTTTGGTTAGAAAGTAGAGATAAACAAATGTGAGTTAGTTCATTTAATAGAAAAATAAAATTATTTTTGTATATTCTTTTGTATATTTTCTTTACATAGGTTCATATATAGTCATGTATGTGTTTATATATATTTATGTATATTTTAAACAAGCATGAGATTATGCCATATATACCTTTTGGTAACTTACTTTTTTTCAGGTAATAATTCCTATCATTCCAATTCAATAAATTTTATATTTTATATTATTTGGACTATATTCAATTTCTTTCAATGAGTCTCACAATAGCATTCATAGCTTATTTTGCCCAATTCAGAATAGGACCTTATCTCTGTTGCCTCTTATTTTGTGTACAAAAGGTCATTTGAAAAATGTACTAAGATGTAGCTGAAATTACTTATCATTGTTAGTTTGTGCACATTGCTGTTTAATTTTAAACATATCATATTTTGGTATCATACTTACCCAACATGGGATCTTTTGTTGACTCTATGTATTTTTGAATCAGGATCTCTGCCATTTTTATTGCTAAGACAGCCACCATAACTAATAAAAATCCATTCTTTTATTATATATATATATAATCCAAAACTAATCTTATCTTGTAAAAGGCTATGGACATAAGATTTGTTGACATTTACTTTTGGGGGTCCATAAGTGCACTTCTTGACATGAAATAGACTCTTTTGTAAATGTTAAAGTTTAATTAATTCAAAGCCCATAAGAGGGTTAAACATGGACCAAAGATACCGAATGGATGCATTTCTTATGCTTTTTAAAGGCTGACTTTTTATAGCAGGTTAATTTGAATTCTGTCTGAAGATGCACAATTTAAGACATGCAGCTCCTGTAGACTTTGCTTAAATATGTTACTTGCCTCTCAGCCTAAATATACATGCACATTATTTTCAGCACAATTTAATCACAATTGTAATTGGTTGCATCCACCATTCAAAATTGCTGCCATTTTGCCTCTTGTCATAAAGTTTCACTCTGGCTCCTTTCTTTGTCTGAGAACACTGTCGGCCTCATCAAATGAGCAGCAATGTCCTAGCTTTTTTCAAACTGCACTAGACTAAAAGAGGAGAAAAATGGTCTATTAGAAGATGTTTGAATTTTGTGTGTATCCAAAGCTCATTCCTTTTCTGCACTTAGTAGATAAAAGGATATTGGCAGAAACCTGCAATACCATGTATCATTTTTGTCATTTTAACATGGGGGACCAATTCAAGAGTAACACATTAAGACAATTATCATTTTTAAAAAAAATTTTTTAAGTGTAAAAGAAAAAGAACTACATCAACAAAAAAAAGAGGAAAGCATTAACAAAGAGACACATAGTACAATAACAGTATAATCAAAATTGAATTATAGACAAAGCAACAGGAAACCAACAATAGTTGTTGCATTGCGTACTGATAACTTAAAAGTGTAGGCTCAGGAAAACACATATAGACATACAAGATTGATCGAACAACCAGTCATCAACTATTCCTTACCATAAAGTGACATAAGACAATAGTAGAACCATGTTAGCCATCCTGCACATATGCACATACATACACACATACATGCATACATATTTGCCTCTTTCTTTCTTTTCTCCTTTCCCTCATCCCATCTGTTCTTTATTTTTGAACAGATTTACTTCACGCCTCTTAGTTTCTATTGCGACACTCTGGATACAAAGTGAACAATTAATGTAATACGTCATATCAATACAGCCAAAGACAAAAACCACATGATCATCTCAATAGATGCAGAAAAGGCTTTCGATAAAGTCCAAAATGCATTCATATTAAAAACCTTAGAAAAAATAGGAATAGATGGCCTCTACCTCAATCTGATCAAAGCCATCTATGACAAAACAACAGCCAATATCATACTAAATGGACAAAAACTGAAAACTTTCACTTTAAAGTCAGGAACAAGACAAGGATATCCATTGTCACCTCTCCTATTCAACATAGTTCTGGAAGCATTAGCCAGAGCAATTAGACAAGAGAGAGAAATAAAAGGAATAAGGATAGGAAAGGAAGAAGTTAAACTATCACTATTTGCAGATGACATGGTACTATACATGGAGGACCCCAAAAATTACAAAAGAAAACTCCTGAAATTCATTGACAAATTCAGCAGTGTAGCTGGATACAAAGTCAACACCCAAAAATCAATAGCATTCCTATACACAACAAACAGAACAGAGAGAACAACAAACAGACAGAGAGAAATTGAGGAAATCATACCTTTTACAATAGCATCCAAGAAATTGAAATACTTACGAATCAATCTAACAGAGAATGTGAAAGATTTATTCAGTGAAAACTACAGTACTCTGAAAAAAGAGATCGAAGAGGATTTCAATAAATGGAAAAACATACCCTGCTCGTGGTTAGGAAGAACCAACATTGTGAAAATGGCCGTACTACCAAAACTGTTGCACAGATTCAATGCAATTCCCATTAAATTACCATTAGCATACCTCACAGATCTAGAGAAAATATGCCTTAAATTCATCTGGAACCAGAAGAGACCCGGAATAGCAAAAGCAATTCTGGGCAACAAGGACAAGTCAGGTAGAATCACAATCCCTGACCTGAAATTATACTACAAAGCTACTGTAATAAAATCAACCTGGTACTGGCTCAAAAACAGACCTGAGAATCAATGGAACAGACTGGAAGATGCAACCACAATGAAAAACACACTCAGCCACCTAATATTTGACAAAAGGGCCAACCAAACTCACTGGAAAAAGTATGACCTGTTTAATAAATGGTGCTGGAAAAACTGGCTTGCCACTTGCCGAAAACTGAAAATAGACCAAAGTCTATCACCATGCACCAAACTCAGGTCAAAATGGATCACAGATCTCAACATTAAAACAGAAACTCTAAATCTATTGGAAGAGAAAGTAGGTAAAAATCTTGAAGACGTAGGAGTAGGCAGAGAGTTCATGAACAAAAATGAAACTGCAAGGGAAACACTTCAAAGAATCAATAATTGGGACCTCATCCGACTGAAAAGTTCTTGCACATCTAAAGAAATCACCAGCAAAGTAAAAAGAAAACCCACAAATTGGGAAAAAATCCTAGCTGGCTGTCCTTCAGACAAAGGTCTTCTATCTAGAACATACAAAGAACTAAAAAAACATGTACCTGTCCAAATTCAAAGACCCAATCCAGAAATGGGCATCTGAGATGAATACACACTTCTCAGAAAAAGAAATACAAATGGCCAATACATATATGAGAAAATGTTCCACATCCTTAGTCATTCGATAAATGCAAATAAAAACAACAGTGAGATTTCATCTCACCCCAGTAAGACTGGCCACTATGAAAAAATCATGCAATAACAAATGCTGGCGAGGCTGTGGAGAAATAGGCACCCTACTACACTGCTGGTGGGATTCCAGACTGGCGAAACCACTGTGGAGAGCAGTTTGGAGATTTCTCAGCAAACTAGGTCTAGAGGTTCCATTCAAACCAGCTATTCCCCTTCTGGGTATTTTCCCAGAAGATCTGAAAACATCACATCGCTCGGATATATGTGCACCTATGTTTATAGCAGTGCAATTTGTAATAGCTAAATTGTGAAAGCAACCCAAAGGTCCATCCACAGAGGACTGGATTAAAAAACTGTGGCATTTTTATATAATAGAACATTACTCAGCTATAAAGAGAGACAGATTTGTGGCCTTTGTAGGCAAATGATCACAATTAGACACCATACTCATAAGTGAAATAAATCAGAAGTCAAACCTGGTTTCAGGGTGTTGGCATTCCTAGATGGATTCCTTTCTGTGGTAATATCTACGTTCTATTCAATTTTGTCTGGTTTATACTGGAGTGCTTGCAGTTTCACAAGATTTGGTCTGTTAGAATATATTATTTCTTCCTTGAAGAAAGCTTAAATTAGGACTCAACCATGCATATATAGGGTGGCAGCAGAAAGTGTATTCCCAAAAATGTGTGGACGCTGATTTCTCCAGTTCATTAAGTGCTTATGGGAAGCGCCTCTGCTAGAGCTGAAGAGCTATAGCTTTGTTTCCCTGAATTTTTTTTTTCAGTTAATGAAAGCATATGTTATATTAGGGGGAAAACATCCTGCCTTCACACAGTTTAAATTCTAACTAGATGTGGGGATGAGGGTTATATAAGGGTACAAGACATAGATAATGTAGTAAGAGAAAACATATAATGTGGAAAATGTTAAAACCAAGCACATAAAGATGCTTTGAGGCACTCTTAACATACTAGTCCTAAAGAACACAAAAGCCCAGACATCAGGCACATCTATATCCAAATACATTTTCAATACTGTACAACTTGCTACGTTCTGTAGTTCATGTGAGTAGGGCTGAAGTTTTCATTGTACCTCTACATTCGAAATGCAAAGACAGCCACCACCATTACCTTGTCCCTATGCCCTTTTTCCCCAAAAAATAACTATTCTTTTCTCACCCCTTCCTGAGGGTACACTTATACCCTTTGAGTTACCCAATTTCTTACAACTCTCTCTTTTGTCTTCAGTAACAGCCATTGTAAACTCTTTTTGCTTTTAAAATTTGTTTGAAATCTGTAAAACTCTATAGTACATCTTAATCTGTTTGAAATGTGTGTCTTCAGAGTTGCAGATAGATTCTTTGTTTTATAATCAATTTATGCCTCTTTCTGTTTTAAGAGTCTACATTACATTTTCATGGTGGTAAAGAGATGCCTGAAGCACCTGCAGGGATTACAGGTACTAGGTAAGATGGTCTAATAAAAGATGGCCTTTCTGAAATGCATACTGCATGCTACAGTCTAGTGATGGCAAACCTTTAAGAGAAGAGTGCCTAAACAGCAACTCAGAGCTCACATACTTACCACAAAGTGCCAGCTCTGCAATGAAACCTGAATACTGAGGTTTGAGTTCAGAGAAAGCACCTCATACGTTAACATCTTTTATCTTAAAAGAAAAATGGATAGCATGCTTGCAATAGGTTTGCCATCACTGCTATAGAGCATAGTTACCATTCAATAATCATAACTAATTCCTTAAATACCTGCTTGATATGCACCAGGTATATACCTTACTCTTGATATGCACACCCCCCTAGTCTATAGACACTTACGTGGGCATCTCTTGCTAGACAATGATTATGTAAGGCAGGGGAGACTCATATATTCAGAACAGAAGAGGGATGAATAGCATCCTACGAGAAGCTCAGAATTTACACCCATTGCCTTTTGCAACTTTGAACATCTTACTGAGCTAACACATACCACACAAAGGCTCATTTGCTTTTATCACTAGTTGTTTCCCTTGAATGGTGATAAAAAATATTATAGCCATTTCACTGTTTAACATTTGTCAGATATCTTAAGTCTTTTATAGTTTCCTTTTAATTTTCTTGTGAAATCTCAGAAACAAACCATACCAAAGCAGGCCCCTGAAAACTGCACTCTGCTAATGAATGGCAAAATCAGGGAAGACTCAGACCCAAAGCCAGGTATCTATGTCCCTCCACATTATGAATCCTCACTGTCTGCCTTAGAGATACATATCCTGAGAAAAACGCTTGCATACATCCATCTACATGTACAATGAATGACATTTTTATAAAACAATTTTTATTATTTTATAACTTTATTTCTTATTACTCCATAATCACTTTTGAGACTGATAAATAATATCCTTATTTTTCAAGTGAAGAGCTGCTAACTCAGAATTATGAAAGTATTTTCCCAATATTGTGCATATGATGATCATCTGATTCATATCTTACTCTTAGTAGTCATGTAACTTTTTACAGTATGTCTATGATTTAGTTTAAATATTTCAAAGAGAGTATATCCAACTGTGAGTAATAAATACTTTTAATTCTCTGTATCTAAACATCTTTAATATAGATAAGGTGACACAATGATTTCCATGAGTTTTTAACAACATGCAGACACATGATCATGCCAATGATACACTAACAACTGCAGAAACACTGAATTAATGTGAAATATTCACACAAAATCATGGAACACATGAGAGGACGAAAAATAAACTGCTTAATTTAGACAAATATATTAGAATGACCATATTAATTATAACAATAATGATTTCTACAGCAGCTAAAACCTATTGAATATAAATATGTGTAGGGTTCTGAATCAAGTGCATTATATATATTAAATCATTGACTTCATCCTCCTAAGTATGGTACAAATTAGGTACATGTTACATAACCTGCCTCAGTCATACTCTACAGGAGACTCAGAGCCCATCCTGCCCTTAACTATGGTTTCTCTGCCTGTAGAGTTAACATCCCTGCCCACTTAGCAATCCTGAATCCTATGGTCACCATGGCAGTGATGTCCTCCCTCTCATGGATCCTTCCTTTTTGACCAAGAGGGATTTGCTTTGCTCCACAATAAGAATGTCAGAGGCTGAGTTGTTTCTTTTAAAAAGGGTGGGTGAAAATATCCAATTGAATACAATCTAATCTTTTCTGTTTCTTCCTAATAGCTGTGAGAGCAAGTTCAGGTGTATCAGGAGGAAAGATTGTTTTCTATAGATAGCTACTGAGGAGACAAAATTCTAATTTTTGTATATGTGGATACTTATTATTCAGTTTTCCCCTCCAAATCTTTCTTTAATCGTGTAGCTAATCACATCTTGTTCAACTTCACACTTGTGAAAGAAACTACTTATTCTGGTCCCTAACCACAAAGCCAGGCATCACCTCCTTGAATGTTCTGCTTTGTAGTGTTTTGTTGTTGGAGCGATTTTATTCCAAGGAAACACCTCTTGTTGAAAGTACAAAGACTGGTGCTTTGTAACTGGAAATCCTATGTGTTTTATCTTTATTGTCTTTTTTAGTAAGAACACTGTCCTGTTAGGAGACACAAAGTTGCAGTCCAAGATTGAACACTAACCAGCTCTGTGGCTGTGATGATTTGTGCAACACCTTTTGGATTTAAACTGTAGCCTAAACAATACAATAAGTCCTTTTTATTGGACAGACCGTACCTTATCTGACAGCTCTATTCTGCGGCAAGCACTTAGCCCACTGAGCTGTACCTCCAGCCCTGACAGCTCTATTCTGTGCCCACACTGTCACCAGTTTTATTTCTATAGTCAGAACAAAATAAGTTTATACATAGTTATATATGTGTTGGTGTTTAAAGCAACAGTATTTAGGGAAGACAATGTATAGCATTTATTCTTAGATATTGGTTTTTATTAAATATTTGATAAAATGTATTAATTATACATTTTATTGAGGTTCACTGTGATATTTCAATAGATACAACTAAAAAAATGGATCCATCCTATGACCAAGCTCTACCACTTCTGGGAATGTGTCTGAAGGAATGAAATTGACCTTAAAAGGAATACACGCATGGACATATTTATCGCAGCCTTATACACAATAGCTAAGATATGGAATCAGCCTAAAATGGAGAAAGGGATAACAGTGCTGTTATGGTTGTTACATTGTGTCAACTTGGGGAGTCTAGAGGTTTGGCTGAGTGAGACAGCAGTAAGCCGGGGTGCTTGCTTTGTACACATCCTGAACCTGTGGAAGAGGTGGAGGCAGCCTGTTTACAATGTAAGGGTAGGAAAGAGGCTGCTTTGCTGCCATTCCTCCCTTTTTTGCTGGTTGTTTTTTGCTGTGCTCTGCTTCCATGAGCATTTGCCCTCTTCCATGTGCCACTCTTCTACCTCAGAACCAGCCAAGTATGGACTGAAACCTCCACAAATTGTAAGCTAAATAAACCTTTCCTTCCTTCTTTTTTTTTTTTTTTTTTTTTTTGCGGTACTGGGGATCGAACTCAGGACCCTGTGCTTGCTAGGTAAGCGCTTATTCCACTGAGCTATATCCCCAGCCCCTCCTTCCTTCATTTTTGGCATTGGATATTTTGTCTCAGCAACGAGAGAAAAGTAACCAAGACAAGTGCCCATCTGTGATGACTGGATTAGAATGTGTCAGGTGGATTATATTCAGCCATAAAGAAGAATAAAATCCTATTGTATGCAGAAGAATGTATAGAACTGGAAGGCATGAGGCTAAGTGAAAAAACTTGAGACACAGAAAGATAAATGCTCATTTATATGAGAGTTAGAGAGAGGCTGGATTTATATTATTTTTGTAATGGTATTATGCTTCTGTCTTCAGTATAGAGTGAGGTAAATGTTACCCAGATTTTGGCTTCTCATCAGCTAATCCAAGCCATCAGTTCTTCACATTTATGAAAGTTTTCATCTTTCTGATAGACATTCATTGCTACCTCCAGTGACAGTTCTCCAGGGTGTGAAATGAAGAGACTTTTCACTTATCTGGGGCCATTTTTATAGCCAATCCTAACATACCAGATTCATCAACAGTTGTAATTTCTACTTTTTATTACTATGAGCAACTACTGTATACTTGTAATTGTTAATTTGGTAATTTTAGCGTGGCTGAGGTTTCAGATTTCTCCCTCATCTCATTCCTCTAACCACAGCTCTGCTTTCCCAGCCTAACAAGCGCTGAGCCTGACCCTCTCTTGACCTCTCTGTGGGTCTGTGCGTTCCTGCCTCTGGATGTTTGTTGAAGCCTGAGACTAGGAAAACAGCGAGGCTCTCAGCTTTACAAAGATGCCTGGTAAGGTTTGTGTCTGGACATCCCCTGAAAGCCTCATGCAGTCATGGGGCTGGGTTCTAGAGTTTTGGATTGATCCATGTCCAATGCTGGGATTATGGGTGTGAGTGCTACACCGCCCTGGGGTGGGCAGCCTGCATACAATATAAAAGAGGAAACATTCTGCTCTCTGCTGCTCCTCCTTTTTTGCTTTTGTTGCTTTTGCTGTCTTCTGCCACCAAGAACTGTTGCTCTATGTCATGTGCCACAGTGCTTTGGAACCAGCTGAGTATGAACTGAAACCTCCACGAAATGTGGGCTAAATAAACCTTTCTTTCTTCATGGGGGGGGGTGTTGGATATTTTATCTCAGCAATGAGAGAAAAACAACTAAGATAGTGCCTTTTATAATCACTACTATATGTATAAAACTACAAGCTTTGAATTTTAAAAATTAAAATTTGTTTTTGTGAACCTAATACATCCCTTAAGTCTAATTGATTTTGTGCTAAGCTCTTGCTTGATATTCCTGGCTCCTTGTGCTCCCTAGATACTGCAACTTCCTCCTGCAAGAGACAGAAAAAGGGATGCAGGCACAACTGAGGCAGGCCAAGGCTATGGATGTGTGGAGTCCTGTTTCTCTGAACATTACTGACTTAAGAAATGGAGATCTTGAACCAGAGAGGCCAATGACATTATTCCAGATTCTTGATCTCGCAACTTCTGATTTGTTTCTTTATTAACATGGTCCTGTCATCTCAACTGCATCAATCATCTGCTCAAGCCATCTATGATACTGAGAGACAGATGGACAGTTTCAAGGGTCAGAGAAAGGAGCAGAAGCATCCCAAAGGATGTGCCCTGGTCAGACAGCAGGATCCATACCACAATTACATATAATCCAGTGACAGAGCAAAGCCCTGCCCTGACATATAAATTACATTCTGCTTTAGATATTTTCTCTCTCTGACAAACACCAAAGATATTAGGAATTTGTTTCATTAAAGTGAAAACAAGTGCCATAGATTTCATACATAAATATTTTCCCAAGTGGAATCCAAATAATTTGCAGAAATATAGAACCTTATGAATCATCTCATTGAATCTGTTAGGTTTTCAAATAAAGAACAAAACCACAAAAAATGTAAAACTCACTTGTGGTTCTCTCTTAGGGAATGCTGGATCTGAAAAATACATACATATATATTATATATAATATTTTTATGGCTCTCTGTGCTCTTTTGTTTATGTATTTGTTTTTGTTATGTTGTTTTTATTAAAAAATGAAAAACTATATATATATGGATAGCTGGAATAGGTGTATTGCTGATATCTGCGGCTTATTGAAAGGAACAGTCAATGCTTGCCAGTTTCTTTTTACTTGATCAGGTTTGCATGTTTGTTCGTTTTTTTTTTTTTCCGGGACCGGGGATCGAACTCAGGGCCCTAGTGCTCAGCGGCAAGCACTTAGCCCACTGAGCTGTACCTCCAGCCCAAAACTTTTTTTTTTTTTTTTTTTTTTGGCGGTACTGGGGATTGAACTCAGGACCCTGCACTTGCTAGGCAGACACTTATTCCACTGAGCTATATTCCCAGCTCCTAGGTTTGCATGTTTGAATTTAGTGTTCAGAATGACTGATCTGGAAACAATATGCAGTATAGAAACCACTGTTGAACTCCTACCATCTTGGGTGGTGAAGCTCTGCATCATTTCCAATGTTTTATTCTGTGTTTATTTTATGTTTTGTTACTTCTTACTGTCTTTGATTGTTTGATCAATCTTACTTCTTATGTCTAGTGGGATGAACAACTTTGTTGAAGATAGCAGCATGTAATATAGTGACCATTGTAAATTTGTATCATTTTGTTCTGAGTTCATGTATCTTTTTTGTTGTTTTTGTGTTGTTTTGATTTTGTCTTCATTGTTGTTTGGTCATTTTTTAAATTTTTAAAATAAAAATATATGTTTATTATATACTTACTCTATTATTTAATTAGTATGTATTTATAAGTAATACAAAGTTCATATAGGTATACTAACAAGACTGAATGTAAAGATTAAACTGACTAGGCCCACTGTCTTTCCAAAACCACAGGAATCTTGATGTAGGGCAATGGAGGAGTGAAACTCCTCCCAAAAGTATTCATTAAATGGCATACAATACATATTTATGAATAAAAGATATTATAAAATAAATAAATGACTCAGAAAATGTACATTTTCTAATATTTTCTTCTGTATTAAGATAAAATCAATTTGTGAAGGGAGAATGTTTATTGTTTTCTTTAAGACTGGCAGGAGGCTCATGGGCTGTCAGTACCTAGCACTATGATTACTACTAAAGTGACAGAGTGACATACTTATGTCACTCTAGCTGAGAGAAGCTTACTTATGACTGTTGAGTCTAAAAATGAGCCATTACTTTATACCTCTGAAGTCAATGCTAACTGTTCATTACATACATATCCTTAGTTCCAGCATACATTTGAATACAAGTTTGGAGTCTGTAATACGGGGTCCACCAGCATCACTGCAGGTCAGGGAGTCCACCGTTACTGGACACTGCTTCTATGAAGTAAAATCGGTCTCTCCCTTCTTTGAATTTGAGAGCTTTTGACAAATTGGAACATGAGAAAGATGCATGGGTGTGTATCAGTGCACTGATTTGCCTGGCAAAGTCACCTCTCATCCATCTGGGTGTTGCCAGAATGATTACAAATCCAATTCACTGTCATCACATTGACGAAAACTGCTGTTAGTCAAGTTTTATTACAATGTTAGTTAATTTTCATCTTCAAAAACTGATCAATGAAAAGAAACTGGGTTATTGAGTATTTAAATTTCACTCAGCATTCATTAGATTTAGTTCTTATCTTTTTCTGTTTGTTTGTGGCTAAGATCTCTGGCTCCAAAGGACTTTCAAGCACCAGCATCCATTTAATTCCTACCATGTGCCAGTGCAACTTTCTATTGTAGAGAATACAAGCACATGGCCTGATTCCTCACTCCAGGTCTGCAAAGAAGAGTATCAGCATTCCTAGTCTACTGGTGAGAAAAATAAGGTTAATATAAGGTCTCTGCAGTTTGCCGAAAGCCACAACCTGGTAAGAGACAGAAGCAGAATTTTAGTCCATGACTTTCTGATTTCTCAGACTCTGTTGTCCTTTTATGGTTTCTAAACATTGAAACTGAGTGGTACTTTTGTGTAATATACAGATGTTCGATCCTATTGATGTGGATTTACAGCCTGGGACAACCCCAAACTAAATCTCAGAATAACCTACCTCTCTATTCACAACATTTCTCTCATGTTCTAAGAGTGTTCATGTGTTATTTCAATCTTGTCAGTATATGAAGGAGTGGGTGTGATTGTTTCTATGTGTTACAGAGATAGAAACAGAGATGAAGTGGTTAGTAACTTTAGTGTCAGCCAGTTGCAAATTCCTAGTCCCACATAGGTGCTCTGTGTATCATTGAGCTAATTAGCCATCACTACAGAGACAGAAGACAAATTCCTGGGACCTTAACTGACTATGCTCAAAAACCATGATTTGTGGTTTCTCTTAAAATAGACAGTGACTTAAAAGCAGCTTTTGTTAAGCAAGTATTCTCTTTCCTTGGATCTACAGATAATTTATAATAGGTTACTGAAAGTACAATAAACTTGACCATTTTATATCCCTCATTACCTTAAATCTTTGCAAATAGGTATGTTAATAGTAGGAAAAGTTAAAGAAGCAAAATCTGTTAACTTTTAATTTCTAGGCAATGACGTTCCCCTTCAAAACTGAAGATACCAAGATAAGAGAGTCATAGCACATTTAGTTGCATCTCAAATCCTTCATAAAGGATTTCATAAAGCCTAAACATAAAGTTATCTTTGATCAGGACAGAATCTCCTGAATTTCCCTGCAAGACATGGCAATTTTTTTGAAGACAGGAAGCCTAAAACCGGGACTGAGACAATGTTTGGCAGAGCCCTGCCCACTACAGCACCTCATAAAACTGGCCACTAGTCTTTTGTGAAGTGGCCACTCTGATCCTTTTCACCCAGAGAGCAAATATCCCACTGGAGTCAATTCTTTATCTTCTCTTACTTTGTAATTAAAACTCTGGGAAGTAAATTCATACCAAGCCAAAGTTTTTTCAACATTGTATATTTTGCCTAAGATAATGTCTTGCAGTTTTATCCACATTGTAATAAATGACAGGATTCATTGATTTTTATAGTCCATGTAATTTAGTAGCTAGGATAGTGTCTATTTAAGAAACTCACAGTATATTGGAAGATGTGGGGCTGTAAGTAATGGGTGAATGTAGCTTTTGGCCTAGGGATATGTGGGGCAAGCTGGGCATCTTTTGGCCCCTGGGATGAAGGAGGGGTGCAGAAGTGGAGAAAAGAGGAAGGGTGGATGACAAAAGGGACAGACTTCTCTGAGGAAGTGTCCCAGAGGCTGTGCAGAATGAGTGAAGAGAATGTCCTGCCATTCTCTGTGTATTTACTTACATTTTAAAGATGAATAATAATTGTGTATTCTTTGTGGGATACAATGTGATATTTTGATCTATACATGCCCTGTGGAAAGATCCATGCAAGCAAATTAATGTATTCATCACCTGACCAATTTATTTGTTTTGTTGTGTGAGAATGTTAAAAATCTATAAATCTATTAGCAATCTGTTAGCAATTTTTAAATATGAAATAATTTTACTAATTGTGGTCATTGTTCAGTACAGTATATCACCAAATCATATTGCTCTATTATAGCTGAGATGTTGAGCCCTTTCATCAATGACATTGTCCCTTTCTTAACCAATTCTCCACTCCATGTTTTTGTGATAGAGTGGAGAACTGGGTAGGAGAAACCAATTCTCTTTAAGATTCTATATGTGAGTGAGAGGATACAGTGTTTTTTTATTTTTTAACATTGGGTATTTTGCCCAGGATAATGTCTTGCTATTTTCTCAATGCTGTCATGAATGACAGGATTCCTTTCAACTGATACCAAAGAAATACAGAGGCCACAAAAGAGAATTATGAACAGCTATATACCAACAAATGAGGTAATTTTAAAGAAATAGGTGATTTCCTGTATGCCATCTTCCAAGACAAAATCAGGAAGAAACTCAAGGATAGCTTCACAAAAAAAAAAATATATATATATATATATATATATATATTTTTTTTTTTTTTTTTTAGCTTCACAATAGAATACTATTCTGCACTGTGAAAGGATTTGCACTCTACCACCAGCTTAAGAGGAACGCAAGGGCAGATCTGGAAAGCCTGGGTGCCCACTGTGGAATTAACATTTAACATGCAGTGTTGGGATGAAAATCTCCTCCCATTTCATAAAACATATTCTAGAACTGCCCAAAATACAGGTCTAGGACTACACTGACCAGCAAAGGGAAGCGCAAATGGAAGCCCCAGGAAGAGCTGCGGGCAAGGTAGGAAGCCCAGTATGCTGTGCCTCTGCTGTGTTACATCCACTGCTGCTGGGAAGGAAGAAGGCAAAGCCGCACTCGGTGGCTTCTCAGAGACACTTTCCAGGAAGAGTAAGATTAAATAAAATTCAGAGAGTCCTAATCTTCCTTCAGGACAGCAACTATCAACTTTGCATCTTTTATTCCCAACAGGTGGCACAACAGCTGGTCCTGGGTAGGTGTTCACAAAACAGATGAAAATAAATTATTTCTCTTAATAATAATTATAGTAACGCTTGGATGTGTTTCAATATTTGCTTATTAACGAGCACAATTTTTAGAATTGTGCATATATTAACATAGCTAATTGTCAACATTAACCCTGCATTGTTCCTCTGCACCTGCTTATTCCTTTGAGCTGGAGGAAAGTTTTCCGTTTTCTATGAGTTTTAATTTCCTGTAAGCTTACTTTATTCAGTACTACTCAAATATTGCTTCTGTGGTTCCTTCTTTCTAATCCTTGTGAAATTGTTTTCACTTATTATGAGACTGAAAAATGATAGGTCACCTTATTCTGCAAGTGTTCTTTATCGGATACGCTGTCTTCTTGGTTCCTAATAGAAGTCGGAGGAAATTGTCTAACTGCTCCAGTGATACAGGGAAGGATCATAAACTTACTGAGATTCTTTGTTTTAGTTTTTATTATTTAATATTCCTGCAATAAAGCCAATGCAGTTCCACGGTGTGTCTTGAACTAGGCAAGGGTTTCTGCTACCTAGAGAAAATTATGTGGGCCTTACCCCTAAATTCAGTTTGCCTCTCATTTCACTGCTGTTATTACTACATTGTCCCTTGATTTGATTTTCTAAACAACAGCCTAGGAAAGGAACAATGTTACTAACTCTAGTGTTTTATCTTTGAGGTTGGGAATTGAACCCAGGGGTTTCCTACTAAACTAAGCCTGGAGTTCTTTTCATTTTGACATAGGATATCATTTAGTTGCTACCTTTGTTACTTTTCTCTTGTTGCTGGAACAAAATACCTGATACCGAAGATTAAGGAAGAAAAGATTTATTTAGCTCAGTTTGTGGAGGTTTTAGTCCATACTCAGCTGACTCCAAGACAAAATGGCACATGCAGATGGCAATAGTTCATAGAGGCAGAAAACAGCAAAAGTACTAAGGACAAAAAGAGAGGAGCATGAAAAAAATGACTCTTTCTGTCCCTGATAATGTATGTAGGCTACCCACCTTAGGGTGGGTGTAGCATTCAAACCCATAACCCCAGAATTGGATTATGAATCAATCGCAAACTCTAGAAGCCTGCACCATGACTTCATGAGGCTGTGGGGGAACATCTAGAGACAAACCATAATAGTTGCTAAATTCTCCAGGATAAGTTTTAACATGTTAGACTCTTGCCTCTAAGTCACTGAGTTCTGAGATTGCAAGCATGTGCTTCCATGCCTGGAGCCGATGTCTAACAGAAAATAAATCTGAAGGGCTGAGTCCTACTTCAATTCTGTCTCCTAATAGCTATTCCATCTTAACTAAAACTGTTAAAGTATCTCAGATTCAATATCATTGAGACAGGCATATTACATCCCATAACATCTTTTATTGGTTCTTAAAGGAACTTTGTAAAAGCAGAGTAAAAACTTTGAAGTCTTTCAAAATGTTATTTAATGACTATAAATGACACTATGTGAAAGGGGCATGCTAACATATTTTACAGTGGTGCAACATTAAAAAGGTGATGCATATAAAATGATATCCAATTATAACTTCTTTCATATTAAAATAATTCCAATAAATTGAATTTTCTTCAAGGGCGATACCATGAGAGTAGTGTAAAAAAAAAAGTGGAACAAAATAAAAATCTGCCCATCCCTATCTTGCATGAAGATAGAAAGTAGATTTTTAGGGATGTATCTATCATATAAGTTTTTTCACAATAATATGATGGTATAATTCAGGACAAGAAGAAAAATAGGGCAGAAAAACCACCAATTATATGACATTGTAGTGAAGTCTATCATAAATTATTTTCTGATTTTTACTAATAGCTAATACCAAAATTCAAATTGAATTTTGTATGGAATTTGTCCACTAATATTTTCTTGAACTTGAACTGAACTTTGATGAGCACAGTGTATTTAGTTAGGCACATTTATCTTCAATTTCCATTTCACTTTTCTTGGATCCTTATCTGACAGCCATATAGATGTAACTGAATACACAGTCACCAACCAAGGGAAATTTGACTAAAACACACCCATACTTAGTGTCGCCTTCATGCGGCCTTTGTCTGTGACAGAGGCAGGGTAGAGAGATGTATATGAAAATGTTGGTTCTGGAAATAACATAGAGCAAAATTTTGACCTTGATTATTTTGGAAGAACAGAGATTGAGGGCTCAATGCATTCACTAAAGGTGAATCCACTTTAAAATCAAGTTCCTAAATTTATCTTGTTGAATTTTAAACAAAAGAAAACATACTTCTATTAATTCTTGCTTTGAAAATCTCTACATTACATATTTGCTCTATTTAAGGTGCTGACCTCTGTGCTATGACACAGACCAAAAAGATATCTTTGCCCTCAAGTATTTTTTACATTCTCTCATATGGGCAGCTACAACTGAAAGTCTTGAGACAGAGGTTTGATTTTGTTTATTTCTCACAAAGACCATTAGGTTGCACCAAATACTTAATTTAAAAAATGGTTATTTGTCTTGATGCATTTACTAAATATTTGCTTTTTGATGTAAAATATGAACCCATGAAAACCACTGTGGAAATAAAATACTGACTGTTACAATGTTTCCATGTCTCCATTTGGGATCCTTTGATTTTGGTAAATGTGACCTTTGGTAGTAGGTTATGAACATCTTCATTTACACCATTTCCTGTATATGGTCCAAAATCCCAGTTTCCTGGGAGTCACCCTTGTCTCAGTGTACCTTGGAGCCCTGCACATGAAGCTAGATAATTCTCTAGAAATTAAAGTAGAAAGAAAGGCTATGCCGTTATCTAGCAGAAAGAAGCAATACAAAGGGAATTCCATTATATGCTCCAGAAACACAGTTGGTCTTTGATTATTTGTTATGTAGGACTTCAAATCCTTCAGACTCTAACCCTAACTACGATAACTGAGAAAAGACTTCATCTGTTTACCTAACCTTTTCTTTCTTAGCAATATTTACTACACATCCAATACATCCACTTTTTCCTGGATCTTAGCTACACTGAGATTTTTAAATACTAGTTATATTTATATAAGTGAAATAATTCTAAGCATTGCCACATTGCAAATTTTGACATCCCAAACCATTTGCCACTTCATGGATAACTTAGATAATACCTGAATTTAGATGTGGCCACAGAACTCTTCTGTCTGTGTAATCACATACGTGTATAACACTGGACTACTGTATCACTTCTGAGTACTAGAGACATAGAAAGAGACTCTTTAACTTGAAGATGCCCATGCTTTATGGTGCGTCTCCTAAGATACACTTTTTAGCAAGGGTTCCATAGAAAATCTAATTCCTTAACATTCAAAATAGTGGCTCTTGGAGTCAAAAAATTAGGACCCAGTTTATTTGCACAAACCAAAGCTTAGAATGTTTGTTAGTCTTTAAAATGACACCTATATGACCAGTCCACAAAATATAAGGTTTCACTTACATGTCCCAAGGCGTATGCTGTATAAAATTGTTTTTATATTCTCAATCTACTCAACTGAGATCAACTTTATTTGACCATCTACAAATGACAGAACTGATTTACAGTGAGTATAGGATATAGGTTTGAGATTGTAAGACCTAAGTAGAGTTACAAGATTAACTAAAGAAATTCTTGGAGCATTTTAAAGATATATTAAGTCCTCTCTCAGATCAAGCACCAACAAGATCGTGAATTGTGAAATGATGTTTTCAAATAAGAGCTCCATTTTGACAATTCTAAAGCTGTAAGTTCTGCATGCAGGAGCCCTGTGTTCACACATTTTCCTAATGTCAAGTAAATGCTAGAGAAAGAACAGTGAGGCGGGAGAGTGTACGTGATCTCAAGCAATGTAATATTATTAAAACAAGGAATTATGACTAAAATCTTTAGGTCTTTTGTGTTGCCTCTTTTGGGCCAGTCGGGCATAGTCAGGGGAAGTTTCAATCTTTCTATTGGTGAAAGGGACACTTGAAATGATGAAATGTCCATTACCAAACATTAGCTAATGTAAAATCCAGCAAAAACATGACAGATTTTTTAGGAGTATAGTGATAATTTCTACACAATGGCTTTTATATTTTTATTAAAGAAGTAGAATTACAGTGTAGCACCACTAACACTGATTTTATTTATTTCTCTGAGTCATACGACAAACTTCTTGCAGAAGCATGTAAGGAGGTGAGAGAATATTTTTAATAGAAAACATCTCTAGTTACTCCAGTTCAGTGCTTTCATTTCTTAAATGAGAGAACTGAGTTCCTAACCAGGGAAGTTTATTTCTCATTAAATTGCGGCACAGCCAGCCACGGAAAAACGCTCATCTCACTGAGTTCCTCCAAATCCACATTAACTCCCTCCCTCCTCACAATGGCAGAGCCTAACTGGTTTTCTTCAAGACATAAAAATGTAATACTCAATTTTCTGTAGCACCTAATTTTCTGTGATACCCAGTTCTATTCTGACTACATCTCTCAGATATGTGTGTTTGTTAAAATGTCTATACTTGACATCATGTTCTCATACAAACCAGGCCCTTTCCCTTATTCCCTCTATGATGGCTGGAGATGGTATTCCCACAAGCAGCTACATCCTAGAACAGCGCAAATGAAATACATAATGAATATCGTGGAGGAAGTGGAGCATGTCAGTATGAAGAAGGGAATGCTTTCTTCAGAACTAAGATTTCCAAGGGAGACAGCTCTGTGTTAAATCAGGGAAGAACAGAAGAAGAGAAATGTGGCTTCCTCCCGAGGTGTGGGAGGCAAACATTTGGGGAATTGAAGGCAACAGAAGTCAGGACTGCTACTGACTCTTGGAAACTCTAAAATGTACTTTCACTACATGGATTTCATTTTCATATTGTACTGAGGGACACTAGGGAAGTTGACCCACCAAGGTTTTGAGTATATAGGGAATTATGTCTGCGTAAATCAAAGTTGAAAATGGAAGGTGAAATTAAAAGTGTAGTAAAGCAAAGAAAAAGGTAGCAAAGCAGGCACAAAATATAGTGGTAAGGTGTCAAAAAAGTCTACAGTCAAGAAAAATTATTTTAAAATAATATTGAAAAATTGAAAATGAAGCTATAAAATTCATGAACAACATATCAAGTCAGTCATAGTGACTTTTCTCACTTTTTGTTTTGCCTCAAACTCTGATGTCACTCAGCACAGCTCTCATACAAGTGCAAAAGAAGCCTCAAATAAATATGCAAATATGTATGTCGGTGGCATTGAGTGTTATAAGGGTGAGCAACGGAGGCTAAGTGCTTACGAAATTTGTGCTGGAGCTGGATGGGAAACTCCTGTGTGTAGGAGAGTAAGAGCTTGACAATCCAGAAAAGGTGGCATTGTGTTGAATATGAAAATGTAGGTGGGGAAACTGTACAGAGAATACACCCTCCTTGATTATAATAATGTTTCAAAATTAATTAATAGATTAATATAAATGTATGGAATGGCATATAGGGAAAGAATAGCAGGAGTGAGCAATAAAAGTATATCATAATATTGGTATTACCCAGTGCAATGCTGTGTGTCTATAATCACTACACTGGGAGCTCAGGAAGCATGACTGCCAGTTCAAAGCCAGCTTGAACAAAATTTGCAAAATCATGTCTCAAAAATAAAATAAAAACACCTTGAGGATATAGCTCAATAGTAGAGAGCTTTCCTGCCATGTGCAAGGTACTGGCTTGAATCCTCAGTACCAAAAAAAAACCCCATAAATTAAAAACTCAGACATAAATTAGCTTTTTTTTAACAAAATAGAGAAATGGAAGTGGAAAATGTAGGTTTAAAAATGGAAAAATACACAAATAAATTCAAAACTTAGTATTTACGAGCAAATGTATTTAAATTACTAGCATATATATAGGAACCAAACTTCATTTTAAATTCAATGTAATCATTTTTATCTAAACCAGAATGGCACAAGTAAAATTATATCTGTAAAAGCTATCCATGTATTTACCTGCAGTAAACTTCATGCACTGACTGATTTGATAAATGGAGTAATATTTCAAAGATGCAATTTCTAAGTATCTAACTCAATTGCTATGATAATTTGATTGGGCCAGATATTTAATATTATTTCTGAGAGAAATACAGAGTTTGGATGTTGTTTAATTCATCTCTTTCCCTTAAACTATTACAGGTGAGGCATCTAAAATCAGGAGAGATTTGCTCTTTCAGCTGCCTTTGAAAAATTCTGACTACCTTAAACACTACAATGTCTGCATTTACAGTAATTAAAACTGCAGAACTGTTGACAGCTGAAAAAAGTCTCCTATAGGGCAATTTTTCAAGAGATAGAAGACTTGTAGGAGTGAGAATGTTTTACATTGGGCTGGAAGATCGAAGAGAGAAATAGAAGGGTAGATATAAATGTTAATTTGTCAGTGTATGTCTACCTCAAGCAGATTTGGAGGCCCAGGAAAGAAGGTTTCTAAAGAAGGCAGTCTGCATCAGCACTGGCTGATGGTGACCACACAGGCGCTGAATGGAACCAACAGTTTTGACCTATTTAAATTCCCATGCTCTGTACAGTAGTAATTCATAAAGTTGTGCCACAGACCAGGCTGTCCCTCCTCAGGTTTTCAGAGCTATGAAGGAGTGACCTAGACCTCCTAAATTCTGAAAATAAGACTGCATTTCCAAGACAAGCAAGGTATGTTTATTTTATCAGAAATATGGTTAACATTATCTTATAACAGGTCAAATATTGTTCAGCTGACCATATTTATTTATATTGTCAACATCTCAAAGATAAACACAGCAGATAAACACTGTGATCTAACAGCAGATCACAGTGACTGTTGGAAAGTTACCCTCACTTTCACATCTTTCTTGTACCATCCTTTAACAGTATCTAAACTAATTTGAAAATCATTTTGTCTATTTGTTGAATAAATATATTTCCTTAGAATTGTCCATTATGTTAAATATCGGGCTCAGAGATGTTTGCTTTATCCTTTTGTCATAACAGGTTATGTCCATTGCTTTATTTGTATCAAACATTTCATACTAAAAATAACATGCAAAGATTAAATTCCAGAAAGACTACTTAATACAATGGATGAAATTGTTTATGTTGTAGCTGTCTCAATTTTGAGAAAATTTTGGGCAAGTGTGTTGCTAAAATGAAATGTAATGGGCTATAGGAAGAAAATAAAAAGAAATGGAGAATCTAGCTTTGTGGTCAAAAAGAGATGTATTTTTGTTCCTATAAAAAGATTTTAACCATTGTTGGAATTAAAAAAATCATTTTAACTAATATGTCTGTCTAGCATATTCTAAGTCCACCTTATTCTGAGAGAGAAAGAAAGATAGTGTAGATCAGTGCTTCCTATATATTACCACAGAATAGCATTGTATGGGCACTATGACAGTATCTCAAGGTACTGTACCACTGACTAGATAAATTCCCAAACTCCAGGAATAGTGTCAAGGCCTCAGTATTATTACAACTCACCTATTTGATTCCAATATACAGAGAAGTTTGAGTATCATTAGAGTTCATCCTTAGACCTTCTAATTTTGCAATGACGGGGTGATACATGAGAGTTTGTATTTGTTACAAGTTTCCAAATAATACACTTGCTAAGGACTAAGGAACAGCAGCATTAAAAACTATAATTTAAAGGGGTTTATAATATGCTAAATAGGCTATACATACATAACTTTTAATGCAGTACACAGAGTATGTTAAGTGTCACATAAATAATGCAGAGAATAAGAACTAAAACAATTATGAAAAAATTACTACGGATTTCAAATATTTACCTCATATTTATTATGGGAAAATAATGGCATGGGAAATTTTACAAAGTTATTGAAAATGAGTAGATTACTGAGCTAGGTAGGCATCTATATGTGTGTTTGAGAGACAATGAAAACATATTTTGGCTGTAGCAAAGGATATGCTTAAGAAAAAAGTAGTTCCTTTGAGGTTGACTTAGAGGAAACTTGCACTAGTAGATCTACCTGCTAGAGAAAAATAGTTTATCCACCAGACAGTGGAGATTTTTAAGGACCTAAAACTGTCATAGGCTCATTATTAAAAGGATCTCCCAGGGTAGGTTTGCAGCCAGACTCCAGTTAACTCACTATTATATAAATCAAAAATGTAATCCTGTCTCTTGGAAGATCATTCATCACTTTCAGGAATAAGACATTTTTAGTATCAGAAAATTAAACACAAATGGATATTAAAAACTCCAACAGATGATTAATCAATAAAAGTGGAAGGAGAGAACCTTATTAGTTAGATAGAGATTAGCTGGTATAGCTCAAGTAGAAGCTATAAACTTTGAAAATTAAAACTGATTGCACATACAGGAATGATGGGGAATAGCCATGAGGTACTTGAAATGCATGACCTTCCACAGCAAGATCAAGTTGAAGAAAATAGTGAAGTCATGCCAGCCTCCTTAAGACTTCTCTGAAGTCATTTGATTCTAAAATCTAGTTGTGCATGAAGCTTCCTACATAAGACAAATGAAGATATTTAATGTTGGAGAAATGCATTCAAAAGTGGTTCCTGTTGATGATTCCTCACAAGAAACAAGTGTGTTTCCAAAAAATACACTTGCTAAGGACTAATTTGTTATTCTGCTATATTTGCAGTAATATATAGGAAGGACTAATTTGTTATTACTGCTATTTTGCAGTAATAACTGCAACTAAAATGCTATTTTGCAGTAATATATAGGAAGCACTGATCTACACTATATTACTTTCTTTCTCAGAATAAGGTGGACTCAGAATATGCTAGACAGACATATTAGTTAAAATTTGTTTAACTAATTTGCTAAGAAATTTGTTTCTTTTTGGGAAGAACTGGAGCCTTAAACTAAGAAGTCACCCCCACAGAAAACTCATTAGTAACATCAGTCTTTAATTCCCATCATTCTAGCTCATTTTCTCAGGATTATATGAATGTTTTCAACCCTATACACAAAGGCGGAGTTGAAGCGACTGAGGAGTCAGCCAGAAATGCTTTTCTGTGAGTGAGAGGAGATGATATCATGTCAGTGTTGGACAAGATAGAGAAGGAGAAAACCTTCAGTCTGACAAGGAGCACATAGTGTTTTTGGAATGCCATAATATTAAATATAGCAACAATAAGAACAATTACTAGTGTTTATGTAGAACTTGTGGGTCAAAATCTATTAATAAATTGAATGGCTACTCTAGTATCACTTCAGTTTCCCATAAAAAGAAACATTTCTTCAAAGATGATGAATAGAAGACCTATACCGCTACCCAGTGAGTGAGCCAGGATTGAGATGCTGGGAGCAGAACCCTAAATCTTTGTTCTAAAGCACATACTGTGCAAAAGAAACCAAGGTTTACAAGAGTGAGTTGTCATATCAGTATTTAGGATGAAATGAGTAAACAAGAAACTTAACATCTGGACTCCTGGGAAAACTTTCCATGTTACTGGCACAGGAATATAACAGGAATAGCTCAGATAATGACAAAGGGGGTGGAGTTTTATGGTGTTCTATGTTGGTTCTAAGTAAATTATCTAAGAAAACTTACATGAAAGAAATAACTAGGAAAATTAAGAACAAGGTCATCACTGAAGTGAAGGTAATTTTATTTCTTTTCATTTTAATGCAATACAAAATTTCTGGAATATGTGCCACTCTGTACTATTATGCCACAGGGTTCTAAATGTAGAGATTGAGACTAAATCAGGGCTGTGATTCTAGAATCCTGAAGAATGTCAGAAAGCCTGAGCCCAGAACACCTCAACTGTGTATTACCTGAATGAATTAGTTTGTTCAAACCATCTCAATAGAGGGAGATTCCCAAGCTCACTATGATCTGATAAAACATGTTTTCTTTGCTCTTCTTCTATTTGGAGCATGTCAACGTAAATTGGATTTATGCATTCACATGGAGGGATACTGAAAGTTTTGAGGCCATTAGGAAAAATGCTGCTATACACATTCGGACCATGCAGTTGTCAACATGTAAGTGTTTTTTTGCTGATTATATACAGCTAGGGATAGAATTGTTAGTTCACATGGTCAACTTATGTATTTCTGTCTCCATGAATAGCACCAAATCATTTTGAAGGATGTTGGCTTCAATTTATACTCAATATTCTAATACATATTTTAATTTTCATTATTTTAGTGATTTTTCTTTATGGTTTTAATCTAGGTATAAGTTTCACTTAAGGTCAAGATCTAAAGGAGTATAATTATATTCAAGCCAGAGCACTGAATAAAATACACCAAGAAATTAAAGACCTGGTGAGGTCAGAAGAATGTGTCCTGGCTCATCTACATTAAGAAATTAGGAAGAAGAAACGACAAGCAAAGGCACTTCTCAATAGGAGGCAGAACTGAATTTTAGTGCATTTCTACCCATGCTCATAGTCCAAGCTGTTTCAATTATACTAGGCTGTCTTGGAATTATATTCAAGAAAAATGCAAATAAGCTTAGAGAGGCAGACAACATGTGTACTTGTCACAGCGAAGTATTTCAGGCAAATGTTTTCAAGTTGTTTTATGTGATGAAGTAAATGGAAGACACAGTTTTTAAGGGTAGAAAGTATAAATCCTTTTCTGGGCTGGATCCAAAGAAACTAAAAGCTGATATTGGATTTTTAAACTTTTTCATTATAATCAAGCTAATGGAAAGAAGTAAGTAGCTAAACAGGAGAAAATAGAAAAAAAATACTCCATCCTAGAGCAGAAAATTGTGTGTGTATGTGTATCTCTGTGTGTGTGCGTGTTTGTTTTTTATTTTTATTCTTAATATTTTTGAAATTTTTGAGAGCTCAATACTTTTACTATGAAATACTTCTTCAATTTTTGATTTTAGAGAAAAGGATGACTTGATTATAAATCCAAAATAGTACACTATTCTTGGGAGTTCTTTTATTTTTAGAATACAGTTTTCAACTTACAATTAACTCAGGGCTGAGGGTGGCTTTTATTGTAGTAGGAAAGATACATAAAAACGTGGTTCATTCAGATTTCACTGACATAATCAGTATTCTGTGTTCAATGTTTTAGTGTTAACTAAGAAACAATAATTCTCTCAAATCTTAATTAACATTTCAAACTCAAAACTGCAGAGGTCAGCAATGTTCCCAAGGCTTATTCTCTAAAGATTTTTGTTTGTTTTTTGTTTGTTTGTTTTAACAAACATTTCATAAAAGTATTTCCTCCTCTTCTTTTATCCCAGAAAACCTAAATTTCAGGAATAGTCCTCTGTTCTAGTACCCGGGAGAAATGATTCAGGAAATTAACACATGAAGTATTTTCAGAGTTTCATATGTATATGTGAACACTGTTTCAGATTTTAGAGAATCTGTTGACATGTGATCACTTCTTGTAACATGGCATTGATTTCTTACATATCCTTTACTATCTGCCAGATTTTGTGCACAAACTCACTTTGGCCCACATGGGTCAGTGAGCATTTTAAACACAGGGAGAACTTATGTGCCTTCAGTTTCTTTGTACCACAGACTTCATGTGGCCTGAGACCAGATTGCTTTTCAAGACACAACACTACCCTATGATGCCCGATCTGGCACTCTTTTGTTAGTGCCCATTTCTTTCTCTATCTTGATTGTTCTTTGTACCAGGATATTACAGATATCAAGTAATTGTACAGGGTTGCCTCAGTTCATGAATGTAATTTGTTCTAAGATTTGGAGAAGATGGCCACCTTTGTATGTGTGGGAGAGAAGGCGGTGGTCTTGTCTGTCACCTGATGCAGAGTTTGCAAACAAAAATGTTTTGCTAAGCGTTTCTCTCTACAAACTGAATTGCTTGTAAACAATAGCATTTGTGAACCAAGATACTACATGTCCTTGTCATCTTAATCTCTCCATTTCTTCAAAGAAGAAGAGGAAAATTAAGTTCACAAAAATATTTGAGAACTTATATATCATAAAAAAGAAGACTGTGATGCATTTGTCAGAATTATCAATCAAGATGGGAAAATAAAATATAAAGAGATAGTATGTCAAAGTCAAAATTTAAGTTACATTGAAGACAATAAACCATATGCCAGAAGAACCTGTGGAATTGTGAATTAGTGATGAAAGAAACAATCAGAAATGATTTTCAGTGTTATAAATGGAAAAACATGCTAGGCTGAAGTAGACAGGATTGGTATTTAAAAATATGTATTTGGAAATATTCTGGACAAACAGATCAGACTAGAAAAAAATGAGGAAAAGTAGGAAAGATTTTATGTTAGAATTACTATGTGTATGATCTACTGGACAAGCTTCAAGATTTGGGCAGACAGAAACTGAAGTAATTTGTCTAGAAAGCTAGAAGTAATTTTAAATCTTCTTAGAATTAAATATAATTTATAATGAGAAAGAGACAGAGAAAGAAAAAGAGAGAGAAGAGAGCAAGAGAGGGAGAAAAACAGAAAACAGACAGGAGAGATACAATCCAACAAATCCTTATACCAGAGCCCACTGCAGGTTACAATTTTTCAGTATCTCACCTTTTGTAATTTTAGTTCTGAATCTCTCCATCTTTCTTCTGTTGCCAAGATGCTCTTCATTGTGAATGGCAAGCCCTCTCTTGTGCCTCTTTGTGACTCACAGATCCCCTTGTGACTCCTGCCATATGCCTTTGTTCTCTGGTTTTTACCTTTCTGCCCTGTCCCACTTAACTCCTTGATGTTTCCCACAGAGCAGCCTTCCCTTTCTGACTGACACTGAGGACACCTTCCCTTGATGGCTACTGACAGATAACTTCACATATCTCAGATACCTGGACTCCTTCAGGCACTGGATGTCATTCTGTTGGCAATGAAGTGAGATCATTGCAGATATCTAAGCAGAAGAAAGAAGCCAAACAGTATTTCAGGACATCAGACTGACAGTGAGGTGAAGACCAGATAGAGTGGGAGGTTGAGAAATACATGAAACTAGATGGATCGGATGAGACAAATCTATAAATATGATAGGTAAATTATTACGATTTCAAAAAAAGTTACATGTTTCTAAGTGATTGTGTGTGTGTATGTGTGTGTGTGTGTGTGTGTGTGTGTGTGTGAGAGAGAGAGAGAGAGAGAGAGAGAGAGAGGTCAATATAGGTCAATTAAGATGAATAAGGGGATGAATTACTAGTGTAACTAGCCAAGCATCATTATTATTGTCACTGAAATTACCACTGAACAGAGCAAAGCTGAAAGGAATACTACAGGCACATGGACAGCAAGAACAGCCACAGGGAAATTGGATGTACAATAACAAGTTTACAATGTTCAGCTCTAATTGCACTTCCTAGAACCCACCTCAACAATTGCTTCTCTCTTCCCTAACACATGTACAAAGTAAAACACCTTAGGCGAAGGTTTGGAAGGAAACAGAAAAAAGGAAGGAAGGAAGGGAAGAAGGCAGGAAAGGAGGAAGGGAGTCAGTCACTCGTATTAATGAAAGAATTATTTTGGCAATTGCAATCCACAATTTGTATTGACTATTTTCTAATGGCATCTACCCATGCAACCCTGAGATAATTTTAATTAAGGTCATTAATGAGGAACATTTAAGTGATCTGTGAAAGACCAAATAATGTTGAGAAAAATAATTCAAAACAAACATCCATTTATGATACAAATATTATTCAGCACTGATATAATATCTATGAGTGGTAGTCATTGCATTACTTGTTGATCCCACTATACAGGTAAGAAACCACAAATGTGGATTTTCTCGGATATGTAAAACTCTCATTCACATTTTTCTGCCCTTGTTTCTGTATTGAAATTTCACCATGCAGATCAAGAGTGGGCCAAGAATAAATGTGATGCATGTGATTTGGGGCTTAGTGCTGAGGGTGGCTGTCTTGAAAATCTTCTCCAATGTGTAGGTTCGTGCCTGAATTAGTCATTCTCTTTAAGCCCACTATTCTGATCTGTAAGTGAGAGAAACACCACACTTATACTGCAGGACACCTGCTAATGCTCAGGGTGCACTTTTGTAAAGGGCAGGGACATGTGAGACTCCAGAAGGGTTAGTTCCCATTGTACTGTAAGGTGAGGGAAGAAGCTGAAAGAGAAATAATATGGACACAATGAGAATCATCCCTCCTGTGCGAGTCCAAGCAAACTAATGTAAAGATACACATGCATTTTTGCCACCCACTTTAAAGCAGATGAAGACAGCTGTGGACTGGAAAACTAAGGTTTCATATCCATCTATTAAGTGACCATTGAAACGTTGATGTCACTAAACAAACTGCGTTCTGATCAGACTTCTGCTCTGCACTCCCACCACAACTTAAGAAACTAACTCCAAATATAAATAAATTGAAGAGCAAAATAAAAACACAGATAATAGGAAAATAAATTTTTTGTAAAGGGAAGGGAATCAGCAGCTTGAGGGAGGGAGGAGGGATGGAAGGGTTTGAGAAAGAATTAATATGTGTTGTGTACATATATCAACTCTCCACATGAATGTAACCATAACGTCCTGCAAACACATACTAACAAAAATGAAAGCTAAAAAAAATAAATAAATAAATACTCTTGTCTTATGTTTCTTTGTGAGACCATAAATTTCCTATGTCTCATTTTAGTTCAATTAAAGACAATTTCTTGGGATTGTAAAGTGCCTTTCCTTTAATTCACCTCTCAGCGCAACATTCCCTGAAGGGGCCTCAGCTTTCTCTTCTTCACATGTCCTACAGGGACAATCAGGCATATAATTCTCTACCACAGATAAACTTGGCAGTGGCAGGGCACTAAATCGCCTGGGGTGTGCGGAGACTGCAACAGGCCACTATCCCCCTGTGAATGCTGTGATGTTAGCTGGAGTACTGTCAGAGTAGGCAGAAAGGTCAGAAGTGATGATCTGGTACACGAGCCAGCAGAAGCTGTTAGCTGATGCCTGCAGAGGGACCAGAAGAACAGATGGCATAGCTTGGTCATAGTCATCAGAGAGCTGGTGTTTATGAGTAAAACCCGAGTGATTAAATTGAGATCATGGACATGCTGTGCAAATAACAGGCAAATTTGGTGATAAGAGTTCCCTTCATGAGTGCAAGCAAAACAGAGGACTGCCATCGTCCTTGTGCGCCATCACAGTTCCACCACACTGCAGATACACATGCACAATCAGTCATAATTGGCAGCCTACTTTGCAGACGCAAGAAGCATGTTTGATCGTGCTTAATTAAAAGCAACATGACCTACTAGAAAAAGCCATACTCCAGGAAGGCAGGAGAATTCTAGTCTCAAAACTGTAGCTGAGCATGTGAATAAATTTTGATATGTAATTCTAAATAACTTTCCTCAGTTTCCACTGTTTTCAAAATACCACCTGCACATCTCTACCATTGTTCCTATCAACTTGCATCACAGTTCTCTGTTATGCATCCTTCTGTGTCTCCCAATGGATAGGAGACAGAGCTGAGAATGTTCCTCAATTCTTGGTAATAGCTAAGGGCTTTTCTCTAGTTTGCACACTAGACACACAAATGCACACACACACATAATTGGTTCTTATTAAATAAGTGGACAAGAATGGCATGTTCTTTTTCTGGCAACAGATTTCTGTTCATTATGATATAATGTATGTAGTTAGAGAAAAATATATTCCCTGAGGTGGACCAGCATCTCACAGTTCTAAAACAAAACCTGCCTGATATATTCAGCACACCGTTTATTTCTTCATTAAGCACAATAGAAAATTTCAATGCATTATTATTTAATTTACTTAATTTACTTGGGTTTCTTAGTTTTCTCAAGGATTGGAGATTTCCTAAGTTAGGACTCTCAGCTGTCTCTCAGTGGTCAGAAATATCTTCAACACCTAATGCTGCTTCTTATATTGCAAAGCTGAGCAGAACTCGTATCCCTGCAATCCATTTAAATAAGGGTAGTACACCCAATTTTTTGTAAGAAAATTAGATTTTTCAAGTACTTTGGTGTATGTAGTTTGACTTAATGTCTAAAATACCTCTGTACAGATGCAGCTTAAGTTGGAGCTCAGATCTACAGTACCATCTCTTCAAAAGACAAAATAAAAATTTTCAGGATAGGATAATAAAAATGAGGTAAATATTAGAATAAAATGTATAGATAACTTTGGGTTTATCATTTATGATCTGTGTGTTGCTGGGTACCCTAGGCTGTTATGTCTGAGGGCCTCTGTTTTCTCACCTGTAAAATACTGACCATAGTCCATTACCCACAGGATAGCCATAAGGTCAGTTCAGGTGGGTGTGATAGGCCATTCCTCACTGGGACACCTGACTGCCTATATGTGTGTAAAAAGCCTAGGAATATTTGGGTGGTTTAGGGACTTATACATGCTCATTCATTTCCTAGCCCTTTCTGTGACAAGAACATAGAGTTATTCTAACTTCCTTTCATCAGTTTAGGATCTATACTCAGAATGCCTATTATCTTGAGAATATTGACTGTTAACACTTTCTACCTGAATTATTGTTGTAGTCATTGCTTCACTGAGTAGATTCAACTGACTTTCCCATGTATCTTTACTTGGACCTTTTGTTTAAGTCGTGTTCACAGCACTGCAGAGGTGAAGGTCTTCAGTGTGAACAGAGTGGCAGCCCTTAGGGAGTATCGCAGAGAGCCCCTGAGTCTTAAAAGTTTTTAATCTTCTTGCTGTTTTTCTTATGCCTTTGCAATCCACATTTTAAAATAATATGTGGTCATGACCCAACAATTATTCACATTTGTCAGGACCTAAGTTGGGCTAATGAGACACATCCCAGATCCTTAAGAATGTGAATGATGACTAGGTTGTTTGCCTTGATTTAATTCATCAGATAAAGGCTCCATTTTCCAGCTCTAATTCATGGAGATTGAAGGAAGTGATTGAAGGAACTTTCTGTTTACCTCAGAAAATACCAGTATTGCTTTCCTTTAATAAAACTGTGCTGCAGAGAACTCTGAATTTATAAAAGAAACTAATTGCAGAAGAGCACAGGGGTGAGCGTGAGAATGCTCACAAGGGATGCATTCTACAGAACTCTGGGTTCTTTAATATTTTTGCCTATTTTAGCTTATTTGTCTGTTTTGTATATCTTCACCCACTATTTTTCAATTATATATTAAACACATCTCAGATTTTTCCAGCTGCACAAAGTCATCAAGATCTCTTTATGGAAACTAGAGGGCCCACACTCTCCTGGGGTTTGTACATGCTGTTTCTGTTTAAAGCTGCCCCTTACCTAGCTTCATACTTTCTACTCTTAAACATAAAGAACTGTGCTCATCTTTGATACTTGATACAAGCATCATCTATGCTGTGACTTATTCTACTGTGATGTATCTCTGCTGGGCTAAATTTAGGTTCCACATTCTGATTTAACCACCCCTTACATTGAGCTTCCACAGTTGAAGGCAAATACAAACTTATTACTTGGTTTTAAGCAATGAGATTATAGACTCCTAGAGGACAGAGATCAAACTCAAATCATAAGTTATGCATAACATTATCTCTTCCTACAAAATTCCTTACTGTTTCATATGCATTTGGCACTTAAAAATGTATACTGAGGCACAATCTCCCCAAGGTAATTCTGGTGTATGTCTTAGGCTCCAGGAGGAGACGTGTGAGACTCATCTGCTATTGGGATACACTGTGTGCTTTCCCCGTGCAATTAGAGTGGAAATAATGTAATTAGAAAATGAGTTAACTTCTCAGTCTTGCCTTAATTCTGTGTACTCATGAAGAGAGCTCTTAAAATCTCAGTGCCTCTGCAATCTCATGTAAGTACAGAATGCAGATGATCTGTGCACTTTCTTTGTGATTTTATCATCAAAAAGTCATAAGACAGCATAGGTAAAATATATTTCAGAAAATACGACCCCGCTAGGATTGGCTAAGGGCCGCTGAATAATGAGTTCACAATGGGAGAAGCAAACATGAATGCAGTGTGAGCAAGCAGCAACTGAGCATGCGCTACCACTCAGGGGCAGCGGGTGTGTATCAAGCCACAAGACACAAAATGCTAAATATTTAAAACAATTATAAAGACTACTTACAGATCATAAAATTACTTGAAGGCAAACATTTTAATCTTTGAAAAAATGTCAATATTATGTCTGGTGCTTGAATATTTATATACCGATAACACTAGAAAAATTATGCAGTGGGGGGGAGTCCAAGGTCAAATGCAATTCCATTGCTGTGCTTCCAAACTGTAGGCCTAAGCATCAGCGTTTTCCAGGTTTTGAATCACAGTACCAATAATACTCTCTGGAGTAACATGGAAGTGGGTCATTTACATAGTACAACCGGATTCTTAATAGTACATAGTATAACTTTGTCCTTAATCTTCTCTGTAGGCAAACTGTTTACCCTAATCTTTATCCCACCAAACAGGTTTTGTTCAAATATTTAGTTATGAGATGTCTTTATTTCTTATAATTGTGCAGGTAAAAGCAATCTGGGCCACTCCTCCAGCCACTGTTATGTTGACAATTTCTAGTTATTAGAATGGAAGCAATGACCAGCCAGCAGTAATAATACTAAAGGGAAGTCAAAACAAGGGTTATAACACTACAGCCCTAATATCATAGTGCCACAGTGTATTTCGGGAGGACATTCCAGTATAACGTTCTACTCTCCAGTCTGAGTCCATAGAATAAAACGAGGGATGCTAAAAACTAGTCACCCTATTCCCACGTACCCATATCCTGCACAAAAACAGAGACCCCA
Source organism: Dinomys branickii (assembly GCA_004027595.1). Classification (NCBI taxonomy): domain Eukaryota; kingdom Metazoa; phylum Chordata; class Mammalia; order Rodentia; family Dinomyidae; genus Dinomys; species Dinomys branickii. Next base: position 37,008 of record PVLD010000482.1, read on the forward strand.
AGCCAGTAAGCAAAGGGAGCACAGGGGCCTGGCCCATGGCAGCATCTGCTTCCCCTCTCTGGACACTGAGGCAGGTTCTGCTGCTGGGCCTCCTGCCTTTTTCTTAAATCTGCTCTTCACTCTTGTCAGATTTTGTTCTCATATTGCTTCTTCCTCATTGCATTTTGCTGTCTCTATTCTTTTAAAGCATAGTTTTATTTATTTATTTATTTCACAGAAAAGTAAAATAAAAGTTTTCAACGAAATCATAGGAGAATAACAACAGCTAATGCACTGTGTACTCTCATCTTCAGAGCAGTACTCAGAGTACAAGACGCGGGCATACGAAATTCTTCAGTGGGTATCCGTGTGAACCTTCCTTTTCAATAAACTAAGAGACAAAGTTTTACTTATTTAGATTATTTTCTTGTGTTCTTCCTCCTCTCTTTCTCCATCTCTAAACCCTCACTATTTTGATTCTTCCCCCTTTATTCCATTATACTTAAAGTAAAAGAAAAATCTTTTCTGCTGTTGTTGTTTACAGAACTCATTCATACAGTTACACAGGATTTCATTTCATGTTTCTTTCCTAGGATACTAACTTTTCTCATGTAGAGAAACATTCAGCTACTGGTTTCACCCAGTTCTTACCACGTATTCCTCTGTTTATAGAATTTAGTTTCTGTGTAGATGAGGAGCACTGGCTTCTTAGTGTTATGTTGTTTGCTTTCCTACTGCCTCATCTTCAATGTCTGCTAAAGTCATTATCTCTCCCCACTTTCTTTCATGTTCTACACTCTTCTCCTTTATAAAATCATCACCAAAGATATTAGCTTTTTGATTTCTGCTGTCAAGAATATTATTTTTGTGAAGCATGGTGGTGCATGCCTGTAACCCTAGCACTTGGGAAGATGATGTAGGAGGATCGCCTCCAGTTAGAGACCAGTGGGAGTTTACAAAATGAGTTCAAGGGCAGCCTGAACTATACAGCAGGACCCTATCTTAAAAATCTGACAAAAAAAAAATCTTGCCCTCAATTTTGAATCTTTTAGTCAAGCAGCACACCACTGAAACCCTTTGACACTATTTATCTAGACTAATTCTATCCACTTTCTGTCTTTCAGCAGCTCCAAACATATATCCCCAGTGGGAATCCTATTAATCCTTATACACAAAATTATCTGCAGCTCTTTATGTTCTAGTGATATTCCTAGACCAAAACTGTTCTACATTTATCTCATCTCAAACACTATATCTGTTTTTATAACTTGCTACATTTGGATTTTAAAGTCCACAAGAAATCAAATCGTGGACAATGTCTGTCCTCTAAGTATCAGAATACACGTATCAGACATCACCTTTATTTCCATACCACATTCATCTTTTCTTTTGGCTTTTTTCCTTTAATTCAGTTAACCACAAGCGTGGTTTGATTACTCTAAATGTGGTGCTCCCCACAGCATGGGTCCCGTAGTGAATGCCATTCTGTAAAACACTGTCACTCTCAGAAAACAACTTTCTTCCTGGCATTCCAAATGCACACACGCTGGGTCAGACACAGACAAGGAGAAAGAAACAGGAAACTCCCAATCAAAGAAACAAACAAAACAATGAACACTGAAAATCCTGTGTGTGTGTATTTATGTTTTAAAACGTATTTATAGCACTCATTTCTTTATACGAATAATTTTAAGAATAGGAGCACATTTTTCCCAATCAATATCTATTTACTAAATATCATGCTTTGAAAAAAAAAACCACTTATTTGAGAGCAAATATTACCCAGCATGAGATAAGAAAGTTGAATCACCCTCTGAGAGTGCTGAGTACCATGAATTCCTGTCTGAATTCTCCTGTCTCATCAGCACCTCGTTAACAGTACTCCTACTTTCAAACATCCTGCCAGACGCTCTGTGTTGAAGTGCTGCTCCAGCCGCTAACAGCATCAGCATTATCACTTCCCCCACTCTACGGAGTTGCCTCTAAAGAGGTCCCTGTTCCCCAGCATCAGGGGTTGGAACTTACCGCTTTTACCAACTCCCCCTGCTCCCAGCATTACCACCTTGTATTCTCTGGACCCGCCTGATGCGCTGCCTGGAGAGCAGCTGGCTTCGTTTTCCACCTCCATTTTACCCGAAAGACCGGAGGAGAAAAAAGAAGAAGAAAGTCACCCGCGTCAGGTGCTTGCTCGGATATTAAACAACTCTAAAACTGTGTCAAAGGAAAGGTTTAGTGTGAGGTAAGAACCATCAGCGTCGGGCTGGCTGCTGGTCCTGTGCTGGAGCGGGTCTCATAGCAACCACTTCAATTGCTTCCAATAAAAATCTGGCTTGTACATCCCCCCTCCTTCTGATCCTTCACTCTTTCACTTCTCCCACGATCTTTCTCTTGCTTGCTCTGTGTGCATTTCTTTCTTCCTTCCTCTGCTTCTCCGTTCCCTTTCCTCATTTCATTTCTGTCTTCCTATCCTCCCCACCCCTGCACAGTGCTGTTGTCTGAGGCACGCACGTTTGACTACTTTCCAGGCTGAGCTGCCAGAATAGCGTGAGCCAGAGCCTTAATGGAAGATGCTGTCTTACAGGCTGACTCCTTCAGTTACAGCTTCACACACTATTTTTTTTAATTAGAGTCAATTAAATATGTGAATTTCTTCTGCTTATTTCCTTGCATTTTATCTATATTCTCCTGTAGTTTCACTTCTAGGAAAAGGAACATTATCATTTTATACAAAACAAACAAAAATATAACAGAACTGTAACTGAGGGCATTTATGGATGATCCTTTAGTGTCATTGAAACAATATCTGGTTCACGGGGATGCATTCTGCTCTCTTGAGAGTTGAAGTTTTAACATTGGAAGTAATTGAATTAGGTCATTGTCGTGTTTGAACATGGATCATTCTTGTTTACACTAAGTTATTAGCAACAAACTGGAACACAATGACCCTGTCAGGAATGAGAGAGATACATGGTAAATACTCTTGCTGACAATTGCAGGAGCATAAAAGATTACAGAACACAATCTATCAAATATACAATGTTCTGTCCCTGTTTCGAATTCTTCTGAAGCTTTTAGGTCTTTAGTTTCCTCTGGAGAGCATCTGAAACACACAGGTTTTCGGATGTTTTCAGTAATCCCTAGCAGTTTTAGTCACATTCTGTCCTTCACTCAAATGATGATAGTCTGTATTACTTATTTCCTGATGATCAAACTTGGACCATGATTAATGGAGTTCATTTTCATACACAGTTTTTCTATCAAGATTTAAATCTGTTCTAGAAAAGGAAGTATATTTAATCAGTTTCTTATTACTTGATATTGAGTAACCAAGTACTAGTTACAGATTAGGTGTTCATTATATTCTTGCTGGTCCCTGGAAAGGCTGAAATTGTCAAACCCAGAAGGACAGGCTCTGAAGCTGGATTGTTCATGTTCGAATCTGGGCTCAGCTGCATATCCATGGGGAGGTTACAGTACATAATTTTCCATGCCTCAGTTTCTTTAACAATAAAATGATTCAAGAAAACATCAGTTATTAACTAATGAATTTAGATAATATTTATACAATGCTTAAAACATTATCTACCAAATTGTAAGCACTATATAGGTGTATGAAGTTATTATTAATTTTGTTATTATTTTGAGGAAATGTTACAATGAGTCTACTCTAAATAAACTTCACCAGAGAAGACTTCTCATGTTTATTCCCCCTTGTATGTCTTCTGCTATAACGCGTCTGCAAATCTTTTATTTTCATATAACAATTTTCATTTCTTTAGTATCCAGTTTCCAGAATTCTTATATGTTCTGGACATAAGACTACATCTCTTAACTCTTTTGCAAATATTTTCACCCATTCTCTGGCTTTTCTCCAAGAATGTTTCAAAGAATATAAGCTTTAAATTTTAAAGAAATCTAATTCATTATTTTCTTCCTTATGAATCTTCCCTCCTCTGCTTCTCAGAAACTTTCTCAAGCTTTGAATAAATTTTTTTCTAATGATCATATTATTGATTTCTCTTTGCATTTTCTTCATTGTCTTGTGGCTACAATTCTAGTCATCATGCTGCTGTGAATACCTCTCTACTTTGTAACTCTTCACTTTATTTTCAATTTGAGCTACAGAAGGGAGTCTGACTTCCTCCTGGATGTTTTCCTCAAAACCCTGTTTATGAATTAACTTCATCTGGAATAATATCCCACTCAACCTCAATAAATGAAGTCCTCACTTTCCTCAATCTGTAGAAGATTCCCTACACCTCAAGTCCTGGTTCTACTTCTTATATTTGATCTCCATCACTGAAACAGTTCCTTAACCTATCCTCACTCAGTACAAGCTCCCTGCCCTCTTTCCCCTGTCGGACAGCTCAGTTTGTTCTGTACACAAATGTCAGAGGAATCCACCCAGAATATCAACCACCCTGACCCCCCCCACACACACACACTCATACATCAAATGCCTGAATAATACAAGCCAATGGCTTAGATTATCAGAGGGCGAAAGGGAGCATATTTTCCTGTTTTGTGTTCCAGTGAGGCCTTCACACTCCAAAGAGTAGAGGAGGGACATTCAGTTATTTCTCTCAACAAAACTATCATTTCTAGGTTTGGGTCTAATAAAGAACTGAGGCTGGATTATCATTATTCTATGATTTTTTGAGTGAAACATCATTGTGTGATAAACTGAGATGCATAAGTAATAGGGTTTAGCTCTAAGGTATTTCTGGGTTTTGTTCCTAGTTCTGCTCCTGCAATTTGTATGACCTTGAGAAACTCATGTGCCTATTTAGCTGTCGATCCCACCATCTGCTACTCTTTTGCCAGGTCAGCCGTTCTGATTGGTGGTAAAATGCAGAACTTGTCATGACAGCTGTATCCTTGGTCGTAGCCTTCATTTGGGATACACTTTTCTGTGTTGTTTAGGAGAAAGAGATGCATAGCAACATCTCTTCTCTATAAATAAATTAATGGCCCTCCAAATACTAATCGGCACTGAAAGGAAAAGTTAGGTAGCAAATTAACTTTCTTCTCAGCTGTTCATTTATCTGTCTGTATTCCTTATTGCAAGTCAACAATACTTTTCCTTATTGCATGGAATAAAAAAAGAAAAAAAAAAGAGAAAGAAAGAAAGAAAGAAAGAAAGAAAGAAAGAAAGAAAGAAAGAAAGAAAAAGAAAGAGAAAATGAAATATAGGGAGAAGTTCCTAGCTATTGCTCTCTTCATCTACACTTTCTCTTCTCTGAAATTCTAAATTCTACTATGTGCCACCTTATTTCCCCCCCCTCAGTTACTAAAGGCCATAAAATCTAAAGTTCTGATGCTATAGGTTTTCATTTTCAGCTAGTGGCTTTAGTGAGTTTCCATGCCTTGTGCCTTGACCAGTGCACCCAAGAATCGGTATTGTGTGTTTCTGTGTATAGCGTTTCTTGTTGTACACAGCATACAGTGAGCAGGTATCCCCCATATGTGTAAAACTTGATTATAATGAAAGTATGAAATGACTAAAATCATTGTCTAACAGGTTGCTTTGTGCTTGGGAAAATTATCAAATAATTGGAGCCTAAATTTTCTTCCTCTAACCTTCCCCTGGTGGTTGCCATCATTTGGGATGGCGTATCATTCCCTTTGAGTGCTCAATTCCATCAAATGCAGTTCCAGGTGTTCTATTTGCATTGAGACCCACATTACTCCCTGAGCAGGTTCCAAGTACACTGCTTCATCTCTTCACGCTGCTGCTCAGCTCTCCAACTTTTCTTGGAAGATGAAGAGGGAAACTAATTTAACAAGCCACATCTCCAAAAAGATTACATTAGTTTCATGTATGTACATGCATTGGATTGTAAGCGATAGGTTTTACTAAAGGATCCAGTCACCATGTTGTGTTTGTAGGAGGGAAGTTGGAAACACTGAGAATCCTTTTGAAAGCTCTAGCCATCCACAGAGTTCCTCACATCCTTGGTTGCAGCTTCCGTCTTCCATATTTCAATGCACCTTATTGAAAAGTTGTGGGCTTTTGTATTCATCATTATTTTCTTAGTTGTTAGCATTGTCAAAGAACATAATTCCAACCAACTTAAATTTGAATATCTAATTGGATTTTATTAATAATCCATGAGCTGGGAAGCATCCAGTCTACAAAATAGATGGGAGCTCCACTAGGGTGACACTACAATGGTTTTTGTAAGGTAGCTTATGCAGGAACAAAGAAATAGCATGGTGCAAAAAGCACATTACTGTACATCAGGCCATTTCAGGCCATTTTCTTTGGATTGGTTAAAGTAGAGGGGACTTCTTTATAATGATGTTTTAGGATGGCTGGGCCCATTTTAATTGACTGTTTGCAAATCTTCTATATTTTGAGAAACTGTCTTGTTTGGAGATTTAACAGTTATGTATCTCCTAATTTCTTGAAAGTTTAGTTCTTACAAGTTACATAGCTTAAAGTTTGGTTCGGTGATATGGAAACTTATTATAGGTACTTTATTTTAGTTGCTTTATGATTTTTGGAAACAAGATCCTGCTATGTAACCCAGACTAGCCTGAAACTTGTAATCTTCCTGGCCCAGCCTCTTGAGTACGGGGATTACAAATGTGAAGGATCTTGCCCCTCTAGAGTAACTCCATTTGGGTTGATGTATTGGGGCCTATTTTAGGACCTCAGTCCATGTGAATGGCTTACATAAATTCTGTTAACAGCACAATGCCTGGCATGTGCTAGGTGACTAAGATCTTTCTGTCACAGGAAAGAATTCCATAAATTGAATGGGTATATTATTGCCACTCTTAATTAAATTAATTTTCAAAGTGTATCATTTTCTATTTATACCTTAATAAAAAAATAAATCATGGGGGGAAGAGAATTAGTTACTTGATTGATAATTGCTACATAAATGAAAATGTCTGCCATGCACATTCTCATCAGGAAGTGGAAATCCATTGTAAATGAGAAGTTATCAAACAAGTGAACTGAAAACAACGAGCCTGAAGAACAAAGAGATAAAAGGTAATTGTGAAAATAAGGGACAGAGTTTGATTTGCAAAACACAGACTTCAGATTAATACTCAGACTGAGATGCTCACATAAAGCCCAAAATAACTGAATATTTCAGTATGTAAGCTTATTGAACTGCCATCTAAAAGCCTTATTAAGGTTAAAAATCCTGCCGAAAGGATCTTATATGTAATATAAAATACCTGTATTCATTGATTTATTCATTCAACATGCATTAGTTTGCTGATTTCAACTTTCTTTCCTGCTATGTTAGGCTTTTTAGAAAAATAAAGGAAACCACAGTACAGGTCATAAGTTGTAAATTTTTAGCCCTGGTCACTTACCTAAAAGACTCTGGAATAAGTCAGGATGTATCAAGAAACCGAATAGATAAAATAGCAAAGTGTGACGGGGTTGCAAGGAAAGCAGCGATTGGCTATGAATAGGAAGATACTGTGAGGTGTCAGTCAAGGAAGAAGAGTATCTTTTACTAGAAGTAAAAATAGGACCACAAAATCAGACTATGAAGAACAGGAGTATTCAAAGCTTAGAGTAGGGCGCCTTTGGTCAATTGAATGTATTGACATAAGACTAGGATATAGATAAAGTGAAAAAAATGTAATGTGCAGTATCTAGAGTTTTCCTTCATTTTTGTTATTTTGTACTATTGGAATGGAGTTTCACTAGGCTCATCAGGCTGGTCTGAAACTTCTAATCACAAGCATTCCGTTTGTCTCAACTTTCTGAGTAACTGACCTTACAGCTGTACATTCAGCTAGCTATGTCTTTTACCTGTTTCATTAAGCAAAGCACAGTGCCAATTTTGAAGTAGGATAATGAATACTAAACTGTTCTGATTAGACAACAACCAAGATCTGCCAGGCGTGGTGGTGCACGCCTGTAATCCCAGCACTAGGGAGGCTGAGGCAGGAGGATCATTCCAAGTTTGAGACCAGCCTAGGCTACAAAATAAGCTCAAGGCCAGCCTGAACTTCACATAGAGACCCTGTCTCAAAAAGACAAAAAAAAAAAAAAAAAAAAAGAACAACCAAGATCTGATCTAAGTTAATTTTATTTCATTATTCAATTTTTTTTTTGCTCTCTCAATTTCCAATGACTGCAGTTCAGCAAATCATTGTATTATTATTGCCCTTGTTCCATTTTTCTTGATTTTCCTTGAGCCCAGATCCTAGTAAGTTATAAATGATTGATAAAACTTGCTAAGACTCCTTCACCAATATATTTCATGGTAAAATCTGACTTGGTTACTGCTACATGTTATTTTTTTCTATGCAGCAATCAAAGTGCATTATCACCATGTAAAGGAAATAATTTAGTTAAAATTATTTAAAATATAAACAAGTTAAAAGTGTAAACATTTAAACCACATGAAAACAAAAATTCTTACAATGACAAATTTCAGAGAAAGTTATGGAATAGAATTTTTTATCTACATTATATTGATCAGAGATTTCAATCAACTTTTACTTAATTGTTCTACTATACAATTATAATTTATATATACCTTAATGACTCTGATGCTAGATGAGATTGCACTACAACACTGAAAAATATTTAATTTTGTTCAGTAAAACTTTTTTAAAATTCTGCTTAATAAATTCACCCTAAGATAGATGAAATTTGCTTATCATCAATATGAATTGTTCACAGTATAAAATATAAACTGTGTTTAAATTCTGCACAATTAAAAAGCCACTATAACTGTCTCAATGAACAAAATTGCTTTATATTATACTGAACAAGTAATCAAATAATTTAATATTATGCTTGGATAATTTTATATTCTACTGAAGATGTCATGAAACAGCTTTGCTATTAGCATTAAAATAATCATTTCTAGCCTAAAAACTGATATCATGTCACATTTCTTCCAAGATTAGTCACCTCTTCAATTTCTTTAAAATATATAGTAAGAATTGAGATGAAGGAAAGGATAAAAGAAAGGAAAATGAGAAATATATATATGAATATAAAAGAATAGCTGGGATAACTGTACTGCTGATGTCTACCGGTTTATTGATAGGAACAGTTAATGCTTAAATTTTTCTTTTTCTGACCAATTTTGTATAATTATATCTGGTATTCTGAACAACTAATTTGAAGAAAACAATATGCAATGTAATAATTATTGTTGAATCCCTACTATCTTGATTAGTGAAACTCTGTCATTTCCAATGTTTTTTACTTTCTTTAACTGTTTGATCCATCTTGCATTCTTACATCTGGTAATCTGAGCAACTTTAGCTTCATTGAAGATAACAGTATGTAGTATAATAACCATCACCTTGTTTTGAAATTCTGTATCATTTTAATTGTATTTGTGTTGTTTTATTTTTGCCTTGATTGCTGTTATTTTGTTCTCTTTCTCTCTAAAATAAAGATGCTGAAAAAAGAATTGGAAGTAATTTAGATACACTTAGAATAGCCTTCTATTTGGGAGAAATGTCTCATAGTCAATGACTATTTTTCTGGTCAAATACTAGGTATCCGAGAGTTTATTATTTTAAAAAAAACTACTGCTACTACACTCAATAGTGGAGAAACACTCAGAGTTTGGAGTAAGAGATGCCTTTTTCATGAATCTGAACCCCCTTTATACCAGGTAATGGACAAATACTTTCAGCTTATAAAGAGGTAGTCTCTTTATATGCAAAACAGAAAATATATGTGACGTCATATTCAAATGAGGTGGCAGAAATTCAGTGCCTTGGAATATTCCTTAATGGTTGTGACGATTAATCCTAATATGTCAGCATGACTGGATGAAGGAAGGACCAGGAGATTAGGAAAACTTCCTCCAGGTGCTTCGGGCGGCCTGACTCTGGCTGCCATACACAGTTCCTTACCTCGTCTTCTACGCTCGCTGGGAACCTCTGCTCTTTCCCTCAGCAGCCGTGAACTGAGAAGGCTTGCTCCTCTCTATCCTTCCCTCTGGGGCCACTGACTGTAGACTGAAAACTTGAGACGATTAAATCTTCCCTCCTTTAAGGTGTGGGTGTTCTGTGTATTGTGTCTAGCAAAGGGAAAAATTATTAACACAGTGGAGAGATTTAAATATTAGAAAGTTCATTCATTTATCTCACATCCTCTAGCAGAGAGAGAAATGGGTCAGAGGTTCTTGGTCATTCCAGTTCCATGCGGTGGAATAATGACTTCAGTCAGAGACAGGCTTACTTATGGCATAGGAGAGGGATAATTTCTCCCTAAAGCATGGAAGAAAGTATGCGCACTACTTGGAAACACGGGCCTGTGTACGGTTCATTGTGAGTACACGAGTGGAAGAAGTCTGTCTTTACAGCTTGCAAGTAACCCATGATGAATTTTAGAGCTTATTTCCTAAAATTCTGAGATCTATAGCTTACCTAGCTGTTAATCAGAAGGAGTGAAGATTTTTAAGCAGAAGTGCAATAGGAACCGGCGTGTGACCTATGAAACTTACAAAACTCTCTCTAGGGATAATATAGAAAGCACATTAAATTTTGGAGAAATTAGGGCCTAAAAAGAACTGGGTTGGTCTTCCAGTCATGCACCGGAGGATGGATGTTAATCTCAGTGAGGGAGTAAAGCCTGTGGCTGAGAAACTTGGAGGGAGGAGTGTGATGACATCACCAGAGAATAAGTGGTAGTGTCGGCCCTCCGTAGGTGCGTGTGAACAGGAAAGGAATAAAAATTAAAAGTGGGTGAAGTTTTTTCTTGAATCATTGATGACACTAGAGATGTTGTTTTACCGTTCCATAAGATACACAGTGTAACAAGAAGGGAGAGGGACGAGGTAAACAGTGAACTGTGCATAAAGAGTTCAGTATCTCTTGCATTAAGATTCAATAACTTTTGTAATATCTAGTAGATATGCACAACAAAAAAGTTTCAAGCTACAGATTTGGAGCTCACAGGAGAGGGTGAGACAGAGATGTGGATTATAGGTTTAGAAATCTGCAGTTTACTGTTGAACCACAGATTAGTAGAAGATGAAACTGTATGGATTGTCTATTTGCTAGAAAGGAGAAAAAAGAGCGCCTTTAGAGGTGGACTGACACTACACAAAGTAATGTTTTTTTGAATTCCCTTTGAATTTTACTTATTGTGGTTTTTTGTGTATACGTTTTTTAATTAAATCTACACAGTAATATTTTGAGGCTTAGGCGCACATTAATGAAAGGATAAAGAGGGAAGCAAAATCTTAGCAAAGGCTTTAGTAGAAGAATATAAGCAGAGAACCTTGTGAGCGTCTTACATAGTGCTGCTTAATGATGCAAACTGTCAGTGTAAGAATAGTAACGGCAGTATTTGTTCTGTGCAGGAAGAAAGAGCTCATTAGTGAACACAGCAATCTTGGAAGAAAAGAGTGACTGGAAATTATATAGTAAGAGAGAACACAATGAGTAGGATTTGAGGAGTTTCCGACTTTTCAAAAATTTGGTAGTGACAGAAGAAAGGACAATAAATTCACATACTGTCCTTGAGGATATGAATTGTAATGGTGATAGTGGTGTAATGGTAATCAGTATACACATGGGAAAAATCCTGGTATTCTAATTGTGCATTTCTTTTGTGTTTTTGAGACAGGGTCTTGCTAGGCACTTCCACCAAAACTAGAGAAGGGAACATACTAAGAAAAAAGGTGTGCTAGGAACTGGAGATTAAATATTCCTCTGCAGAGGATGAAGAGTGAGGACCTATGAGACTCGAGATACTGAGGCTTAGTGAGATTCATACACTTACGGGTGAGTAACCAGAAAGGAAATTCTGACCAGTATTGTGGCTTAAGAAGAAACATTATCATGATGAAAAAGAAGGAATGCTGACCTCTTAAAAATCTTAACATTCTGTAACTTTTTCTCCCAAATAATACGTGCACAGTATAAACTATATGTTAGAACGTCGTTTCTATAGAAAAGGAGAAAGTTATAAAAAGGAGAAGCGTCTCCGTGGCAAAACAGAGGCTTATGGATGAAAACGCAGCGATTGAGCATACAGCAATGAATGTTATTTTCATATTAGTTACCAGGCCTGGCACAGTCTCAGAATTCTCCCGTGCTATATGCAGTTACAACAGGCTGGCAAAAGACAGTGTGTTGTGAGTAAAGGAAAAGTATTTTCTGTACAATAATATAGTTTAAATTCAAATAGCAAAATCAGACTTGGCATTATTGAAAGTTGAAGCAATAATATTGATGAAAATTTACGGATTTTCACAGAATGAAGAGTATAAAATAATTTAATGCCAATGAAGAAAGAAGTGATAGGGCCTGTCTTAGTTATTTTCATGTTGCTCGGATAAAACATTCAATAACCACAAGGTAAAGGAGGAAATGTATATTTTAGCTCACAGTTTGTAAAACTTTCAGTTCTTGATTGGCTGGCTCCAGACAAAGTGCCATGCCAAACAGCTATGGCAGAGAAAATACAGTCCATTACATGGCAATCAGGAAGCGGGAAGTTTTTATTCATTCCCTTTTTATTTTATCCAGGCTATATAAGCCTATTGGTGATGCCACCCGCACCCAGAGTGGGTCTTCCCTCTTCATTCAGTCCATCATCCTCACCAAGAACTGTGCTAAATTAATCAATCAGTGGAGTAATCCAACGTTACACACCCATGATGTAACCACATCCCCGAAACCCCACCTATGAGTGCAAAGGCTTTCAGGTGGGCTGTCTAGACATTAGCCATAACAGACCTGGATGCTGGATTGTTACCAACATGACTGGCAATAATTATTCTTGTCCTTCTTTTTGTTAGAGAAGTGGAAGTTGACAGCACTTAGCAGAGTGCTGGTTTGTGAACAGAAAACCAGCTAAAAATCACCAAGTTAGGATCCTGTTCTGCAGGAGCAGGTAGTAGTTTTTTTCCACTTTACCCACTTTTATGTACCTTGAAAAATAAACATAAATGAATAATAATTGCATAAGAAGTATAAGTAATAACACACTGGAAATAAATCAAGAAAAGTCCAAAGGGAGTGGTCCGAGAATGAATTCTAAAGACACTTAGCAAAAATGAAGACTCCAAATCAGACAGTGAAATGGTCGAATGAGGGGAAATTTCTTGAATTGGTGATTATCTTATTTAACTAGGTGTCTTGAAGTGTTTCATCAGAGATAATCCTTTCAAGAACCAACTGCAGCTAAAGGATCTGATTTCAATTTTTTTTCAATCAGTCCAAATAACTAATTTATGTGGCCTTTAGAATTTATGCCCACAGATGGTGTCTTATTTTGTTGCTGACTATTAATTGTAAAGATACCTAAGAAAGAATGTGTCAATCTGAATAGTGATAGCAGTTCAGCAAGGAACTTCAGAAACCAAATGAGAATCACTGGAGAATGAGTTTCTAGTCCTCAGTCCAGAAACCACATGTGTCCAATCAGGAGCTTCTGCCCTTTATTTCACAGACTCCCACCCCACCCCCACCATCTGAGTGACAAACTCTAATTGCCATTGCACTCTGCCATCACCATCAGCACGTTGAAGATTTTTAAGTCCACACTTAAGCAGCCTTCTTTTCACGTTTGCCTTTATGAGAAAGTAATCCACATTTTCAGCCCTGGTACAAAAGATGTTACTAACATTTCAACCTATGTCCCATCTTTGTAATATTCCCCTCTAAGTCTCCAGTTTGCATTCATGCAGCTTTGACTTGTTGCTTCAGGGACCGGGAGTCCAGGTGAAACAGTTTTTACATGCTGCAATCATGATTATGATAATGAATTCATTTAATGCAAGATGAAATCTCTCTATTTACCTTATTTCTGCCTTCTGAAGGCAGATAGAAACAGCCTTGGTCCACTCTGACGAGCAACCCTTTCCATCTTTTGCAATTACTTCTACTTCTTTTGTGATTTTTTCTAAACACAATATCACTACATTTTAGAACAGTATTTTGTGATTGAGAATTTTCAGTATTCTAGTTGCCCTCATGCAGAAGCCTTCTATATTCTTATCATTGCTGAGAAAACCCAGATAAGTATTTCCCTAGTAGTGGGTCATGCATAAAAGTATGATCCTGTGGGCAACGTTCTTGGTAAGTCTAAAGCTGCTGATAACGTTTTCTGCAATCATCCTATAGAGCAAGTGTCCTGCGTTTCTGTGTGTTTCCCTAAATTGCATCCAAATAATTATTCACTCTTCATTGGTGCTTACATATGTGTATACGCTGTCTACATTTTAAATTTATTTTCCAAATATGATATGCATTTGTATACAAAAATGCTTCCGTGAACTTCCTGAACAGCAGAAGCCATGAAATATTCACTACCTGTGCATTTCTTCTGGGTTTCTGATGCACTTAGCACATCTCATAAACACCCTAAAATAGACCAGGAATGTAAAGTGTAGTGGATTTTGGTGGTTAGTCTCAATTTCCAAAGGGAAAAGACATTGGCTACCCTAGGAAAATAGTGTGGACTAAATGTTAGACAAATTAAAAAGTAAGACCAAGTCCTTATTGATATTAGTAGGTATTGATCCAGTTTTGAGCCTAAGTACACACATTAAGCCTGTTAAGGCCTCAAAAATGCTGCCAAGGTATTACTGGGTTTGCAGAAAAACATCAGAATACCAGTGGGGAAGAATTACTATTCCCTAAGAATCGGAGCCCTCCCCAGTTCTCTTCAGGCTCTGAAACAAGGGACGCTGGCTAAGTAATGAGAAAGAAACATCATAGCATTTCTGCTAAACATTTAACAGAATCTGATGTGAAGCCCAACTGGGCCATTTACAGACAACAGTGAAAATCATGATCTTTCAAACAAGAAAATAAACATCAGTTGAAAGTAACTCTTCTGAGTTATTCTTAGCACTAAGAGGGTTAGTAGAAATTGTCTTAGGAATCGCTTTGAAAATTGTACAACTAGGAAAAAAAAAAGGTTTAAAGGCTATGGGGCTTTTAACAGTGTGTCCCAGTGAAATTTCCTTTCTAATTAGGAACCTCCATAGGTGGTCCTGAAAGGTCTGCTTGAATGCCTTCAGTGACAGAGAGCAAGCCTAGTCCTTGGCATGACTCCAAGTGATGGCTCAATTAAAGATTGCACACCAGAAGGAATTCTACTTCTCAGCTTGCCACAAGGGCAAAACACTGTTTCAGGACTTTATCATATATTTTAAAGATCAAAGAAATAGTAATAACATACACCCCAGACCCCAGACAACAAAAATATAGATGTATTTTCTGGCTTTAATATGTAAAACACACATATGGTATATGAATCTTAGTTTCTTGAAAAGATAATGATATATTGAATTAAAATTGGTTTATTTGTCTTCTCTTCCTATTGTACTATCTTTTTACTGTATGCAACAAAAGAGCACAAATATACTCTTTATCCTAAAATAAAAATCAAATAAGTGGAGTTCATTTTTTTTCTTTCAATCTCAGCTTATCTTCTGGACCCAAGTGCCTTCAATTACGACCAGGATTCTCAGCTACATGTTCATAAAAGACAAACTATTTCAATGTTCATTCAAAACTTCTTATTACTGTTTATTTTGTACCTGAGCCTTACTTCATTATAGTAGCACTTGGACTAGTACCAGGATTAGAATTTGGTGCTCAAAGAGATTATGTTTTAAATTAATTACATTAGACTATACTTGAAGTTTTCAGCAGACAGCAAACTAGCCAGTATCACAGAAGGCTCACAGAGTCATTATTTGAATATTCTTGTCATACTAGGTAAGAAATTAGAATCACAGATGAGAAGAAAACTAGAGGATGTGATGAAGGTGAACAAATATCACCTGCCTCCAATGCAGTTTACTTCTGTTTAATATGAAACCGCACTATGAATATTCATAACGGCCATCATGCTATGGAAGAGCATTTGTATTATACGCTAGATGTGAAAGCTTAGTGCAGGCTGCCCTTCCTAAGAAAGTGCATACACCTTGACCAGAATTTGTTCATATGTTAGGATATGACTGTTCCCTTTAGAAATCCACTTTGCAAAGGGACCGCTGATACCATCCAGTCTTTTACTGGTTTTCACTGTTTCAAGATCATGATCCATTTGATTGGAAGCCTATAGGGATGGCAAGAAAGAGGAAGCAACGCTTAAAGTCAGAAGGTTTAGAGCTACTAACAATTAAAGGTCAATCAGAAAAATAGTAAGCACCTGACAATGAAGGTGGAACAGGGCAAACAACTCCGTATGTTGCATCTGACAGGGTTAAGCTAGGAGTATAGCTCAGCAGCATAAGTGCCTGAATTTGATTCCCTGTACAAAAAACAAAACAAAACAATAAAAACAGTCAGGGTATCTGCTGGAGTTACTGCCGGACCTGTTGATTGTAGGGAGTGTGAAGTGGGGTGCTCATCTCCTACTCGCCCTTCCACACTGCACAGACCACTCCTTAGAAGGTGATAGTGGCTTCATTGAACATTAGGTTCTCAATTGGTTTTCTTTATCCTAGTCTGTCCTTTCCATAAATGAGAGCTCTGTTACCCGACCCTCTGTTTGTGTATGTCACATATATATTTCATTCTGACATATTCTTTCTTCATTATTTTATTCTGCTAGCAGTATTCTTCTTAAGTCCATATATTCCAAAGTATCAGCACTTCTTTTCCTTTTCTTTTGTAGGTATTTGAGGAAAATACTGAATATCTGGAGCAGAATTTTTGGCATTTTTATGTTACCAGGAGAACATTGTTAAACACTTGACCAGTCTTTGCCACACCTGTACATCTAGAGAAAGGTCTATAGGGTAGGGTATGGTGTAGCCTGAAGGTACCCAAGAAACAGCCGAGTCTGCCGCCTCACATCAGCTATGGTCAGGAAGGTGCTTGGAGTTTCTGTCTCAGTGGAGCCACCAGTGCAGCTGAAGGAACATATGGATTTCTGGGGGAAAAGGTCAAGTTGCGTTCTTGAGATTGTGATTTTGAAATTAATAAGTCCCTCAGGGACCTCCGCTGGAGAGGATTTTAGAGATAGGAAGTGCTCTTCAGATGGAAAATCCAGGCTTCTGTGAGCATAGGGGTCTCCACTCAAAGATGTAACAGAAAACAGCCTGTTATGTCCAGATGGTGAAGCAATGCTTTGGGGTAGGAATTTATCATTAAAACATGTTCCCATTTTCAGTTGAATATGCTTGATTTTCCCATAATAAATTTATGTGCATGTTGTGGTCTATGAACTACTACTGGAAAGAAAAAGGAAAGAAAGAGGAGAGAAAGAAAAGAAGAAAAGAAAGAGAGAAGAAAGAGAAAAAAAAGAAAAGTAATTAACCCTATATGGAAACAGGTTTATTGCAGTTCCTTATCATTTCGCTTCAAATAAAAAAAAATCCTCAAAGACAATCAAACTTATACTTGTGCACAGTTAACAGATTGTAATAAGCCAAGAAAGATTAAAACATAAATCAAAACTTAAAAAACAACAGAAATGTACATTTCAAATACCATGGGAACCAATAACACTGCACATGGCCTATCTTTCTATGAGCCGTGCATGGAGCAATCCATGAGGCAAGGTGAACAAAGAACTCTACATTTTATATTAGCATATCCCAAAGGTGAATGATACGCTTTTAATTTAAGAGCTTCAATGGCACTTCTCAATATTGTGCTAATTAAATATGTATTTTAATTTGAATGGGAATAGGAAATTTTGAATGGAAAATAAGAATATTTTACTGTGATATAAGGTATGCCAAATGTTGATTACCAATTTTCAAATGGAAAATTATTCAAGGACCTTTTCTGATTTTTGAAGTCATCTTTTTAAAATACACTTTAGATGCATTGAATGTATAACACTTTCTCCATATTACTGTAGTTATCAACTTGCGTCCTCTGGTTGCTTATCCATGAAGATAACTCTTTTATGAATTTGTGTACTTGCTCAGAACTAGTGGCAGGAGTTGTGTGTAATCTTGTGTAAGCTGGTTTCACATAGTTTCTATCATCATTTTATGAGGGATTTAAAATTTCTAAAGGGAGAATCTCACATGTCTACTTCACAGGGCACCATTCTGTTATAATGGCCACTGATTTATAACTCATGCAATTTAGTTCATATTATTAGAGGTGACTAACTTGTACTCCCCATTTCGTACATTAAAAAAGAGAAATCTGGAGATACATGTGACTTCGTCACCATTATCAATATCAATATAAATCCTCTTAGTACTGTATTGTACCTTTAATCTAGGCATTTTAATTACCGACATGAGCACTGCACTTCTTTGTCACTCCTTTGCTTCTAAATTTCTACTTGGAAAAATCTGAGTTTTTTAAAAAAATGATATTCAGATACCAGGTACAATTTTATTTCTTTTGCGATGTTTCTCATTTTGTACTGACCATTGGAATCCACCTGAGATGGGTTGCAAATTGAATGAAGGCCCTGTCTGCAAAAGAGTTAAGTTAGGAAAGAACAATCTGGAGTCTACATGTTCACTGAAGTGACCTTGGCTGTGCATCTGTCTGGAGGGATGCTGTCTATCCCCTGAGAAAACAGTGCATAGAGAGAACTATTAACACTTGAAGGACTGGTCGCTCCAAGTCTAACAAGCCTGGGAATGGTCCCTTCTAGCCATGCACATCTGCTGTCACCAAATCACATTTGTCTGAATTCAAAACGTAAGAAATGAGAAACAGTGCTGCACAGGATCTTCTCGCCAACCTGCCAAAGGCTCCCTCTCAAGATCATTCCCCAGAGGATTGTCCTTCATCTTTGGTGCTGTCTCTTGCCTTATTGTGTGGTAATGTATTATTTGACTATGCTCATATCTGTTGTTTGTATAATAAACTTACTTTCTTATTTTTAAAATCATTGTATGCTATTCTCTGTTCATGGGGGTCCCAACCTCAAATTTCTGTGGCCACATCTACATGACTTCTTACTATCACAAGGCCCAGCTGCAAAAAGGTGTGTATATGTGGAAAGATATTGAAACATATTTAATTGTACAAACCAAACACACTTCTGCCAAATAACAGTAGTTAGTAAAAAAATTCAAACCAAATATTGAAATCACACAGTAACGCCATTTCCTCTTTTTTTCTAAATAAAAGCAGAAAAACATATTAACAAATAGACACAAATTAGCATAAAAAATACTACAATCAAAACTGATCTACAGACATGGTGACATGGACTCAACAGTGGTTGTTGCTTTACCTATTGATATCTTCGAAGTGTGTGTTCAGGATAACACATACAGACATACAAGATTGATCAAATAACCCGTCATCAATTATTCCTTAGCATTAAGTGATATAATACAATAGTAGAACCATGTTAGCCCTCCTGCATCATATCACTCTGATATATGTGCACCCATGTTTATAGCAGCACAATTAGTAATAGCTAAAATGTGGAAGCAACCCAAGTGTCCATCCACAGAAGACTGGATTAAAAATTGTGCCATTTCCTCTTTATCACTCCTCTGCTGTTCTAATTTCTTAGTCTCAACGTTAAAATGTTGAAGTGATTGTAAATATTAACAGCTTATAGTCTAGTGGCATTCCTATGTCAGTTCTAGTGGAAATAAATTGCCTTCAAGCTGCAAGGTAGTGCTGAGGGAGACAGCACGGGTCCTGGAGGTTTCCTGTCAGGTAGATGTTTCTCACTTCCTATTCACGACACTGTATTTGCGCCTCAGTGTTTAATATAAAAATATGGCTGATTTACATAAATGGGATAATAAACCAGTTAATATTTGATCCAATATGAAGTTGACTGATGAAATATAGAGAAATTTATTGGCTAACAAATGCACCAGAGATGTGCATGGCAGGACATTCCACAAACAGTAAGACTGGCTGAGGAATGAAGCTGGCAGTAAGCATAGAAGAAAGAGAAAGAAAATGCAAGTAAGCTAGGAGGGAGGGAACGGGAGGAGGGAGGGAGGGAGGGAGGAGGGAGGAGGGAGGAGGGAAGGAGGGAAGGAAGCAGCATGAATTTAAATAAATTTGCCATAACCTATAATCAGTCTTACTAACTATTCACATCTCCCGTCTTCTCATTTCACCAAGAAAGAACTGATGCTGAATGGAGACGTGACTGAGGAGTGTGATTAGAAGAAAACTCTAGCTCCAAATACAGGTAGTGCGTGTGGATACTATGGATAGGAAGTTAACAGCCTATAAATGAAGCCATCTATGAAAAGGGGTAACTCCAAGTAAAGTAAATTTTAACCCTTTATACTTTGGGAGATAATGATCCCTGCATGTATGAAAGTGTGTTTAATCGGGAGCATCCACACTTAGAGAACCTAAAAGAGTCAGTACAGGCAGAGAACCCAAAAGAAGTGATGACATGTTGCACATCTTGCTCTCAACCTTATACTGCATCTTTCAGCTCATTTACTTCTCACTAACCTGGTCATTGGGTAAAAGTTCACATCACCATCTGTCAATGAGGAATTAGTGTTCACAGATGCTTCGTAAACACACATAAGGTCATGTTGGCTGTGGTAGAATTCAAAACCTGATGTTTAGTCTTTTAATTACGTCTCAGGGCTCCTCATTCCTTTCTACATACTATGAAAAAAAGAAATACTATACATATTCTAAGGGTGTGCATATATTAGAGAAGGCAGTGGATTATATATCTGTGTTCTTTCAGGGGCTTGTCCAGAACTTTGAAGAGAAACAAACAATCTCCTTTGCTTACCGTTTTGTGCTAGTAAGGACATAATATGCCATGAACTTGACACTGGCCCAGGCAGGTCAGAAATACTCCCATTACCTGAACCAAGAAAAAAAATATTTTTGAGCATTTTGATATACTTGTTCTTCTAGCACAAACAGCCTCCTTTCATGCTGTCACTTTGCTACCAATTAAAAGGCATGTAAATTCAGAAGCTATACATAGGTCATTATTCTAAGGAAACTGCTGGAGATAACTTGAATTTCATTAATACTTTAATGTTCGCAAGTTAGGGTAATTGCTTTTTTTTTTTTTTTTTTCCGGTACTGGGGATCGAACTCAGGACCCTGCACTTGCTAGGCAAGCGCTTATTCCACTGAGCTATATTCCCAGCCGGGTAATTGCTTTCAAGTTGGTCAAAAAGCACCAGTGTCGAGGCTGAGGAAGAATATCCATGCAGAAAACCCATGCGTATCTACCCATTCCTACGGAACTTCCACATGACCCAATTTCATTCTGTTCTTCCAAATTGCATTCTTTGCCACCCTGTTGACAAAGATGGAAGTGGTAATTACAGAATTACAATATACTTAAACACCAAGGTGAAGATCACTCAACCCAGTGAGTCCCATAATGCTTCTATTTCCTGTGTGCCCCCAATTGAATTTTCTCCCAGGTGCATTTTTTAGTGTAGTATCCTGTGTCTGTTTGTATGTGTGTGCTGGGTTGGGGAGGGTGTCCAGAAATCTTTTCTAATTTCCTAAAACTTTATCATTTATATATTTCACCTGAAATTCACATCATTCAGTGCTTTTGGAATTGTTATTGCCTTAGTTATAAGGAGTTCATAAATACCACTTGAGCTTTTTAGGATGGGGAAAGTAATATATTAAAAATGGAATAGACTTTTCAAAAATATGAATATCTGCCTTTCAACGCAACTAGCTCATAATCACAAAACTGTGTGATTATCAATCATTAGATTGACATTTTCATAAAAGATTAAAACTCATTCACTCATGCAAACGTTATTCTGTGAAATAGTCTCCATAGAACTCTATTATGTTTAGTGTAGCTATTCACAGGGTGTTCAAATTTTGTAGCAGTTATTTACATTATCTCCAGGGCACAGAATATGAAATATTCATTCACTATATACCACATTGTTTATTGCTCTGCCCTTATCCAAAGAATGTATCCAATGAGCCTATTTTAAACAAGGTACCTAACATTTTAAGGAAGATCTCAAAGAGAATTTCAACCACCGCTTATAGGAAAGTGGTGTCTTTGGATTAATTAATTATTTGATAGGCAGAGCCCCTTGGTGTCCATTAAGAGGACCAAAGGCAAGGAGTGTGACAGAATCCATTTGGAGGAAGGGGAGTTGTAAAACTCCTGGAACTGAGTTAAGACTAATCCACAATCTTTGGTTCATGAACAAATGAAGCGTTCCTCTGCTCAGCCTTATTTCAGAGTATTGCGTTTCAGAGCTCTATAATCGCTCTGAGGGCTCCCCGAGAACTCAGTTCCACAGACTCCTGGCCTTTCCACATTTGCCCTCTGTCATTCCTGCAGTTCCCATCTCCCTCAGCATGCGGATACTGCCCCAGCCCGTTTTTCTGATTCAGCCACTAACAATCCAGAAGTGATAGGGAGCTTCTCAAAGTCTTCATTTGGAACAAAAGAATGGGTAAATTTACTTGAGATACATAATCCCAATGGTTGTTAAAAACTCGATCACATGTTCAGAAACTACAAAATTCATGGTGGAATTAAATTGAATTTTCCCAATAAGTATGATCCTGGTCATATGAACAGAGTAGCCAGGACAGGGAGCAAGGAAGAGTCAAGATAATTGACCAGGTCTTCTCTTTAGAACACCACCCTCACTTTTTAGGCTAACAGCTCTATTGAGCCTGTCCTTCTTGTCTGAATTTTCTTGGGCTCTGCCACCACAACAGCGCCTCATTTATCTGTGACTCAACTATTCACCTACGTATATAGAACCTTGGCTAGTTTTCAGCTTAAACACCTATTTAAGACTGTGGGTAGCCCTCAGTTTCCCACGTATTCTTCTTGCTGCCTTGAATCCCCTGCTTCAGTTGTGAGTTGCACTCATCTTTACTCAGATGAAGTTCTCCTTTACATGTGCTGTACTGCCAGGAAGCTTACTATTTTTAATTGACAATTATGTGAAGGATCTCTTTGGACTTGCTTATCTTATAGAAGAAAAAAATCCCATTTCTGAAAATACAGCATTTTTATTAATATTCTAGCTTGGTTCTGGGTTTAGGGAAATTGACAAGGTGTTATTCCGGAAGTTACCATTAGGTGTGTGCAAGACTTGAAGTGAAGCACAGTTAGTTAACCCTACATTGGTTGTGGAAAGTTTAAGAATAACAGAGGAATCCCATGAATATTCACGAGCCCTGCCATGACTATTGGTAAGGAAGTACCGGAGTGCCCATGTTATTGGAAAAATCTAAGATAATTCTCTGTCGATTGCTATTAATAATTTAATTGAAGACCTAGAAGATAGTCGTAAATGTACACCTGTAAGGCTCAAATGACAAGTTGAAATGTAAAAGAACTAATGTTAATTCATAACTAAATTTAAGCATGTTTCACATATCTACCAGGAAGACTATGCCAGCAGATCAGAATGAAAATAAATTTGGAGATGGCAGTCAAATACAAGTTGTGCAACATGTGTGCTTTGAAATATGTCTGCATTAGCTATGATAATAAATGCTACTGCTTCACTAACAATTTCTGTGTTCTATACATGTCTCCTCAAAACTAAAGTGTAGCGTTAACTTCTGGTTAAAGTAAAAGTGTAAAAGAATATTGTTATATTAAGGCAAATTGATAGTGCAATGGCAAGGGTGATGGGAGTGCAGAAAGTAGGGGACATGATTAAAATATAACAGGTAAGAAAGTTAATTACATAGGAGAGCTAAAGAAATACAGTGAAAGGGAATTCTCATATTTGAAGCACAGCTACATGGGCAGAGTAGTCATTGTACTGGAAAAGCTATTGCAATTCAGTGCATATTAAGAAAAGATTGAGCCAAAGAGTGTCTACCTAAGAAATCTGCCTGGACACAATGACTCTTGGTGATTCTGGGCATAGGAGCTCCCCAGTAGGGGAGATTTTAAGTCAGACACTGAAAAGCTGCCTGTTAAGTACCCTTGGTGGGGATTCTAATACTGTAGAGAAGACAGCCCCTGAGGCTCCTCCCCCCACAGACTAACACAGATGTAACAGTAAGAAAATCAGAAAGTGAACTTTGCTTCTAAAATAAAACCAAACATTATCACTAAAAAGCTGCATTCTGATCATTTTTCTCTCTCTTTAATGTAAAAAAGCTGAATCTTTTGAAATGTTCTATCTTCTAATATGGAATGCATGCTTATTTGGTTCCATTACAACATGGAACAAACAGTCAGAGAAGAAACAGTATCCCCCACCCCCCCATGGCATGTTTGCCCTCACTGTGAAATAACTGTATTACAACCTTCAGCTGCAGAAGTCAACCTAGACAATTATGGAGGAGGTTTTTAAAATGGATTGCTGTAGGATTAACGTCTATGTTTTTGTCCTTGTTCACATGCTGTGCTAAGCACATGCCATCAAGGCCAAAGAGATAAAGTGAACTTTATTCCTTGAAATCACAAACAATATTTATTCTCATAGAGCTTCTGAGACGGAGGGGAGAAACATCCCATTTCCCACATCTGTTTTTGTTTTAGAAATGCTCATGTAGTTTAACTGCCACCTGATTTTATTGTCTTTCATGAAGAGGTGCCAGGAATGATAAGGATCTGGTAAATCAGAAGCCACTTTCCACCTCATTGTCCATTTGTGTTAACCGAGCCTTGAGAGAGCAGATGGACAGCACAGGCCAGCTTCTTTCTGTGATCAGCCAAAGATGCATACTCTGAGCCTTATCAGCTGAAAAGGAAGTTCTTCATTTTTATCAGAGAATAGCCTTTAGTTACTTAGTTTGAAATAAAAATCAATGGCCTCATTTGGCATTGTTACAAAACAAAAAGCAAATCCCTCTTTTTTATTCAACCAGGGAAAAATAGCCATGTTTCCCAATAATTTCTTTCTTTATAAATCCTGAGTGAAATAGTGTGTCATAACTGAGGTAGCATAGTGAATAAAGATAGAAATGTAGATGTAGTATAAGCTATCAAGAATTTTAATGAGGTCATAAAACTAAACTTCTTCATTGTAATTAATTTCCAGCGAGTCATAAAAAGTTTGCATCCCAAGTTTATACCCAAAGTTTTCCCTAATATAATGCCTTTTACTAGCTCACACTGAGACTTCCCAGGCCGAAATACACCTCATCTTTCACACACACCTTACAGTCTACCTACACTACCCCACGTCAGAGTGCACCCCTGTCCTTTTACTTACCATACATTCATACCAGCCAGTGAAGACCCACACACCACATTGTCTTCTTGTTTGACCACTGACGTGAGTCCACTGTGTCTTCTTCAATGCACAGTTCTGTTCTCAAGGCTGGAAGCAATGTTGGCCCCGTGCACTCTTTTGTAAGGCATGATTCCCATCAGGGTGAGAAACTGACCTTCACAGTAATGGGTACATTTGGATAAAGTGCATACCAAGATAGTGAGAGACTAATAAAATTATTTTCTCCTGGACAAAGCTGTCTTTTACTAATCACTACTGAACCCCCAGCATCTTAAAGCACCTCAATTTATGGTAAAACACATTTTATATCAAAGTAGGTATAAAACAGAAAACTGCTTCAGAGAAACTCAGGTAAAACTCTCACCCCAAAGGATCAGGATTTATCACATTCTATAACCAGGCCCACTCATATGTATTTGTCTGTTCCAGGCAAAAAGGGAGTGTAAAGTCACAGAATGTGATTAAATAGGGTTGACTAAAGATACCTTTAACAAATACAGCAAGATTATGGGAGATAATCAAGACTGGTGGAGCTAATGACAGCAAGGAAGTGGTGGCAAGTGGAGAATGCTGTTATGACCTGAGTGTGGCCTGAGTGTAGCAATTTCACACATCTAGAGGATAGAAGTTCAGCCAGTGCTGCACCACCAGTGCGCAATGGAGTGTGCTGACGGCACAGACATTCCAAGCTCTCTTGTCTCTTCACTGTGGAGCTCTTCCTGGTGTGTCACCTTGGCTGAACCCAATCACAAACAAAGGACAAGGGGCCTCACTGGGGGATGTGTTTCAGGGTCTATAGGAGTGGATCTGGAACACATCAGGAACAGACAACAGCAGATGCCCATCAAAGCACATAACAGGATGACTAGTAGATATTTTCCATACATACATATCAGTGTGGCCCATATAAAGAACTATAGACCTATGCAGAAGAAACCTATGCTTCTCAAACACAAAGGCCCTCGGAGACATGTACTAAGAGATATTTTTTAGATTAAAAAGCTATAGTTTATCTTAAAAATATCAATTCAACATTTAAATTTAATTTATTGAAAAATTTTAAAATGTGCTTACATGTTCATTATGGTCTTTGTCTTAGTTGTTAGTAGTGTACCCCTACTTCATAAAAAATCAGACTAGCAATAGTATGTAGCATCTCAAATAAAAGACAAAAAGGGAGAGTTCAAACTGAAGTGCTGTAGAAATTAAGACAGAAAATCTCAGCTTAGGACACATGTTGCAAATGGACATGGATTTTACTTAAAAACATGCTGGGAAATAAGAAATTTGATGGAATACTGATATCATCATATAAATCATTTTATCATGAGAGATAGCTGCTGTGTTACACTTTTTTCTTTTTTGGATGCTGCATTACATAGTGCTGTCTTTGCATTTGCTAACACAAAAACAATAAAGGAAAACCAAATTACAGAGAAAAGAGTAGGGGGCCACCACCAGATACTGCATTACATAATGTCATCCCTGCCCCTATCACTCAGTTACATAGATGATAGCTTGTTTAATTACTCAATTTTCTCCACTTCACCTCCATTGTCCTACCACCCTGTCAGTGGTCTTCCCACAGGTAATAACTGCACTTTTGGTTTATTTACTGCCTCATGCTCTTACTTTGGGAAGAGACTTGGCTGCTTCTAAATGTGCTGTATATGTATTACATTTTTAATTAAAAAAAGATCAGAGTAATGATTCATCATAGGAGCGTGGTAGCCACGCTTTAAACTACTTAAAGAAAATAACATTAGTTTTGTTTTTTTTGTGTGTGTGTGTGTGAGGCATTGTCTTACTATGTACTTCAGGCTGGCCTTGAGCTTGTTTATGTAGCCTAGTCTGGCCTCTAACTCACAGTATGCTTCTTGTCTCAACCTCTTAAGTGCTGAGATTACAGGCATGTGCAAAGTCACCTGACAAAATACCATGTCAGGAAAGAGACTACTTGATAGTTAGCGATGTGGAAAGATGGCCATGATAGTGATTCTTGTGATCAAGAATGATGTCAAAGAGAGAGGAAAAGAGAAACTCTGCAGAAAGTGGTACCTTGAATAGAGATAGGAGTTGTTGATGCAGTGGAAATAGGAGTTCATACAGAGCAAGAAGTCTTTGCAAACATGTATTTACGAGACAGGTTGAGGAACATAATACAATGAACAAGGAAACGATTTCTTCGCAATACAGTAAAAGTTCATTTGGAGAAGTGAAGAGTTTAAAGCTATGCTTATCCATTTCCATTTAATACTGACTGGAAAAGCTTGCAAAAATTCTACCTTACATAGACAGATACCTAAAGTTATTCACCTGTAACACAGAGGTCAGACCGGACAGGCCTCCATAGCAGCACTCAGCCACTTACTCCAACTCCTACTCAGAACCTCTGGAGAAAGGATTGTTGGCTGTATCAAGACTAAATGCATGGAACAGGGGCACTTAGTATCAAGCCACTATAGAATAAGTCCATTTTATCAGATTTACCACTAGAGGAGGATTTTTGGTGAAAGTGTGAAAACACCTATTAAGTAATGAAGCCACTTGTTAAATAAATAAATGGATTCTGAATTGGAGAGACATGTAAGGAGTATTTTTCCGGTTGCAAGTTTCGTATATTCTTAATTTGCTTCAAAACAGCACTAAGAAATCTGCTGTCTTAAACACACACCCTCTGTGTGTGTCTATTGTCTGGGAGAACAGTTTCATGAGCTAATGGCAGTGTTTACTCAAGAATGTCCACATGCCTGCCCTTGTGGATATGGAGCCTCATCGGAACAGCTCACTTTCCAAAACCTCAACTCTGTGGAGCTGAAAGTTATTGATGAGGGGACAAGGTGAAATAGATGAAGTAGTTGGATATGTTTTAACTCTTATTAAGGCTGGAAGCACAGAGGATAAAATAATATCTATGAGAGTTCTGTAAAGTCAGAACTAGAATGCCTCAGGGGGAACAGAAAAGAGAATTTGGACAGAAGCCTTAGCTAGGAATATGTGCTGTTTTGCACTATGAGTTTGATGTGAATAGACACCACAAATGTTTTGTTTAGCGTCCTGAGCACTTGTAGGTCACATGTAAATATGCATTTCTCTGAAACAACAATCAATATTTTGAAGACAATAAAAATTAAGAAAAGATGCAACTTTTGTAAATATTCAAATATTTTGTTGCATTCTATAATTAGTGAATAACAGTAGTATCTTGGTAGAAACTTCTAGAAAGATTAAATGAAAATAACAGGTAATCTTTATATATATTTGACATATATATCAATACATCTTGATATATATGATATATATGTTAAGATCAGGAAATTATCAAATTATCATCAATTCATCCAATATTATGTAGGGAAAGCATCTAAGATAAACTAGAATGTCAAAATGCAAAAAAAAAGAAACCATAAAATACATGGGAAAAGGCAAGTGAATATATTAATAAATATTCTTGTTCTTACTGGCACACATTAACCCCGGGCTCCTGTGAAACAGGCCTTATGTTCACAAATTACTTTTTACTATTTCAATTTTGCCTCTGGCTTATAGCATTAGGAATAAGTGATCTATAAGAATTATGACCACTTGAGGGGAAAGGCATAAAATACTCTAAGATGTCCAAAACTTTAAATTTCTTTTGTCTAAGTCAGACAAGAAAACTAAACTATTTGTTGCTTAGTTTAGAGAAACATGCAAACTGTCACATTTATCTTAAAGATTGCTCAAATTTAGTTTGACAGACTTAAGTTCATTTTGATATAAGATTTACTGCTGTTGTTTTATTGAGAAATATTTTTACTACTTTTCCCTTGAAAGATTCTTTGAATCCCCTAAAAATAAAATGAAACCAATGTGTTAGATATTGATTTAAAAACTACTCAGCTGCTATTGTGTGCAAAGTTCTAAATTAGTCACTAGCATTAGGAAAATACAACATAGAAAATTATACCAAAGATCTCAAAATCTATGACAATACTTCAGTTCTATCAATGTCAGGCCTTTCATCCATTAGCAGAGACTCATTTTTTATGAAGATTTATACAATTTCATCTTTTATGCATTTTTCCTAGCATGATTTTGACATAACTTTTCAAGGAATTTACTCATATTTTAAATACAAGCAAAAATAATCATGAAATATTCCATTTCAGCAATGAGATTTTCTATATATACCTTACATCCACAGTTGACAAGCTTCCCTTTTATATAATGATCAGGTCTTCCATTTTCTAGTTTTTTCTATATTTACCATCTATAAATTGATAAGTTACCCAGGATGGTGGACTTGAACTTAAACTCCTCCTGCCTCAGCCTACCACATTATCTTCTCCCTTTATGAGAAGGACTCTTGCTTTTAAAATTCTTGATGTTGAAGTTTTACCAGTCCTTTGTAAATATGATTATAGGAGTAAACATTAAATTTATACAAAACAAGATCTTTTGATGATTTTATGATTAAATTCTTCAGAGGGAAATAATGAGACAGAGTGGCTAAAAAGAAAACTATATAAATGCTCATTAAAGTTTTCAAAGAGTCCTAGATTTTAAAGATGAAGAGTTTGAAGTTCTTATATTCATACTTCCGAAAAGAAAATCAGTAAGTACATATTTGCAACATGTAAACTTTCGTGCCGTAGTTGTTAGTATAACCAAATATTATTGAATAGTTATTCAATATGTGTATAATTTGTATTGCTGTAGCTAATTAGCAGAACAAGTACAAGAATAATTCTTGTCTGATTTCATCAAGAATTTGGTTTATGAATATCTTAATTATATGCTTTAAAAGTTTATTATGAGATTCATCATGAGACTTACTGCGCTTTTAGTGCATATTAGCTAGACAGAAGAGCAATGTTTATTTGATAGAATTGGTGCGTGTATGTAGCACATCTTGATCATTTTCTATCTTTTCATTTTCCTCTCTCTTATCTTTTCCCCCTGATCCCCTTCCCCATATCCCAAAGTCAGCCTTGTTGTTCTTTACCATCTTTCCTTTAGTTCATTAATGTAATTACTCATGTTTTAGGTTTCTCATATAAGACAAACGTGTGATATTTAACTTCCTATATTTAACCTATTTTTCTTAGCATTGTGATCTCAGGTTTCATCCATTCTCCTGCAAATCATATTAATTCATTCTTATTTATGGCTGAATAATATTCCATGTGTTTTTATAACACAATTTCTTTATCTATCAGCACATGGGTATCTGGGCTGTTTTCAGAGCTCAGCTAGTGTGAGTTGTACTGTTCTAATTGTGGGCATGCATGTACCACTAGAGTATGATATATTTAATTATTCTGGAAATACTGTATACCTAGGGAAGGTATAATTTAGCCACAAGAAATTTCTATTTTTCGTTTCTTCAGAAAGCACAGACTTATTTCCATACTAGTTTTACTAGTTTATATTCTCACCAACAACGTAGCAGTGTTCCTTTCCTATCACACCTCCACCACCATGTGTTCAATAAATCTGTATATACCCAAATAAACTTATGAAATGTTTGTGGCCCTTTGGTTACAGTTTGCTAACCAATATGCTAGGAGATCTTCTCTTTAGTTGGATTTCTTGCAGCAGAGCCTAAGACATACATTTGGGTGCACAAATGTAACCTGCAAGGGCTGGAGGAATGCAGGGTTAGAAAGAGAAAGAGTACATATGGACTTATTCTCAAGAAGAATCAACTGTGGGGAGGTGAATCTCCCCAGAATGGTGAAACTTTGCGGGTTCATTTGCTCATTGGGCAGAGAAACAGGCTTTTATACCCATCTACCTCAATCCATTCCCCAGTCAGTCATTTGCAATGCACTGATTGGGTAATGTAAATATTTTAAGAGATCTTTAAATTGCAATTCAGATGGTTTTTGTTAGCCAAAGGAAATTCTCTGCAAAGGGGTGGAGCACTCACCACAGTTGGTCATGATAAATTAGTGAAAATGCATTGGAGGACAATTGAATTATATTAGACTTAGAATCTATTAACTATGTCATCTCTCTGAAAGAATGTTTGTCACACGTAGTCTTGAGGATCCTCAAAGCATGCTCTCCAGGCCTCAGCCTCTATGTGACTTTTTGGGGTGGGGGCAGAGTCTGAATTCTTTATCCTCAGAAATAAACAGAATTATCAAATTATACGCATCAACATTGTTGGTTACAATTTATCTTTCATCCACAATTGGAGTTTATTGGCACCTACAATGATGAATAAATTTTTAAAATCATCTGTATATACATTTATTGACATAGAAAGCTACAACTCTGAAAAATACATTAAACTAAAAGGGCATATAAAAAAGAAATGTGTGTAGTACTGATTCACAATTTTCCATGGGGAGAGAGAGAGAGAGACAGACAGACAGAGAGGACAGAGAGAGACAGAGAGGGACAAAGAGCTTCTAGGGAAACTATTTAGCAAATAGTGACAAACAAATAATGAGTACTTTGTGTGATGTGTGCTTGAATCATTCAGCTTTCCTGTCACAGAGATGCAATACCCAACACTCACAATTTTAGGAAGGAAAGGCGTAATTTGGCTAGCAGTTTCAGGGGATTAAGAGCTGGTTAGCTGGCCGCAAGGCAGAACTACTCTGGCAGAAGTGTGTGGGAGAGCCAAGCTGCTTAGTTCATGAGGCAGGAAAGCAGAGGGGGGGAATGGAGGCCTAGACAAGTGGGTACGGGACAAGGAAAAGCACCTAAGGTCACATACCCGTGACCCACCTGGACACACTCAGGAGTGTGATCCTCGAATCCCCCGAGTGGCTCCCAATTCAAACTAGTGGACAAATTCAAGTTTAAGTATCATATCTCAAGCACATAAATCTGGAACCATTGCATATATATTTAAAGCATAGTTTCACTCTTCAAAAAGTGATTATTCTGCCTTATATGGTACAACTATCTTGCCTACACTAAAATTTCAATACTCTCTTCACTAAAGCTTCAGCATATCTAGTTTTACAAGTCCAACTCAATATTTCTTCTGAGACTCGAGGCAAGCTTTTAGCTGTGCAACTTTGTAAAAACTAAAACCTAATTATATAATCCCAAAGTAAAATGGCAGAGGGTAAATATCTGATTCCATAAAGGAGGAAAATATAGATAGAAAATAACTGGACAAAAAAGAGGCTGAACCCTCACAGGACAAGCAATAATTTCTGCAGTCCATTTACAGCATGCAGTGAATATGTTGGACTTGGTGAGTTTCAAAGTGTATGGGAGCGCCCACTTCTATGGCTAACCTGGCTGTAGCCCAAATGACCTAGATCCGCTAATGACTTGTGGCTTTTCCCAGCAGACAGAATACATCTCTGGGATGACCAATATTCAGGACTCTCCACAACACAGTTGGCTTTATTCCCACAGCTGTATCTTCCCTCCTCTATCTATTGCTTCCCGTCATAAGATGATCTGCTCTTCCCAGCCAAATGTTCCATCACGACGTGCTGCTTTAGCACAAGGTCAAAAGCCAGTGTATCGCCTATCACGGCCTGAAAACTGCAAAACTATTAGCAAAAGTGAATTATACTCTCCATATGATCTGTCGGGTGTGTTGTTATAGTGTCAGAAAGCTAGTGAATAAAATATTAGATGGTTATGTATGTGGATTAGTTGAGGGGAAGATGTTTATATGAGAATTACATAATTATTTATGTGAACATGAATGCATTTATATTTTAACACCTAAAACTGGTATGAATTGAGTTCTGACTGCCTTTTAGTCATGAGAGTAAAGTTTCTGATCTTCACTCAACTGGAACATGTCATTCATTACTTTCAGAGTAACTATAAACCTCAGTTGTGAATAAAAATAAATGTTATTACAAGCAACAGTGGTGCAATTGGCAAACTACTTTTCATCCTAAATAGAGTAAGCTTGGAAAATTGTGGAGCCATAAAACAGACATCACAAAGACATCTGAAACTTGAGAAAAGACCCTGAATTAATGAGCAAAAGGGGGCCATCATTCCTCTTGAGTGACGGTTAGAAATTTATCATGGTTGCTGGGTCATGGCAAATCATGTAATTTCTATCTTGTCCAATACCAAATACTACTCCCCATGTGTCACACTTTATCTTTAAAGCAGATTAATATTCTTTCATCATCCATGACTTCTTGTACTCTCACCTCATTCCAGCTATTATAACTACATCCTATTTTGAATCCAACATGCTTTAATACCATTCTCAGATAATGCTGCATATCAGACTTTAGTGCATGTGAGTGAACTCTATTTGTAACTCAGTTATTTGTGTTGGTAACTTTATATTCTCCATGATCATATTAATAGTCCCTCTTAAACTTGTAATAGCTTCAGCGGACATAAGGCTAAACAGCAATTATTAGTCCAAATTTTATCTCATTGTGGACAAAGGTGAAAAGCAATCAAGTTTCATTTTTAAATTTTCCTTAAAAGTTAGTATTATTACCCAAAAGCCATGTTGTCAAAAAGTTACACAGCCCCCCAGTAAGCATAAATCACATAAATATAGTTAAAATTGTACTTATGTATATATACAAATAAATGACATGTTTTAAACCTAATTGTCACAAGTCAATATTTGGATTAACGAGATAATATTTTTCATAGGGAGTTTATTTAAATTTTCACAAAATGGAGAATACAGTCTTGTGCCCTTTTTCTGGTATACAAGCTTTCAAAATACACAACATACAATGTTACCTAATACACATTAGAAGAAAAAATTATAAATTGAAAATCAGGATAACTTCTTACATTTTTATATATTTTAGCAAAATTAATATTATGTGAATTGCTGCTACACACTTTTTGTCACTGGCACCTGTTAAATTGTTTCTAACCAAATAAATATATAAATTTACTCTTATTGCTACAGACAAATATACTGTACATTGCTATGTTGATAGGAAAACAACCCTAACATTGTCAAACACCATCACCCCATAGATATGAGCAGTGCAACTGAAAGTGTCCAGCTTAGTATCATGACCATTTAATGCTGTTCTAAGAAGAAAATTGATATATAGTTTCTTGTCTCATTCTTTCCTTCATTTCTTGAGGTATCCTTTTGTGAGTTTGTTGATGAGTCCCACTTGTGAGCCCTCAACTTATGTTCTGAAGAAAGGGCCCTCAACACAATCATACACCAACTGCCCTTCCCCAAAACTTTGTCTCCTTCTGGAATATGTCAGTATATTATACACACACACAGACACACACACAGAGACACACACAGACACACACACACATACACACACACACACACACACAATCACACATACACACGCAGTGCACGTCATGATATTTTATTGACATAAATTAACTTATTTATAACTGGATCTAAGAAAAATGGTCTCATGGTCACAGTATACTCCCCACTGCACCAAGCCAGTTTCATGAACTCATTAACCTTAACTCTGCTTTACTTCCCCCTGTCATCGCCCCCTCATTAAAGCTTTCCAGGCAGCAGCAGAACATGAATGGTCAAGGCGCACGAGAACACCATGTGCTCCATGGCCAGTCTCAATGGGAGTGAACATTATGATGGACAAGATTATATCAGAGTTGATCATTTCCCACAGGATGCAGTGTCCTGTACATTGCAGGCACACAAATGTATTTGTTGACTCGGTCTTATTTTGATTTATAAATAGGATTTAAAGCACACTGTTGACCAAATGCTCATAAAATGCCCTTTGGTTGCCCACTGACTTGCCCAAAGTTTATTCTTGACATTCAGTTCTGCACTACGCCCTGAATCAGCTTGCCTATAGGTCTAAGATAGCAGTAAAATATAAACAACTCCATAACAAGAATTTATTTTAAGAAGGAGCTGACTATTGAAAAAAATATCTCTCGTCAGACAACTCTGACTGTGCTACCTTCGTCTCAGCTATCTTGCCCAATTTTTGACAAGGGTTCTTGCTGTTTCTGCTTCCCCTTTGCCATAAAAAAGCCTTTTGCTATTGGATTTTGGGGTGCTTGCAAACCCTCTTTGGAATGCTGTCCTTTTGTCAATAGCCCTTTATCAATAAAGTTTCTTCTTAAACTGAGACTGGATTGGTTTTTACTCAACATCATTTTCTTAGGTGAAAGAGAGAATTTTCCTTTAGTTTGTCACACACTCTCCTCTAAAAAGCAAACATTTATTTAATGGCAATATATTTTTGGCATTTGAATAGTCTAGAAATTTAAGAAAACTGTCTTTTTGTCTTAATTAATTTAGCATATTTGAGTATTAGTATCAGTATCTGAGTCTCTCACAGAGAACAGTGAGGTATTATGAGCAGCTGTCAGTAATGTCACACCCTTAACCATACAGGCAGTAACTTCAGGCAAGACTAATAAAAATTCATATTTTATATCTAAATTTTATTTCTTAGCAGCAATAAGATAGGCTATCTTAGGAAGCTCAGCATAACTGAAATCAGTATAACTTCAGTCTGGTGTCTTAATACCATCTAAAATGCACTAAAAGTAGCTGCTTCAAAACGATAAGGCTTGAAATATGGGTTGCTCATTCGAACTTAATGCATGAAGAATAATAAAACCATTTCACAAAGAAAATAATGTAACATAAAGTGAGATAAGAAAAGAATATCAGTGTATCTGGCATTAAGAGCACTGCATGTCAGAACATTAGTATGAGGACAATTTACTATTATATCTTATTTAAATACCACATTATTTCTAAAGCATTGACTATAAGGTAGGGTTTTACTTTTCTACCAACTCTGTCCCATGATTTTAAAAACTTTGGGACTATTTTATACAGTTATCTTCTTCTCCAGGAGTTAGGAGACGTGGTAGGAATGGTTAAGCTGCTTGGGATGCAGTGGTACAGACTGGCATGCACAACACAACCTTTTTCGTTCACTTACTGAAAGAGCCTCAATGCATTGGAGTTTATCCATCTGCATCCTCATTTTAATGGAATCTGAATTTCATTGTACTTGCTTGGTAGGAAGTAATATATTTTGATGGATGGAGGAGTTGATATGTTAGAGATATACTTTCTATATTTTAGGAGAACACATCCAGGGAATGTACTGAAACCACCATGAATGTATTTCAGCTATTACACCTTCAACATCTATAATTCCAGAAAATCAATTACAGCAGAATAAAAGACATCAAAGAAGTATAAGGTACATGGAAGTTTTGTTTATTTTATTTTATTTCCAACTATTGAGGTACATGTTATTGTAAAGAAAACATAGCTTTTTATAGCACTGGAGGTTACTGGTTTATGCTTCTCTCCCATCACATGTATAAATGAGAGTAATATAATATATGCACTTATATATATGATATAAACAATGATACAGTGTAAAATTAGAAGCAAGAACACACAAAGCATTTTAAACACATAAGAAGACAGGATAAACAATTGCTGTGAGATAAAATCAAAGAGAAAACATAAGGCTAAAGAATGAAGCCTTTTAAAATCAGATTTAAGGAATTGTATTCCTTCTTGTGGTTAGTTAGGGATCTCATAATGGATTTCGACACAGCTGAAATATGTGCACAAATGTAACCTAACATGGATAAAAGTTCTGAAAACTTGTATGCAGTAAAGATGACTGCAGGCTGATTTGAAGGGCATTATGGGGCTGGGGATATAGCTCAGTGGAATAAGCGCCTGCCTCGCAAGCGCAAAGTGCTGAGTTCGATCTCTGGTACCACCAATAAATAAATAAATAAATAAACTTGAAGGGCATTATGCATCATTATTTCATACCGTAATGATAGCTGAGGAGAGGCGTGATGGCTTTGAAGGAGTCAGAAGAGGTTCAAGGACAGCGTTTCGCACTCATTACTTGAGGGCTTTAGGAAAGTCAGGGCCTTCTCTGGGCTGGGAAGATAGCTCAGTGGAACCACGATTGCCTGCCTGGCAAGCACGAGGTCCTGAGTTCAATTTCCAATACTAATAAATAAATAAATAAATACATACATACATACATACATAAAGGAAACGCAACACCTCCTGCATCACATTGTGACGAGCATTAGGTAATATAGCATATGCAAAGTTCTGACTCCATAGAAGTGTTTAAATCTAAACAAAGTGGCAGAGATTGGGAGATATTTAAGAAGGGGAAACAAGAATAAGAGTTTGTTTTTGCAGACAATTTAGCCTTCATTCCCTGAGATGCTGGTGGGGCCTCCTACCTCTCCTTCTGTTAGAGGGAGACCAAAGGAAATGAAATGGCATGTGGGCCTTGCCCAAGTGGCCCATTGTCTTATATGAATTTGCATTTTAAACTATGACTCTTTGTCATGATAGTGTCTCTAGGATAAAAATGTGAGTTTTGGAAATAGAATAAAATTATATTTAAATGCTGCATTTTCTGTACTGGTTTTAAGGTAGATCAGCATTCTATGTAGATTATGAAACTATTTTCCCATTACTACAACTAAGACTAGTGTCACCTCAAATTTTCCTATGACATATATCTGGCATTAATAGTAACTGGAACCTTAACAAAGTGTGGCTAGACCACCTCTATGTGATGTTTGCACTTGGCTTTGGGGTGAAGAGAACTGGTTTCCATGAGTGAAGCGCCCATGAAAAGCAGCTGGAAACTGCACTACCTTCTATGATCCCTCTGTGAAAGTCACAGAGCATTACTTCTACCTTAGAATAGTATTTCCTGGATTCAAGAGGAAAGGAGTGTGAGTCAATGTCACATTTTCAAACATAGGATATAAAAAAAATCTTGATGACATTTTGGAAAACACAACCTGCCTCAATTTGCCATTTGTGGCAAGTAGCATTACTGTATTTGCTGTGGGAATTAACTATAACATTCTTAGAATATTATAAGTAATAAATATCATTCATCTTGTGGCTTTAATAAGAAAGGGAAGTAATTATTCATTTATTATGTACTCTTCTTCCTTTAAGTCTTAAAAAACACTTAAACTCTCATATTTCTTATAATAATTGCCTACATATATTTTAAAAATAATTTCCATGATTAATCACATATTGCCAAGCTGTGTAAAAATTACCCAAAGACCACAGTGACAGACACATAAATGCATTACCCAAATGTCTGGAATCAGGGGAGCATTGGCTAGGTGGTGTGGCTGATGTTATTTGCATGTACCCACGTTTGTAGATTGAATGGTGTATAAGCTTCATGGTGTGAGTTGGCACTCTTCCAACCACAGTAATACATTGGTAATCATATATCAAGGAGTAAAAGTGGCAAACAACTCCTGCTTTATAGTATATTTTTATATTTCTGTGGTAAAAAGTCGCACATGACCAATTTCAAGTTACCAGTGGTTAAATAACTTGGTAAAAAAAAAAAAATTCCTGAATATTTAACAATGAAATGCTGAAAAGCTGTGCAAAACAATGTAGCAAACCGTACGGGCATATTTTTCCAGAGCATTGGCCTTGGTGGTGTCATGGTCATGGCAAGGGTACTGAATTGCTGAAGAATTCCACTTCAACTTTTGCTTCAATCATGACCTGTACTGCTCTTTAGCCAAAACAAATTACGTGACTGATCCCATTGTCAAGTAGTTTGATGAGAGGATCATGGGAAGAATTTTGGCAAAAGATGGTAAAGAATTTAGATCCATCTCTCACACTGCCAATGCTCATATGTGGCATAAAAATGTTCTGTGTATATTTGCATATTAATTTTAAAACTAAAGCAAAAATATTAAAAATGATATTCCCTCCCTCAAAATGCAGACTGTCTTAGTTACATTTCTCTCATTGCCGAGCCAAATATCTTACACCCTGAATTAAGGAAGAAAAAGTTTATCCAGCTCACAGTTTGTGGAGGTTTCAGGCCATAATCAGCTGGCTCCCAGCCAGGGCGGCGCGGCATGGGGCAACCGTTCTAGGCAGCAGAAGACAGCCAAAGCCACAAGAGCAAAAGGGTAAAGAGGAAGCCCCTTTCCCTCCCTTATATTGTAAGCAGCAGCGCTCTGCGCAGGTGTAGCATTCACAGCACCTCTGTGCTCTCCTCACGCACAGGAAGATTTTTACAACAGAGGAGCCTGGTCCGCTGCTGAGTCACTTATTCAAGCTTCTAAACTTCTCAAACTGATATAATGTATGAATCATTACACTGGCATTCACAACACTTATGCTATTGTTCCTGCCACTTCCCGAACCACTTTGGAAGTACTCTTTTTTTATTTTAATGAGAGAAAAGTTTACAAAATAACAATAACAAATACAAAAGCAAAACAACACAAAAACAATAAAAATGACACAGGATTTCAAAACAAGATGATAGGAATTAACAATGGTTGCTATACTACATATTGTTATCTTTAATAAAGTTGCTCTTTCCAGATGTCAGAATGCAAGATTGGTGGAATTTTGTGACTACTTGTGTCTACCTCAATATTCTAAATTAATTTTTAAAATGTTCATTGTAATGTCTGTTAAATAAAAACTATGGTGTATCCTTCTCTAATTCACAGAATCTGGAACTGTTTGACCTCTGGCTCTTTCCCAAACTTAAAATTACCATGAAATTTAAATTATTTAAATTGAGGTAGGTAAGACAGCAAAACTAAAGACAAGATAGAACATCTAGAACTGTTACTGTTTGGTTTTTTGACTCACTGTAATTCCTGCCTAGTTACTATGGCAACCAGCCAGTATGGCACTCATGGTCATGTGTTGTGCTTAGCCAGTATGGCGCCAAGTCAATCTGGCGCAGATTTAAATGTCACATGCTAAGCGCTACCCTTTTTCCCGTGAGTCAAATTACAACCCCCTACTTTTTGTAATATCCTGTTTCCCTTTCCCACGCTGCCACCCAATCCTGGTCCGCTATGTCAGGCGGTCTGCCTCCTAATCCCTGCCTCCTGCCTGATTTTACCTAACCCGGGATCCCGCGGCATGCCCTCGGAAGTTCCACGCCTTCTTTCTTTCCCCTACTCTGGTCTTGTCCCCGCCCGCAATAAAGGCATATTTTATACTTTGCTTTACTTCTCTCTCCGCACTGGAAAAAAACCATCAGTTTCAAAAGCAAATAGCAAGAATAAGGCAAGTGTTGGAAACAAAGGAGAACATTTTGCGGGAAGTTAACGACAACGTGTATTTTATACAAGATTTTTAAAAAATTTAAGCCTTCACCATATTTTTTATCTTACCAAACAATTATGCATAGCCACTTGTCTAGGATGAATCCTCTCTACATTACTAATTATACCAAAAACAAAGCAAACATTCTGTGAGTAATTCTTAGGTAGTGCTTTTTAGGGAATGGAAAGAAAAACTGTCTTTACACTTAGTACAACTTTTCTAAATATTTTCTGACTCTACTTGGTAAAATGGAGATGCAGAACTCACAGGTACAAAGGAGAGGTTTCATGTATGATTTTCTTAGCCTGTGACAGTATAATTTTGTTCCACGTTTGAGGGAATGTGTTTTGGCCTCCAGTCCTGTTGCGGTGGATTGGAATTCAGGGGAGGCAGGGAGAAAGTCGGCACATCTACTACGAAGGGAGTGGCTGAAGCTCCTCGTGTGAGAGTAAAATTGGCAACAGCTGACGTAGGTGTTGCTCATCTTCATTTAGGCTTGGATTGTCTCCCGGTGTTTGTAAGCCTAACATATTCTGGATCACTGAAACTGTAAATGAATCTGGATTTCAGACCACCAGACACATTATCAAATTTTCTACAAGTGCCAATTTGATTTTGATCTGGCAAAAACCATGAATTAATTTAAAGTAGAATAGATTGGAACTGAGATTTGAGACATGTAAACTCATCATTAAGCTTGATAGTAAATGATCGGTTATAGCAAACATTCTCGCTGCTGCTGCGACTATAACGGGTTCGTAAGTGCTTGGATAGAGCCTTCTTCTCACCCTCTTTTTTCATTGCTTCCACTTTTAGCACTTCAGAAACAGAAAAATTTCTTTCTGAAATGCTTGAGGAAAATCATACTTTACTTTGTAGTATCGGTTAAAATTGGGAACTTGTCAAACTGAGTGGGATATAAAGCGATTCAAATGCTCCAACAAGGGCATAGAAAGAAAAGTACAATGCCCCGTGCTTTACCAGAGATTCGCTGAGTGAATATATCAGTTATACTCAAAGAAAATTGTGTATTATAAATCTCTCAACCCTCCTGTTTACATAATGATATATACCACCTGTGGATGTGAACACTGTGAATTATACAATATCCTTTTCTCAATAAATAACTTGATACTTCAAAGATGTTTACATTAAGGCATCTTAGGAAGCTTTATTTGCATTAATTGACTCAATGTTATTTCCTGATTGAAAGGCTGGTGGCTCTACTCTTCTTACACTGTGGTTACTGAATATTTTTATCCTCTACAAATGATGCGTTTTATTTCTGTAGGTTCTACTTGTAATTCTGATAATAGAATTTATAGAATATGATTGTTGTATAGCATTTGATTTATTTTCAATAACATAATGATTACAGTATTTATAATATGAATAAGTATTTTTCCCAAGATATACTTTTCTTCTCAAAGCCTCCTTTGCATTTTTAATAGTTTAATTACATCATTTACAAAAAAATTATGTTACTGAATAACTAACTAGTTCCAAATGGCCCTTGGGCTATTGAGAATTCCATCTTTATTTCAAGACCAACTCATGGTCTACATGATCTAAGAAGAACTT
Source organism: Dinomys branickii (assembly GCA_004027595.1). Lineage (NCBI taxonomy): Eukaryota > Metazoa > Chordata > Mammalia > Rodentia > Dinomyidae > Dinomys > Dinomys branickii. The sequence goes on from PVLD010000482.1 coordinate 78,678, forward strand.
CCTGTGTATTCCCATCTTTTTCTTTGTAATTCTTTTATAGCACATCTCAGAATTACACACACGTATATATGATTCATTTTGAAGTTGAAATTTGTTAATTGTACTCAAGCAAGATTGTAAGTTTACATATTGAAGCCAAATCTGTTATACTTCTGGCTTTGGTAGCCTCTCGTGTTTAACTGATGCTCCCATTAAGAAATACTAAAATACATATATAAAATATTTGCAAAAGTGTTTGAAGAGACTAGGAAGGTGGTAGTCTCCCAAGATCTAGAGGGCTACAGTATTTGACAAAAAGGGAACGCAACTAAGTGAGTGTTTTATTTGCTGGTATATCTTCTTCATAACATCATTTTTTCAAATTCAAAGTAATGTTTTCCAGAGCTATGAATAGCGTGAGAACATGGAAGAGAGAATAGCTGAAGTTCAGAGCCTGCCAAGGGAAAGAAACGAACTGAAACATCCACATATATCATTGAAGGAATTCTTAAGAACTGTACCCTGAGATTAAACATAAAAAGTATTCTTTAGAACATGTACTAAAGCCCTGGTTGTCTAATCTTTGATGCAAATTACACCAAAATGTCTCTAGCTCTATTATACTCAAAAAAAAAAAAAATTCCCACAAAGCAACAGAAATGAAGGGAATGTGGTGCCCACATAAATAGACATAGCTCGATGTAATAGAATTAAGATTCCGGAAATCTTTATTTATTGAGTAGAATAAAAGTAGCTGAGCATGTAATTGTTATGTGCCATAAATGTGTATCAATAAAAGTAAAAATTTATCAATGACTAAAGCAACAACATAGACATCCAAAACCATGTTTAAACATACCTGAGAAAAACAAGTCTGGCCTAAATGGCATATAAAATGAAATGCCCAATATGAATCAAGGAAAAAAATGAGGGAAAACAGAAAAAAGTACATAATAGCATAGCAATGTATCATGAATAAAGGTTTAATAACTTTATAATTAGTAGAAAAAAAGATTATGCAGCAAAAAATTTTGAAAAAATAAAGGCCAATACTTTTCCAAAACTTATGAAAGATATCAAGGCATAATCTCAAAAATTATTGTGAATCTCAAGCATGAAAACTATACCTGTGCAAATTTTAACAAAGTTGAAATAGCAGAGATTAAAAAAAAATTAAACATAGTCATGGCAGGGGTGAGAGAGCATTACTTCAATGTAGTGACACATTTAGAGCAGAATTCTCAGCATAAATGATGGAGCCCAAAAACAATGAAAAGCTATTTTAAATGTCAGTTAAATATACCTGTCAACCTTGGATTTTATATAACATAAAATGGAAAGGCCTAATAAAGAAATAAACTATAATGGCAAATTTTTTTCTAAGTAAGCTTCTTTTGTGGAAAAGTTTATTTGGAAATCTGTGTAAACAGTGTGCCCCTCTCCTTCTGTGTAAGATGGCTAGGCATTTATAATACTCTTAATCAACCTGTTTGTAGCACAAGCTAGACATAATTTAGAGACTGGAATAAACAATACAATGGACTTCACCTAGCCATACATTTTATCATGTTCAGGGAGCCAGGAAGTACACTTCACTGTAATAATTATTTTTAAATGTCTCATATTGAAAATTTAAATTCTCTAAGTATCATAGTCCATTTAATTTTATTAAATTTATTAAAATTACTAATGCAATTATCATTAAAGACAGCCTGATAATTTGTACATAGGACATATGATTACACTTATTTCCCTAGAAGGTTAATACAATTAGGATTCCCATTTGATTTCCAGCAAAGTCCATCATGTCATGGACCCTCGGTCATTCAAAAACACACGTTGATTACCTTCTACGTCAAAGCATGGTGTGGGCAAAATTGATACACTAGTAGACAAGATAGAGTGATTCTTTGGTCCATAAGGTTTACTAGTTAATTTTTAAATTAATCATGGGTCCAACCAGATCATTTACTAATGCTACAGAGGTTTATCATCCGAGGTTGATTGTATTTTTCAATTTACAATTACTCGTAAGATGTTAAATTTAATAACTTCAAAATGTAGGGATGAAATTTTTCTTTGAATTTATTTTTTCTTTATTTAAAAAATACACAAAAGACATAATATTTTTAACAATTTCAGAATGTTACCACATTTTTCATCACAAAAAAGCTTTCAATTTTGCATGTGGAAAACTTTAAGGTCATAATTGTTTTGTAAATGAGAGAACTATGGTTTTTCCGCCTCACTGTAATTCCTGCCTAGTTACTATGGCAACCAGCCAATATGGCGCTCGTGGTCATGTGTAGTGCTCAGCCAGTATGGCGCCAAGTCAATCTGCTGCGGGTCTTTAAACGTCATATGCTAAACGCCACCCTTCCTCCCTTGAGTCAAATTACAACTTCCTACTTACCTTTTTGTAATATCCTGTTTCCCTTTCCCGCGCTCCCACTCAGTCCTGGTCCGCCATGTCAGGCGGTCTGCCTCCTAATCCCCGCCTCCCACCTGGGTTTATTTAACCCGGGATCCTGCGACGTGCCCTTGGAAGTTCCGCGCCTTCTTTCTTTCCCCTACTGTGGTCTTCCCCGTGCCCAAAATAAAGGCATATTTTATATTTTGCTTTACTTCTCTTTCCGTGCTGGAAAAAACCTATCAAGAACTTACAACATTTCCCTTTCTTTCATGAAGTTGGAATGGCTATTTTGTAGAGGTCACAGATTCTAAGAATGATTATTGCAAGGAAAGGTAATGTTTACTTATATTTTAAAGCCCTGAATTTTCTCTGAAAGGATAGACAAGGAAACTGTACAGAGAAGAAGAAATAAATGGAATAAGAATCATTTAAAAAGTTTTAGCTGTAATAAGTTTGCAAGATTATCAAACTATATTTTCTTGATTATACCAACTTTCTTACACTGTCTGATATGTCTGACACCACAAAATGTGGTATGTCAAGAGCAATTTCCCAAATGAAGCACAAGGACAATACATATTTACATTCAGAAGACATGCACAACAGTTGTGCGTGTGTGTGTGTGTGTGTGTGTGTGTGTGAATTACACGTTACTTAACCTGTATTATCCCAACTATTGTCAATAAGAATTTATTGTTTTATCTAAAGTTGTACTGCAACTTTTTAGTTATCTGTAATCTCTCCACACATATCACTTACTCAAAAATATATTAAAGTTTAACAATACTAACTACAAATTCACCTTATGTTATTATGTTAGGAAAATCATCTTTTAAATGTCTACCATCTCCAAAAATTTTCTGAAATATTTGAAAATAGATACACTTCATGTGCTGGAAAAATGTTCCCATAGCTTTACAGGGTAAATCATTTCATAAAACTGTAACCAGAATTTTCATTTGGATTATTTCAAAAATATTCTCTTTAATAGGAAGTTTTAATCATGAGTATGCATATGCAATAATCATCTATATAATGAAGATACTGTATTCTGGACTGTCAAGCTCCAGTTTCGCTTTGATACAGAAACTCATTTTTAGTGTTTCAATCACATCTGAGCCTGAAATTACTTTCTTATCAAATGAAAACCTAATCCTCCCACAATACATTGAGCAACTGTTTGTTATGCTGAACGCAGAAGAATTGCACTGAGCATGATGGCATGGCCCAACATTGCACAGGCAGGCAAAGATCAAGGAACCAGAGGCATGTGATAAACAAGTAACCTGCAACAATAGCTACAAGGCATGAATATCTAATAATGTACGTTATGCTTCCCACATTAGCTAATATAGTAATTTTATTGAGTTATTATTTATTATAGACTTTTTAAAAGATGGAATACTAATGGAAACTTTACAGAATTATCCAGAAAACTTCACTGTCACTGACATTCAGGAAATTGTATCAGGTACAATTTGGTAAAATATGAAATCAAATTCTCCTCCAAAATAACACAAAGCTTTAAAAATATTGGCATCAACTCTACAAAAAAACTTTGATAGAAAATTATTCTCAAAATATGTTACTGATACATTTGGAAATAGAGTTAAAGCCAATATGATGTAAAGCCATTTTTAAATTTACATTTTTGCATATTTAAATCAAGCATCATTATTTAGTATGAAAATCTGAATCTATGAAATTAGTCTCTATCATTAGAATTTATTAATTTTGTGAATTAAAATGAATTGTGAAAATAAATTTTATAATGTCAGACAAGAAACATAAGCATCTATAGATTATTCTTATTTTATTTTTTCATACTCAGGGTCCAGGAATACATTTGTACTTTTCAACAATCTCCATAAATAGAGCACATATATAATTTGTTATCCCAAGGGGACATTTCTAATAGTTACAGAATGTAAATAATAATTACTTGTAGAGGCCATGTTGTAGGCAGCTGAGTTAAAAATATAGCCAGTCAGACAGGGCCAGGCCCTCAAAGGAGCCAACAGGGAAGACAAGTTACCTTGTGAATGGAGAGGTATTTGCTGTGGGCCAGACCTCAAGACTAAAGAGGAAACAAATGGACCCACATACCTCCCTAGGGGTGAACAACAGGGATTGATATTCTAAATAGGCAGCCATCACCTTGAAAAAGCCAGGAAGAGTCACTAGCCCACCCCACTGCAGGAAAAGCCCCCCTTCTATATTCACCTGCTTGATTTAATCAATTTTACCTGAACAATTATTGTTGTAATCTTATTGGCTGATGGTATTTTTGTCCCACCTCATGCCCACGTTGTAATTTCCCATTTTCCACCTCTCTTAGACCCGTCTTACCTCATGATTTTGCTCTTTAAAGTCCCTGGGAAGAGCAAGGTCCTTGCAACCCACGCAGGCCCCCCTTCTGTCCCTCTCTTGGACAGAAGCTTTCTTTCCCTCAATAAATATATTTTATTCTTAACCTCCATTGTTCCTAAAATTCATTCTTTGATTTTAGAGAACACCAACTCACCCCAATAGCATTCATATTGGGAGTTTCTATTTTCCTGTATCAGCCAGATGTAACTTACATATTTTCTGGGTACACTGAAATGATTTCACATACACACCTCAGGTTTGAAATCCTTGATTTAATTGGGTTATTTTGCATGGAATATGAAAAAAACTTCTCCATAAAGTCACTTTACTAGCTGATGACTAGTTTAATATTTTATTTTATGGCTTCTGAAATTATTACTTTAATACCTCTTGTTCCATACAGAGATATAAACAACATTTTTAAATAAACATAATGCATATCTCTCACCAACTTCCAGCTGGACATAAACTTGGGAAAGTATAAAAGAATACAATAAAAGCAGGAAAACTGATTTCACTTTGGAAGTGAGTACACATACACATAAAAATAAACTAGTCATCAGAATATTCAATTAACTAAAGTCACTACATTTGTGTCTTGTTATTAAATGGTCACAATAGAACTCAGTGTTGCAAATACATTTGATACCTACTGACTGCCACTTACATACTCAATTTCTAAGGCATGTATCAGACTCAGGGCAGTAGAATCTGATTAAATGTACAGCCCATCTAATTTCTACATTCAGTGTTTAACAAAGGTCTGTGATAGATCTTCTCAAATGATAATTTGATGATGTCAAAATTTTTAATTTAAGAAATTGAACACAAGACTTTTAGAAAGTATTTCACAAGTATGAAAGCAAAGAAAAAACTCAGGGTAATCTTTCACAGCACAGGAATTTCAGATGGCTGGAATGCTTTTTATACTGCAATAGCTCTCCAGATGATAGAAGCATTATTATAATGTGGTTTGATAATGCGGTTCTACTGAAAGTCACATAGTCTAAGATTATATTTCCTCCTCCTTTCTCTTTCCCGTGGATGCCATTATTAAGCACCCTTGATGTAGAGCCACCTGTGTATATGACACTCAGCCAGGCATTTTTGAAGTAATTTGGAAAGAGATGACAGCAGGTGAAATTGGAATATTCCCAGAGGATGCTCATTCTGCGTTCAGAGGCATTCAAGATATTTCTGAAGAGTTTCTCTCTGAAATTTGCATTATTTCTAAATATAGTTAAAATAATATTACAATTTTTCTAGCTATATTGCAATACTTACATGAATATTTTAGTTTATGCCATGTTTAGGTATATAAATCAAGTAAAGCCTTAAATTAAGTGCACATTAATGTGTTACTCTATAGGATACATGTTATTAAGGTTTCTTGTCTTTGGAAAGAGACAAAGGAGGTAAGTGATCTCTTTCTTTGTGCTGCCCTAGAGTACATTTGTAAACTGTCCAAAACAGCACGTACTAATTAATCAACTTCAATAATATACAAATTGGATTAGCTGAGCTTTTAAGTAACAATCACATAGAAGACAATTGTCTATTTTCAGGGTTTTAAAAAGCATGTGCTTTACTATCATCTCTGAAAATATCACTGCTTGGAAACCTCATTAGTTGGTCATTATTCCAAAAAGCTATTCATTCTGTGTTTTTATACCTCTAGCTGTTGTCTGAGTTGCTATATCGATGGCAGGTAGATATTTTGCAATGCTTACCATCACGCCTTAGGTTACTTTACACTATATGTGACAGGAACTTTCCAGAGGTAATTAAAAGCAGAAGGTGAAGTCAGATATTTAAAGCATGAGAAAAGTTTAGTGTGCCACTTATTTCTAGGTTTCTGGTTGTGCACCACAGATATAGGCGATTTTTAATTGTCAATTTACAGTTCTTTGACTTCCTTATCTTTTACTGTTATCTGAATTTCTCTCATCTTTTAACTTCATATCCTTACTCTACCACGTATGACTTAAATTCAGTAAGCAAATATCAGGGCTCTTCTGGTTCCTTCCGGACTTCCCTTTAGCATGCTTTCTTTCAGTAACTTACCTTTAGTATAATACACCACAGTTACAGGCGTACATGACTTCTATTTAGGCCATTAGTATATACCAAGAAGCATGCTCTGTTAGGGATATGTTAAGATAAGACTTTTATTAATTGAAACTAAAGCTATCCAATTTCTCTAGAAACAAATTCAAGGATCATACTACAGGAGGGTACAGATGAAACCTTCACCATGACAATTTTATATTTCTGTGTGCTGGAAAGTTGCCTTTAAATAACAGAAAAGCTTCCATGCCAAGCTGACAGTAGGCTTATGCACATATTTATGTGTGTAGTGTAGCTATTTTGCATCCTGTGGTTAAATGAGTGAAGTGTGAAAAGATCAGCCCTCATTTTGGAGTAACTACTGTATTATATATTATATAAAATGAATTGTTTCTTTAAATGTGAATGGAGAATATTTGGATAGAGTGACAGGCAACTGATACTCATTTGCAAGCCTATGGTGACAGAAGCCGGTATTTAACTATCCCGTATGTTCATTCTGTTTGAAGAAGAAACTACATAACCAATGAGATGTGACCAGAGTATTAAGTTACAGCTAGTGGAGTGAATTGAACATTGTGCTCCCTCTTAGACCTTGGCTATAAAAACTTTGCCTTCTGCATATTTCATGCTTTCCCCAATTGTGTAAGGTCTTCACTTGTGAATAAGAGGAATATGAACATCATATGTGAAAAAATTTGGAGGCATAAAATGATGACTTTGGAGAAATGCCGTCTACTTATCAGAAACACTTGACTACATAAAGGATAATTAAACTATCCCAAGAGACTTTGTTCAGTGCAGTTTTCTGGGGGTAGATCTGAAATATCTCAGGAGCATACAAGAGCAAATATTTATTGGTCACTGTCTTTGTTTGAGGACTGAGATACAGTGGTAGCTGTGTGACTCTGGCTTTATTGCATTATGAGTTCACAACAAGGTGCTAATTCTGAAGGGATATTATCTGGAGCTTATAGTTCCCATGACAGAAAGTAAGATAGAAGAAAGGTGGACATGCTGGAAATTACATTTACAGTTCTACACCATTCACCTCTGAACTCATATTTTGTTGGCTAAAAAACTACAAATGAAGAAGCCCAAAGTCATGTACAGGGATAGGGGTGGAGTTGTATCACCTCCATTAAGGAAAGAAAAGTGAATAGTTAAGAACAAGATGACCAAACACAGTCATCTTACGTATTGTAGTCTATTAGTTACAATGCTGCAAACTGCACTATACCTACTGTCTGCAGGCTTTGGTTAAGGATTTTTTCACATCAACAGTTCCATATACTACTCTGAAATGTATTCCAGGTGTAAAAAAATAAGTTCCAAGAAAATAAAACAATATTTTCAGTGTTTTCAGGGATATTTACAGTTTGGGTTAGAGTGAGATTGAAGTTAAGATCTGTTAATTTTATTTATTCTAACTAAAAATGTTCTGTGACTATGAATAAAACATTTTTTCTAACGCTATTGGTTGACTGGATAACCTCAGCTTTTTATATGTAACTTGTGATTCTGTTAGAATATTTATAATGTATTTTCAGAACTAAGAGTATGTTTCATTCCTGCAGATAAGAAACTTCCAGGATGAAATCTGACCTAAGTTATTTGGGTAACTGTTTTCAAAAGATTCAGATGTATGCATCATGTCCAGGCGTGTAAGAGTCTTTCACGGGGAGCAATAGAGGAGGGGGGATACAGCTCTCCAGTCTTGCTTCGTCACTTCCTGTCACCTTCATCTCCATCTCCCCTTTTCCCGTGCACAGGAAACTGGGGCCCAACCTCCTGGGCTCATCTTTTAGTGTCCTACCACTTCATCTGAGGGGAGGAGATGGAAAGGCATTGGTTACCTGCTTAGCAAGAGGAAGTTTTGGGAGCTGAGTCTCTCTAAAAGAAAAACAAAGCTAAATTATAAAGTTCAATTTTGTAAAGCTAGTCAGATTTAACTTTATTGATATTTTTAATGATCTTAAATACCTTAAGGAAAAATGAGCAGATTAAGAGTTTCATCTTTAAAAAGAAACTTTTTCAGGCAAGTAGAGACTTAAAGATTATTTATTTGTTTATTATATACATAATATCTGCACATCTTCTAACCCTTGAAGATATAAATGCAGTTTCCTTGAAAATTCTTCAACTATTCTTTGTTGTGTAGTTTTGTTAATCATCCCAGAATTGCCATGTGTAGATCATCTTTGCAGTACACATATGAATGTGTGTATATGTTTTTTCCTTTTCTGCAAATTGTAAAATAATGTTTTGGGTCTTGCTATTTTTATTTAGCAGCTTATTTTGGAGACAGTTCAGTAACAAAAGGTAAAGAGATTAAAACACAGGCATGACTCTAACCTTTGTTCTTACAAAAAATGATGAAAGCAAAAGTTCTGTAGAACCATGTAACACATAGAGGAACAGCCTATGCCACGGTTCGAGGACTGGCACTTCTTTTCTAGGGATTCCTGCCAAATGTTGTTGTATTAATACTCTGACCTGCAAGTAGAAGAGCTCAGTAGTGAAATTTTAAGGCAGATTTCTAAATTCTAAAAAAAATTTTTCCTATGTTTTAGAAGAAATATAGAAATCCCTTTGAAAATGCTTTTATCTCCCTTAACAACAGACACCTTATGTTCATTAGGTCACACTCTATATTGTGCTGTTGAAGAATCTTGAAACACTAAAAAATCCAATAATAGAAGCTTATACCTCTATATGCCAATATAATAACAAAGATGATGGAGAATCAAATTACAAATCTTTCTATAGTACAGCATACTTTTCAGTTTTGAAATAGAGTAGATTAATAAATATATAAATTTTCTGCTTACAAACTTGCCTTCACTCCTTCAGCAGCCACTTACATATGTACACACACACACACACACACACACACACACACAAAGATACAAATTCACTTCTACCTGCAAATTTCTGTTAGCTTTATTTGTAAATCAAGGGTAACTGAAAAAGCACTTAAGTGAACATCTGGCATATCTGGACTCTCACTGTAGTAATGTGAATCATTTTCCTTAGACAAATTGGGAACTCCAAGCCAGTCATTCCGCTGCCAAATATGTGGGTCTGAATTTTAGAAATGGATAAACTCGAAAATCCTTCTGATGTTTGTGCCGTATTTCTGTAATTCTCCAAGTCACTTAGCTAAAAATTCCAAAATTATTTTAGCCACTGTCCTCACCCACATAGATAGCTAATCCCTTCTAAAGTTTGGTAAATATCAAATGTACAATTCTCAATCTGCACATTTTTCAACCCTACTCCCATTGGACCAAATCAAAGTTATTTTTCATTTGTAGGGTGGCAATAAATTTAATATATGTACAAATATATTTCTCATCTGAGATTATTTCAACAATTAATTGTCACCCTTAATTTCTCAGAACAGTAATTAGATTTCAGAAAAATGATTTTACAAAAGTATTCTTGATTCAGTACTGCTGGAGCCTCAGGAGGAAAAACACAATACAACATCATGAAATAATACACCTCATAGAAGAAAGTCAGTGGGAAAGAAATGAAAGTCAGATTAGTTTATATATGAAAACAGCTGGAAGGCCTCTAGTTGGCTGAGTTCAGTAATTTCTAGGTTATTCCCAGATCGATGTACATGTATTTTGGTTTTCATTTTTAGCAGTCTCATACACAAAGGCAACATCGTATACAGTGAATGTCTCTATAATTATGTAGATATATTCTTGATTGAACAAGAAATCACATTTTTCAGGACTTAGAAAAGTGTACATTGTATTGTCAGTGTGTAGGTATAATTTGTTTTTTCTGCCTTTATTTTAATAAAAATAATTGTACATATTAAATTATAGTCCTTTTTATTTTAGGTGATAAATGATAACACAGGATGGAGAAGGCAACATGGGCTTTTCAGCTACAATGTTAATAAAAGATTTTTTTAATAAGGATGAGCTGAGGTTAGTTTCTTCAGTAGTTGTGCGATATTGGGAAAGTAATTTTACATTTCCAATATTTATGTCTTCTCAGGGTATTCATAGCAATTATGTGAGTTTTATTCTGCTATTTTGAGATTGGTGTAATAGCCCCAGTTATTATAACGAGAGAAACTCACGGCTTCGCACTCAGCCTTCTTTATCCTCCTCTGCCCCGTCCTTGCCCCGTCAGTATCTCCAGGTTCCCACATCCTGCATGTGTCAGTTATGAAGGTCATAGTCTTATATATGCTGTGTGGTTGCTATTTTGCATTCATTCCTGGATTAAGGAAGATAAATAGGACTCCTTATCACATCGTCCTCAGCCTTCCCTTGAGATTCTTTTCAATAAATCTGATAATTCATAAGATAGAATTTGTAATTTTTGCCTCTGTATTTTCTCCCAGTTTGTTAGTTTCTCATAGATAAAGACCATATTAAAATTCCATAGAAAGATAAAATTAAGAAAACAAACCAGTACTAATACAATCCACAGCATGTTATACTTTATATCAAAAGTTTGCTAGGCACTTCAGAGTGAGCGTTGATAAAATTTCTTGGTAATGGAGATTTAATTAAGACATATAAATGATGAAGTCCTGCTAGGTGGGGGACCAGCCTTCACACATTGCCCCATTTCCCCACAATACACACCCTACCAGTGCTTCCCAGGATCCCAAATGGTGTCCACAGACATTCAGTACAAACTTGGGAATAAACAAATAACCTAAAAAAATAAAGCTTACGTACTGGATTCTGTAGAACTGAAATTAGGTTCGCTAAATGCTAAAACCATTATTCTTATTATCTGATATTTCTCAAGGAGTTTTTTCTTAGATTTGCATTGAAGTTTTGATAAATTTCTACATTCTTTGCATAGAACATTTATAGAGAGTACCTAGTAGAATCAATTAAGTGAAAAGTTAATTTGTCTGAAAACATCACAATATAGCCTTATTTTGTTCTGACAAAGTGTTCAGTATGATGAATTTAACTATGCCCATATTTTTAGATCAGAAACATTATTATGAACTTTTTACTTCCATTACAGAAGATTATACTTTCAGAATCACATGTGTCATCTTTACCATACACAGGCTCTGATTTGAATCTACCATTCTAATCTCAAGAACTCTTGGGCCAAAGATTATCCCTGAACAAAAGCCCACCCACAAAGCCGCAAAATATCTTTAATATGAATCTTTCTACAGCTATTTCTCACCATTTGTTCAGTTCACTGGCCTTTCCGCTTTCCAGTAAACAAATTGGATTGTTCTATTATAATCAGCCAAATATTATCAGATACGAGTTTCCTGAGAATTTCATCTTCAAGTTACGTGGTAGAGCTGCTCACAGTATTTTCCTCTTCAACATGTTCTCCCATCTCTCAGCATAGACTCCAAATATATCCCAAATAGTTGAGACCATCAAGAAGGTAATGCTAATTAAAAAATAATATTTTACTGAAAAGGAGTCACTCTTTTGGTATGCACAGTGAGAAACATATGCAAATATAAAAGCTGGTTATTAGATTTGAATTGTTATCGATTCAACTAGTAAAGTTTTTTTTTCCATTTTGGTATCCCCAAGTGGATAAATTCATTTCCTTTAAAGGAACCTATCACAACTTAGAATATTTATTTATTATTCATTTGCTTAGGGTCTTCTTTATGTATATTCCTGAATTTCAAAAGCTCATACTTTCCTTCTAAATTCAACTGTATATAGATATGTAATTATTGTATAGATATATAATTATTTTTTATATAAATGGATGAGTTCAGAATTTAGATGGTGGTAGACCTTTTATCACAGAGGCACTAAATTAACACCCTCAAATCATTTGTTTTCTTTGACAACAAGCACCTTCACATTGCATTTTTGCCTTTGGCCCAAAGAATTGAAGCGGGTCTCTAGAGAACCTAAATACAGTTTGAAAGAATTAAGTATGTACTCAAAATGACGCTCCTAGAGCCATTACCATCGCTCTATGTATGCAGTTCTCTGCTTTGCTAATAGTACCGGAACTTTCTTAATTACTAAAACTTTTGTATATTCTTGACGCCTCCCTTACATTTCACAAGCCAATCATTTAAAAATGTGTAGCTTGTTTACCTCTTACCTAGACTTCCTTTTCATTCCCGATGCTGACCATTATGTTCGGAACTCTCTCCCTCCTCCTGGACCACTGCTTCAGCCTCTTCTCTTGGTCTATATTCTCTCCACTTTCCCTTCACGTCTTCCTCCAGCTAGTACAACAGAACCAGTTCTCTCCAGGTACCACTCCCAATATTTTATTGCCTCACAAAAAATACTCCAAATGAGCCTCCATTACTTCCCACCTACTCAATTAATCTCGTCATGAATTGGCCAACCATGAACTCTTTCCTACTTGATTTTCAAGCTTTGCTTCAAATGTCTACCCTGTGATTTCATTGGTAATGACTAAGTTACCAAGTCAACTACAAACCCTATTTTACAAATACAGTGCTTTGCTCCACATTGTTTTATCTGCTTATGCTCCATAATCTCTCAACGTCTAAAATTTTCACATCCTTTTGGTTTGTTCATATTATACCTTTGCTTAAAGCCACTGTTGTATTTTATGTGTGTGTGTGTGTGTGTGTGTGTGTGTGTGTATACACACACATTTACATAAAATCTGTTTCTGGGGGATACCGGGAGTTGCACTCAGGACCTAATGCTTACCAGGGAGACATTGCACCACTGATCTAAATCCCCAGCCCTTAACTAAAATCATTTACTAATTTTAATATGTGTAATTTCTGTTTAGTGCAGGAGGAGAAGAAACGAAGAAACAGAAGCAGAAGCTCAGAGATTTAAAAAAAAAGTCACCTGAAATGCCAACACATGGAAAAAAACTACTGTTAGAATTTTGATGTATCTTTTTAGCATTTTAAGAGTATATAAAAATGGTACACATTATGCATTGATTTTAAATGTTTTCTCATGTAATTATTCTTTGAAATGACAAAACTTACATATGTTCAGTGCAACAATAAAATAATGCTTCCCAAGTTCAATATATATGATATATAAAGATAAGCAGAATGAAGCGTACCAAATAATATGCACATCAATATAAACTTATTGTTCATATACTATTTAGTATTCACACTGAAACTTGCTCTTCTACCTTAACAGCATGATATAGTATTTATTCATCTTAACTAGTGTCGATGTAACTTTTTTATATTCCATTGCATAGGAGACTGATATAAATCTTGTTCCTTCTGATTTTAAGCAAGGCTACAATAGTCTTTTACAATGAATCAGTTAGTTCCTCAGATCACTTCAGATTAAGTTGTTGGAAAGCAAAGAAGTATATATGATCATTAAAAACTAGTAACTCTTACCATCTTCAGAAAAGATGCGGGGTAGAGGGGTGGATGTTACCAGGCAGAGAATAACACAGAGAAGGCTGCTTTTGGATGACAAATCACTGGTGTTTGAAAAATACAGCAAGCTCAATTTCCTTCTTAATGGAGTCAGAGAATTAAGTATGCTGATTTCATCTTCCTACCCCGCTCTGCTGCAATCTCATGCTGGGATTCCCCAGTGAGAAAAAAGATAGCTTAGCGGACCATTTACATAATTTCCATGGATCATCCAGATGGGCAAAGGGCGAAAGCGGAGTGGAGCAGGGGCTACACGTGTCTGAGGAACCCAATCACAGCGGTCCTATACACGTATATCCTTACAAGTGAGCACCTTCCCTTCTATAGTCAAGCTCTCTAAGATACCGTTGGCTGTGTATTTTGAAAATTTAGTACATAATAGATTGTTTAAGAAAACTGCAGCACTTTACAATTCTATCGGCATTGCAACATGGATTTTCACTATAAAATTGTATCATTTCCTTTTGACATATTTTTCTAGGTCAGATTTAATAACTTCAAGGTATAACACTCTGGATATTTCGTACGTGTTTCATAAATCCTCTATTATACTTATGAAATCACTTTATTGTGTAATGTATAAATACAGTAAAAAGAAGACATATAATCTTGTATATTTCTTACAGTTATTTTGTTTGGGTACATTTACAGAAATAGACAGACTTTTCTGGTGAAAGAACCTGCCCAATTTTATATCTTTTTAAGTGGGAGATGATATTTGTCCAAAGCTTGCCAACCAGCACATTCCTAGTAATCTCTCTGTTGGTAACAGAAAAGAAAACCTGACAGAATAAATTAAGATGCTCAGGTCATACCTGTTTATTAGACTGATTTAAAGTATGCAGCAAAAATAAATCTGGTAGATAAATACACATTTTTACATACATCTGTCTCTGGACAGATATATGGACTATATCTGCCTGCATTTCACCCATAAAAGCTCTAACCCTTAGTAAAAATTTATTTAGAGATAGGATTTCTAAGGAAGTAATAAAGCTGAAGCTAGGTCATAAAGGTAGATGAGGCCAGAATCCAGTATGATCAGTGTTCTTATAAAAAGAAATATTCAGACATTCTCACCACCACCACCAATTACCATTACACACAGAGAAAAGAAGTCACTTCAGAGCATGGAGAGCAGGCAGCCAGCTGCAAGCCAGGAAAAAGGCTTTCACCGGGATCTTAATCAGCAAGCATCTTTATCTTGCACTTCCAAGTCTCCAAACCTCAAATAATAATTTTTTCTTCTTTAAACAACCAGATTTTGGTATTTTCTTAAGAGTTGTCTGAGTGGATGAATTCATGGTCCTACATCCTCTCCATGAAAAAACACTAGGTTCCCTACAGCTCTGCAGTGCCAGCTTTCCCAGAGGATTTGGTAACAGGGGCTAGAATTGAAGTTTGAGATGTGGCCTTTGGTAAAGTGGCCAGAGCCAGGCTCCCCTGACTTCATTGGAGATACACACAGCTGTACGTGCTGCACCTGTGGTTTGTGATGAACGTGCCTATCACCTCTAGGTTTGCTTTGGAGCCAGAATAAAAGCATGTGGGGGTTCAGCAACACATATTTGTGAGACAAAATAGAATCACCAAGTTAAATTTTAATTTTATATAAAAATGAATGTTTCATATGTGTGTGAAGAGGCTTGTGTGTATGTTCCTGCATATATGCATTGCATGTCCGAAAAAAGACGTAAATTTCATTTAAGGTAAAAAGTACATGTTTTTACATGAAATTTAATTTTAATTGAAGATTCTGGGTTTCTATTTGCTAAATATGAAAATGTACATCAGTGGCTATCAATTTAGGCATAGAGAAATTGTAAGTCTGGAACTGCCATGGTTTGTTCCCTGCGTTTAAGATTTTTTTATTAGTACATGACTGCAGTTTACAGTCACCTTGGGGACTGGATACATGTACACAATACAGTGTCAAGCTTTTTTCTTTATCCCAGCGCCCTTCTCTCCTCCATCCCTTCCTCCACTTCTACACCCCTTTCCTCAGTTTCATCCTTGTTGCTATTATTAACCTTATTTCATGTTTTTGATACATAATGTTCACATTCATTTAAGTTATTAGATTCCTATACATGGTCCTATATTTAAGATTTCCACAGTGCTTTTACCTTTTTCTCTTTATAAGACATTCTTTTCTAGTCCATTATTTTCATCTGTACACAAAACACATGTGTTCCATTTATTCTGTATGTGCTGATAGGTCCACCAAATTACCAACCTGCCCATTGCCTCTTCTTATCACTTCTCATCAACCCCATCTATCCTATTGTACTTCTTCATTTTCAAAGGCTGAGTAAAATATTCTCAAATAATACTGTAAGCACATAATGAACCAATTTTTGACAAAAATTATATATGTGTATGTTGATTTTATCCCAAACTGTAATTATTTTGAAAACTGAAACTAAGTACATATTATATTCACATTTGGGGGGTAACCCTAACTTACATCAGCCTTATGGAATCTAGTGTTCTCTTGATTGGCACCTAGCCAGGTTTGGAGCCAATACCTGCAGAAGAAGGTAAGCCTTTCTCTCTGAGAGAAGGCACATAAAAGTATGGAGTTAAAATGACTGTCAGGGGGGCCTCAAGCCTACCAACTCCTCAAGCATTTGTTTTGTACTAATCTTTTATACACGACTGTAACCCTAACTTACTGAATTGGAAGAAATTCGCTCATAGAAGTAAGAACACTGTTAATCATAGAAATGTTAAATGAAACCTGCAACATAGTTTCTTAAATACACACAACTTTTAAGAGTATACACTTTTTATATGATTTGTTCCTGGTAGATTGTTTGAATTTCCAAACACCTCTAACACTGAAAATTTATTCACTGCACCTTAAGTAAAATGTCATTTCAAAATCTAAATTAGTTGTATACTAATTTACATATCAATCTCTAGTAATCTTTATAGGATTGAGTTCAGTGGAAGTTTAGTGCTTATTTTCCAATTAATGTGTCTGTCATGTGAGCATATAAGCTTTTTTGCAGCATTATTTATGATAGGAACAGCATATAGGAGTACCGCCAATAGTCATTACTGGGCTGTTTTACTTACTTTATAACCTCTGTAGATAAGACCGTTTGGTCATGCATGCATAATAACTTTTGTTAATTAATTATTGACCAATCAGGCTGAGAAATATTTCCACTGAGCCTGACACAAAGTAAGAGTCTGGATAAATTATATTGATTTTTCTTATTTAACTTGGTCTTACTTTAAAATAGTATCCAGTGATATCTCTTTAACATACTAATGACAGCAGCACTGATAGAAAACTTACACCCACTCAAAGGGCAAATTCTGAAAATTTACTTTTATTTCACATTAACTTTGTCATGCCTATTTAAAGTATGATTTTTCTTTGTTAACAGTCTTTTTAAAAATTTGTGATTTTACTTTTACATTTAGTCTAACATTCATTTTTGTTTTATTGGAGACCTTATGTGGAGCTTACTGAAGCATGGGGGTAGCACCTTCACACACAATGATGCTCCCCTAGAGAAAATGAATTTAATTTGTCCCAGAAGTCTACCTAAAACTAGAAACCTTCACTACTGCGAGATGATAAAAAAGAGATGCCACATGCGGGGGGAACTGACAACTACTTCAGAATTACGTGAGGAGGCAGGTGTTGTCAGGCTATGTCATCTTCAGTTCCCAGGGTTTGTGCATTTTCAGAGACTCGTCTGCCTGGGACAGAAGTTAGGAACCAAATGATGTCATTAACATTCACTCAGCATCTCAGAGCAGAATTTCACTGTGTTTAACATAAATCCTCGCTGAAACTTTTTGGAAGGCGTTTGTGAATAATGTTCACACGTTCCTGTGAGCTCTTAGAGTTGCAGTTTTCTATCTTCAGCCTCCAGATAACAAGGGGAGAATGAGGCAAAGGCGAGGATTTAAGTGACAATGAGAAATAAGTCATTCAAATTTACAGTATCAGGTAAGAGTGTTCAACAAATCTCTTGCACTTTCCATTAGTTTATAGTTTTAATCATCAACATAAACAAACAAAAGAGGTTGATAATGTACGTATGGCCCTCATGATGTGTACAACAAAAATAAGATAAACAGAGGGAGAAAGAGGATTTTTTTGCATTTTGCGAAAATCCATCATATTTTGTATTCATTCCTCTACTATATTACCAGAGACCAGAGTAGTTGATGGCTCTCTAGTTGCAAACCTTTGCCAAAAATTCGTTGGTGTTTTGCATCAGTTGTTTGACGATTAGTCTCTTGAGAACTATCTAAACCATCTACCCTCTTACAGGTAAGCCATCATTTGCAACGAGGGGAAGAATGATAAATTAATGAACTGTATTAGAGAAAGCCCTTTATTTTCTAATCATCATCCAACAAGTCTCTTTACTTGAGCATAACTATCATCATGCTAAAAACTAATGGTCCAAGAAAGAATCTCAGCAAGCAATAACAATAAAGCTCTGGAGGAGTACAGGCTTGTGTGATTGTGTGATGTGAACACAAAAATATATATGTGCATATATTTTTGTATATCTATGTAAGAAAGAGACAGAGCAAGAGAAACACAGAATAACAGACACAAGAGTAGTTCTGAGGTTGAACAGACCTAATCCAATCATGCTTTCTTGCCCGTTACTGTTTTGGCCCACATGAGCTGTTTGAAATAAAATACGGTTGCAGTGCTAGAGCACAGATAATTTATGGGAGAATAGAAACATTACTGGGTCAGTAATTTAGCAAGAAAATCACATCTTATTATAACAAGATTTTGTTGTCCATAAAAACCTCTTTAAGAGCCAAGCAATGAAAGCTTTGTGTCTGTAAATTGGGACTTTTATATGATGTTTAAATTTCTTTGAAATTAACATCCAATAAAAGCTGTGTAAAATGAACAAAAAAACCACTTCAAGAAGAGCTGTGAAGAGTTATTTTAACTTGTAACTATCTGCAGACTGGTGATGATTCGCTTGTTAAGCAATTGGTGGTATTGTGAGTGCAGCTATTACCACTAGAATCTTCGCAAATGAATATAAACGGGGTATTGCCCCTAAAGACTGCTGCTTAAAAACCTGTCAAATGTTCTTTTCCATTTCTTCGTGAGTGAGTTATTTCAGCACCAGGTAATTTGTGCTTCATATATCTTCATCTTCTGGGCTCAAAAAAGGTAATAATTTTCTGATTTCAGTTCTGTCGATGAGGTATACTTAATGTGTCAGGTGTTAAGCAGATTGATGAATATTACCAACTGTGGTTTATAATTATTAGAAAATGATCACAGAATCATTGAACCCTACACTTGGAAAACGATTCAATCTGATCATTTTCATTACAGAAACATTTTAGGCAAATAAAATATTATGTAGCAGCATAATGCATAAAAAGATAGGTATTTGATTAGAGTCAATGTTCTTTGGAAGTTCCAATACATATTTATTATAATACTAATAGGGAGAGAGAGCACTTTTTGAGGGATGTTATGTTATGATAAAAAATAAAAGACTCCACAAACTCAGTAGATTAACCAGGTGTTTATTTCTCACCTACAAAATCTGCTGCAGTTCTAAGGAATCTGCAAATGACTGCACATGGGGTGGTGCAGTAGATCTGCCACTTTCAGCTTCCGGTTTTGTCACAATAACAGTAGGCCCACTCTGCGATCACTATCACAAAAGATGTGAAACCCAAAAATAGTATTACCAAGTAAATTCCCCAGCATGCAAATGCTATTTGTCTCTCTGCTCTGAGTCTACAGACCGTAACTTGCCAGACACTCAAGCAATGTAGAATTATAATTTTCCCATCTGACTAAAAGTAAAGGAGAGCTCTATGTTTATGGGCAACAAAAGTCAGTCTAAAATCCTAGAATTGGTATTTGTCAAACTATGTTTTCAGATGATGTTGATATTGACAAGTTATCTTTCAAAGATAGTGGTAAATATTGCAGGCTCAAAGTACATGTTTATTCCAGGGAAATAGTCTGAGTTATTGGTCTGAACTGCCACTAAAATGCCAAATAATAAGAGGTACACTTTCCTTTTTCTCTGGTTTTGGTAATTTGCCTATTCCAATGAATGTAATTATTGGTTTGGGTCTGATACTATTTTATTTATATTAAGAAGATTTTATCTTGTTGCTCTGTAAATGGCATAGATGTTCTTATGTTTCTTTCAAGATGTTCCCTAGAAGCTCATGTGTTCATAGCTGAAGCTTTGGGGAAGTAGTTGGAACATGGGGGTCTGGTAACCACCAGTGGCTCAGTCCACAGAAGAGTGCAGAGCTCAGGCATCTAGGAGTCCAGAATTTTTTCAGAGAAGGACCAGGAAGGACTTGCATCTTCCCTGCCCCTCCACTCTTTCTACTTCCCCTGCTCCTCCCCTTTGATGCCCCTCTGCTGTGCCATCCTGCTTGCGGTCACTGATTCTGAGCTGATACCCTCCACCTGTGAGCTGAAATGTGTCTCAACAATGAAGGAGGAAACTGAGGTAGAAGTTGAAACACTCAAATATTTTTCTGGAATCTATTACTCTGATTATTAGTTCTTCTTTTCTGACAACCTAATATCCAGTCCTATGTTTGCTATTGTAATAGTCCCTAACTGATTTTCTTACACTGTTTTTATTAATTTAGTTTACTAACATTGTCATTAGGCAATTTGACCTTGTTTGTATAATGCTGGAATCAGATGTATTCAAAATCCGTGAAATGATTTGTGTGGTCCTATTTTCATTTTTCTGCCTCTTAAACAATATAAAAGGCAGATAATTATTTCATCTTTACAGAATTTTTTTAAAAAGCTACTTAACACTATATAGTATTTTTCAGTAACTTGTTCTCATTTTTGGTTTTTGAGAACTCATTAAATCAGTGTTGATCATTTTTATCTTTCTATAAAATTACTAATTTATCACTACTTTCAAATGTATTTCACATATTTGAAAGGTAGTCATTACGATGATTTCCCTCTTTACTGTTCTGGTTTACTATTGAGCTCTTATTAGTGTATATCGTTATACAGAATAATGGCTTTTGCTGAGGATTCTTTGATCCCATCCATCCCTTCATTACCCTGCCCTTCTGTACCCTACCTACCTTTCTCATCCTCTTCTCTTCTTTTTCTTTTATTTTAAAGAGAGTAGTAAATGAGACACAAATCTTTAATAGTCAACTTTCCAGCTTCATGTTGTCTTTTTGTACTTACATTCCATATCTTAGTAATTATTAAAACATGTTTTCTCACTTAAAAATAAAGTGTTTCCCTTTTCATTTGTAACTATTTAAAGAACTAGCCCTAGCTGGTCACGGTGGCGTACATCTGTAATTCCAGCACTCCAGAGACTGAGGCAGGAGGATCATTGCGAGTTTGAGACCAGCCTGTGCTACAAAGTGAGCTCACAGCCAGCCTGAACTGCATAGCGAGACCCTGTCTCAGAAAGACAAAAAAAAAAAAAAAAAAGAAAAAGAATAGCTCATATACACACCAAATCTATCTTTTTGCTCTGCTAATAAATTAATGAATTATCTTGTCTTATTGATAAATAAATTAATGCATTCATTAAGTGAATTGTATTTATTATTGTTTGTTTCCAGGTCCCAGAGAAGAATATGCAGGAGGATTCATTGACTCTCTTTTGATTGATGCACTCTACACATATACTGGTTGAAAGATGTCTCCAAGCCCCCAAATCCTTGCCAGTCTCTGATTGGTATTCTGTTGAACAAAACCTTGTGGGTAACTTTGTATTCTGTCTCTTATCTTCAGTGTTCTTCTCACTGGAGTTTTTTATCCATTTTTTATAATTGACTTTAATCATTTATCTTAGAACAGCAAAGAGATAAGGCTGTCTACAATCTTGTGATACAGCCTTATACACAAACTAATATCACAGCATCTTTCCACATTTTATAATCTTCCTTTCTTACTCCTTTGGCTGTAAACAGAGATTAAAAAGTGATTTCAAATGTCAAGCCTACCATGTCCAAGCTTGGGTTCAAAGTTCCGTCCTTTAAATACTATTTTAAAATTGTATATATTTGCACTTCCTGTGATGAATGTTTCTTTTTATATCTATTTTTATTCCCTTTTGAAATTGGAGCTTTCATAGAACTCCCTGGGCAAGGACAGGAATGATGGTGAGTAAGTCCATGGCTTATGCTCTTTCTTTGACTGGTCAGTTTAAATTTGGTTAATTGTTTTAATCCAATTTATTTAGATATCATCTGCATAAAATTAAAGACACCCATTTGAAAGGTATATTCTGTCTGAGTTTTGACAAGTGCATACCATTTATAAACTTCCCATCAAGATGTAGAGCTCTTCCACATTTCAAAATGTTCAAAAATATTTGAATACCACCTTCACTCTGTTTTTAATTTTCTCTCATATTCAAAGCCACTGTCAGCTCCAGGAAACCAATGAGCAATGTCTATGGCCACATATCAATTTGCCCTGCCTTCAGCAGAATATAAATGAGATCATATACTCTTTTGTGACTAACTTATATTGTTTCTGTTTTTGAGTTTCTTTCATAGTGTTTCATATACCTGTAATGTGTTCCTTCATATTGTGGGATAATATTCTCTGTATAGCTTAATCACAAGGTACTTGTTCATTTATCAATCAATGGGAATTTGGTTTGTTTCCAGATTTGGACATAGTGAATAAATATATATGAAAATTTAAGAATAATATTTTGTTAAAAAATACTTTCCTATGGGGGAAAGTACCTAGAAGAAATATTTGTGATTCACATGACTTGTGTATGTTGTACTTCAGAAGATTCTCCAAATTGGTTGTTTAATTTTGCATTACTACAGCAATGTATAGAAAAACTAGTTGAACCATATCGCTACCACATCGTTATCACCTTATTTTAAAATTTAGTCTCTATAATGGTGTGTAGTGATAGTCACCTCATCTTAATTTAAAATTCCCAGGCGAATAATGTTATCTAGCACCTTGTTACATTATTCATGCTTCTTTTAGTGAAGATTCCCTCTAATATTTTAATCTGTTTTTAAAAATCAGTCTTTTTAACACTAAAGTTTAAATGTTCTCTATATAGATTTTGAACAAAAATTTTAACAGCTATATATATATTTGACTATTTTCTCCAATTCCATAAATTGCTTTCACATTTATAGAAGTGCTTTAAAAAAAGATTTTTACTTTTTGAATTACAATATATATTTTTTCTCGGTTATATTTTCATTCAGAAGTTTTATCTGTTTAACATTTTGATCTACTATCCATTTTGAGGGGTTTTTTTATGGTATCCTCTTACTCAAAATCCATAGTTCTGTATGAATACTGTTATGTTGGTCCAAGTTCTTTTAAAAAGTATCATTTCTTCTACTTCATTGCTATAGAGTTATGACTAAATACAATTAGGCATAGAAGTGTGACTCATTTTCTGGACTCTTATGTGTTCCATTCACATATGTATCTTTTCTATGAAATGTAGTCATTTTTAAAATTTCCTTAACTTGCATGCTTATATCTGGTAATCTGAGCAATGTATGTGAAGACAGCAATTTGCAGTATAACAACAACTGGTGAATTCCTATAATCCTGTCTAGTAAAACAATGTATTGTCTCTAATGTTCTTTTAAATTATTATTTTCTTATTCCCTTTAGTGATTTCATCAATCTTCTTTTCTTACATCTGGTAATCTGAGCAACTTTGTTGAAGATAACAAAATGTAATATAACAACTTCTGTTAATCCCTATCATTTGGAGTGAAACCTTGTATGATTTTTAATGTCTTTGCTTTGTTTTGTTTGTATGTTGCTATTGTTCTTTTTTTGGTACTGTTTTCTTTAAAATAAAAAAAAAATTCTTTAACTTTACACTACTTTTTGAACCTTATTTTGTCCTTACGTACTTAGTATTGTTTTTTGTTAGAGGAACTTTTAGTTATAAAACATCCATTTTGTTCTATCCTTTAAATTTATTTCCTCTATCATGCCTCTTGTTTCACTGAAATCATAATTTCCTTTTTTATTTTGAATGCATGTTATAATAACAATTGTAAGGGGCTTGCTAAACCTGGTATTTAGATCATTTTTTTTCATGCTTATTTTTTATTGACTAACATTGTTCTGAACTATTAGTCATGTTTATCAATTTATTTTTGCCTGTGTAGTAACTTCTATTGCATAGAGGACAAGGAAAACAATATGTTGTGGACATTTTTAAACCAGTTACCTCTCTCTGAAAAATGCTGATGTTTTGCAGTGGGCAATATGAGTATTGAATAATAATCACATAATCCTGTATGCATGGAAGAGCTTTGCAAAACTTATAATGTTTGTCAAACTCTTCTGAATATATGCTACTTGCTATGCTTTGGATATGTAATGTCCCCAGTGGAACACATGTTAAAGTCTTGAACTCTAGCATGCCACTTTTGGGAAGTCAAGAAACTGGAAGTGGTGGAACCTTGTAGGTGGTCCTCAGGTCACTGGGATCTTCTCTCTCTCTTTTTGTGTTCTCTGCCTCATGATATACACACTTGCACACAACCACATGCTCCCCATAGCTCCACATAGGCACATGCCCCCCACCACAGGTATACACTGAAGGGACAACTGAAGATGGGCTGAAACCTTCAATACTATGCCCCTACATAAATATCCCCTTTTTGTAAATTGACTATCTCAGGTGTATTGTTATAGTTCTTCAAAGATAGTCTACTATTTCAGATACACACTCCGTCTTTATTGTCTGTCCTCTAAGAGTTTTGTTTAAATAGGCACTCTTCCAGGTTAAAATGTCTGCTCCTGACAGGAGCATTTTCTGATGTCTCAGCTAGATGTCTGGACTTATAATAAAATACATATTAATTAGAGAAGCTTGTTCCTTTCAGTCTGTCTGAAAATCATAAGCTCCCACATCACAAGCTCTGTGCTACTTATGCTGTGCTATCAACAGTGCAACCTACTGTTTGGCAGCCCTCAAAAGCTCTGCTCATGTGCTGATCAGCCTCAGCCAGTGACTCACGTGGGGCCTAAATATTCTTCTGAAGATTATCTCCCTCAGTTCTCCCCTCTCTGCTGCTCTGAAATCCAGCCGCTTCAGCTTCCCTAATGTATGTCTGTGCCTCCTCATCTCAGCATGACAGCTGTGTTATACTTGCATTCCAGCTTACTATGCTGCAGTCAATTAACTTTCCCCAAGCAGAGAGTTGGAACGATTTAAGGATTTATCTCTTCAGTTTTCCTTTCCTTGTGGTTTGTAATATTGCTCTGCCTGTTGTCTATGACCTTGACTTTTCTTCTCTAGTCCCTAGGTTTCCAATGAGAAAATGAAAGCTTAAACATTGATTAATTTCCAAGGTCTTTCTCATTCTAGTCTTCCATGACTAGGAATATACACTTTTCTTTGTGTGACATGGAGCATTTGCTTGCCCAGTTGATCAGATCTCAATGAGTTTGTAGAGAAAATATTATTTTTTAAATGATAAACTTTTCACAAGCGACTCTTTAAGACAAAATAGTACATTGTGAATTATTCAGAGCCTGTCTAAAGCTACTTTAAAAATTCATATTTTTTTCTGCTAGCAATGTAAGTACTATTTAGGCAGTTGTTCAGAAAATATTACATCTTCCAGATTGAAGGAGTTAATTCTCCAGTTACTCAAGTGTCCTTAGAAGAGAATAACAGAACATGCTCATAATCATAATAATTTAACCTCATTTATCCAAGAGTACAATCATCAGACATGTTTTTACACCTAGATTCATGCATAGCATCAGACTCACAATAAAGAAAACAGCACTTAAATTATTTAAATATGATGAAATAAGCAAGGTGAAGAAAACATATATAGACAGACTTTTTCTGCCTTTTTTTGTTGTTGCCGTTTTCCTTGGTTAAAACATGTGAAATTCTTTTCAAAAGGCTATTTCAATAAAAGTCAATAAAACTTTATAATTATTCAGCTACAATGTGTTAAAGTAAATATTTTATGAAATATATTCAAATACTGCAAATTACCTAGTATGTTTAATGTTAGAAACCTTCTAATAAGTGATAAGTTATAAATAGATGAAAGGTTAAAATGGTTTTGTTTCAGTTTGGATAAACAAAAATGCTAATTTTTAAGAAAATTGGCAAATTGATGTTTGATCAATCTTATTTCTACTTAAATTTTAATTGAGTAAAGTTATTAAGCAACATAAAAAACAAACAAACAAAAAAAAACAAGATAAAATTTGATACCAGGAGTTGAGTCATTGCTGTGACTATACCTAACCATAGGGTTCAAGAGTCTTTTTAAATGGCTAATAAAAAGTGGTTAAAAAGGTTCAGAGAAAATCACTTTAAAATAGTGCTAAAACACCTTTGGCTATTCCGCATGAGTGACTCTGGTCACAGATGAAAAGACCAAAATGCTAACAAAAATCTTACTTCTAAAGACAAGGTTGGGGAGGTTTCTGCTAAAAAAAAAAAAAAAAGACTGCTAGATGATGTGTGTTATGGCTTGGTAAAAAGTTTGTATACATTCTGCTTATGTCCAGAGACTTTGCCTAAAACTGAGATTAAGGAAAGTAGACAAATTAATCTGGAAAAAAATTTCAAAGCATTCAAATGTTGAGGCAGTGGTATGGCTATTTTTGGAGACTTTTATCCAGATTTATATTAAAAATCAAAAATAAAAAACCCAACAAGAAGATTTAAAACATTGTGAGTTTGGCCCCCAAAAAAGCTTCACTAAAGCTAAAAACTGCAAAGATAGATCTAAAGAGATGTCCATTGCTTAAAAAAAATCAAAATGATGGCCTTTTGGTTATATTGTTGTTGAGAAAAAATATTTGATCCCCAAAATTAAGGAAAAAAAGGGTTTTTTAGCTGATAGTTTGTGGAGGTTTTTAGTCTATACTTGGCTGGCTCTAAGCCAGAATGGTACATGGCAGAGGGCAAATTTTTATTGTGGCAGAAAACAGCAAAGGCAACAAGAGCAAAAGGGCGGCGGGGGCAGAGAGGACTAAGCCTCTTTTTCTCTTTTATATTGTGAGCAGGCTACCCCCACCCAGGGGACCTGTAGCATTCAATCTCTATGCCTTCCTCTTATATAGGCTCAGGATGAATATAAAGTACCCTGGCTTTCTGGTGAGTCACATAGTTAACTTTTTAAACTTTTTAAGTTGACAAAATGAACAACATCCCAGAAGGGTAAGGGCATGTCCTTTTTATCTCAATATGCAGAATTGCTGAGTCACTTAGCCAAACCTCTAGACTCCCCAAGTTGACACAATGCATCAACCATAACATGTTTATTTCACTGAAAGCTATTTTCTAGGTGCATCCATCGTCTTACAAATATCTCAAATCTGTCATTCTTTATAACTGAGTAGCATAACATTCTTATGGATATTACATTTTCTTTATCCAGTCGTCTGTTAATGGGTATGCTAAGGCAACGAAAACACCAAAATGACACTCAGGATTTGGAGGCAGATTTATTTAACATTGGGCAAGCACTACTAAAAATTAATTGTTCTTCAAAATGTGAGACCTTGCAGGCCCAGAGAGGGTTTTTCTGACATTGCAAAGGGGGTGGTCAGTACAGAGTTAGAGTACTTGTCTGTCTTTGATTGCTTCTTACAATATGCATTATAGTAACCAGAGATGCATCACAGTGACCAGCCATTTCTAGGAGACAGACGCAACTGGAACTGCAACAGGAACTGGCACCTGGGTTACTGAAGCACACCAACTTGGGGGCGGGGTGTTTTCTGCTACTGATATACAATCTGCTTCCAGGATTTAGCTACTAGGAATTATGCTGCTGTAAACACAGGTATGTATATATCACTATAGTATGATGACTTGAGCACTTTGGGGAAGATAATTAGAGGGATAGCTGGGTCTTATGGAAGTTCTAATTTTAGTTCTTTGAGAAATCTCCACGTCAATTTCCATAATGGTTGCATCAGTTTGAATTCCTACCAACAATAAAGAAGGGTTTCTTTTCTACCTCAGCAATGACAGCATTGGTTATTGATTGATTTCTTAGTAAATGTCAGCCTTTCTGGAGTAAGAATGAATCTCAGAGTTGTTTTAATTTGCATTTCCCTAATCATGAGAGATGTTGAGCATTTTTCATATACTTGTTTTCTATTTGTATTTCTTCCCCTGTGAAGTGTCTGCTTATTTTTCCAGCCTATTTCTTGATTGGGTCTTGAATTTAGTTGTTTTTTTTTTGTTTTTGTTGTTGATTTTTTTAAGCTCTTTTTATATTTTAGATTTATTTTAGTTCACTGCCTGAGGAGTAGCTCGCAAATTTTTTCCCATTTTGTAGGCTGCCTCTTCACACTACTGATTAATTTTTTTACTATAAGGAAGCCTTTCAGTCTGATATAATCCCATTTGTTAATTCTTAATGGCATTTCTTGTGAGATTAAGATTCTATTTAGAAAATGATTTCCTACACCTATATCTTCAAATTTCTTACCTATTTCATTTTCCAGTAGGTTTAATGTTTTGGTTTTAAAATTTACATCTTTGATCCATTTTTATTTCAATTTAAAATATGGTGAGATATAGGTGTCTGTCTTGGTTACTTTTCTCTCGTTGCTGAGACAAAACACCCAATGCCCAAAATGAAGGAAGGAAAGGTTTATTTAGTTTACAGTTTGTGGAGGTTTCAGTCCATACTTGGCTGGCTCAGAGGCAGAGTGGCACATGGCAGAGGGCAAATGTTCATGGCAGCAGAGCACAGCAAAAGAAATAAGAGCAAAAAGGAGGAAGAGCAGCAAGCAGCCTCTTTTGCTCCCTTACATTGCAAATAGGTTATCCCCACCTAGGGGCCCTGCAGCTCTCACATAATCTCCATGCCCTCCTCTTCCACAGGCTCAGGATGCATACAAAGTAAGGACCTTGGCTTCCTGCTGAATCACTCAGCCAAACCTCTAGAATACCCAAGTTGACACAATGTATCAACCATAACATTCCACCCTTTGTCAATTTGGCAACCAGACACATTTCTTTAAACCAGTTTCTACATACAAAGACATTATATTACATTAGAAACATAACATTGTGCCCCCTAGAGACTCATGCACAACCCTTTACAAAAAAGGCACTTAGTCCATCTGCAAGAGTTGCCAAAGTCCTTACAGTCTCAGCACTGTTGAAAAGTCCAAGTCCCAAGTCTCCTCCCAGATGTAAGGCAAACTCTTTTGTTACAAGCCCCTGGTACAAATGAAAAGTTAAACACTTCCAACATTCAATGGCACAAAATAAACATTACTATTCCAAAAGATACCAAGGGGGAACATAGAGCATTGCTACCAAAGCAAGTCCAAAATCCAGCAGGGCTAACGTTGTGTCCTGTAATTCCACATCCAGCATCTGAAGCAACTTGTGGCACATTGTGAGCTCCAAAGGGCTTGGATGAGTCCACCCTATGGCACTTCTAGTGGTAATAGCTCCCACAGCTTCTCTCTTAGGCTCGTTTTGCTCCCTCCTTGCAGCTTTCCTCAGATGATCCATGGTCGTGTCTTTTCTAAACTTCTGAGGTCTCCAGTGCACCTTTTGCTTCACACTCACAGCTTCACATATTGCCTCTCAGGGGCACACTGCCTGGCCTCCCAGGCCTTCTGAAATCTTGGTGGAAGCCTCTTTAACCTCCGAGCTTTTGCATTTTCCTTGAACCTAGTGCCAGGGCTACATGGATGATGCCAAGGTCTGCTGACACCTGGAGCTGTAGCCAAACTTTCTTCTCTCTTGACTACAGGGGTTGAGTGCCTGGATTGTGGGCACACTGAATACAATTCTAAGGAACAAATTCTCTATGCCATCTCCATTCTGGAACCTAGTGCAGCCACTGCCATTGCTGCTGCTGCCACCACCACCACTGCTGCCACCATTCTGGAATATGGCAATCTTTGGCTTCCTTCTCAAGGCAAGGTCTCTCACCTTCACAGTTTTGAGGCTGCAAAGCGTAGAGACTTGCTGCTTATGGTGATACCCTTGCACCACCTTTTCCATTCTCTTGTTCCTTCTCAGAAATAGAGATCTCCTCAGCTCTATCTTTGCAGTTCACAGCTTTACTGGAGCTTTCTTTCTGGCCAAACTCACAACATTTTAAATCATCCTGCTGGGATCTTTGCTTTTGACTGTCAATATAAATCTGGCTAAAAGCCCCCAACAATAGCCATGCCACTTTCTCAACATTCAACTGCCTTGAAATTTCTTTTGCCAGATTAATTAGTCCACTGCTGCCCTTAATCTCACTTTTAGACAAAGTCTTTGGACAGGAGAAAAATTCAGACAAACTTTCCACCAAGCGATAACGCACATCATCTGGAGTCCAACAAGCAATACAGTCCTTCCCAACAGAAACCTCCCAAACCTGGTCTTTACTGGCAGGATTTCTATCAATCTTCTGGTCTTCTTAGCACTGACCAGAATCTCCTAGACAGAACAGCCAAGGGCGTTCCAGCTCTACTCTTTCAGGCAACATCTCCAAACCTTTCCAAACTCTTTCCACAAAGCATTTCCAAAGGCTGTTGAACCACATGGTCAGGTATAGTAACTGCAACAACACCACTGCTGGTACCAAATTCTGTCTTGGTTACTTTTTTCTCATTGCTGAGACAAAATACTCAATGCCCAAAATGAAGGAAGGAAAGGTTTATTTAGCTTATAGTTTGTGGAGGTTTTAGTCCGTACTTGGCTGGGTCAGAGGCAGAGTGGCACATGGCAGAGGGCAAATATTCATAGCAGCAGGGCACAGCATAAGCAGTAAGAGCAAAAGGAAGGAAGAACAGCAAGCAGCCTCTTTTGCTCCCTTATGTTATAAACAGTCTATCCCCATCTAGGGGCCCTATAGCTCTCACATAATCTCCATGCCCTCCTCTTCCACAGGCTCAGGATGCATACAAAATAAGGACCTTAAATTCCTGCTGAATCACTCAGCCAAACCTCTAGACTCCCCAAGTTGACACAATGTACCAACCATAACAGTGTCCAATTTCAATCTTCTGCAGTTAACTAGATTTCCCAACACCACTTGTTGAATAGGCTTTTTCCAAACATAAGCTTTTGGCCTCCTGTTTTGAAGAGGTTCTGTATCCTCAATTCTGTTCCATGATCTATGTGTGTGTTTTTGTTCTAATACCATGCTGTTTTTTTCTTTCATTTTAAAGATTAATAAAACTAGCAAAACAACAGTGAAGACAGAATCAAAACAACACACAAAAAAACCAAAAATGATACATGACCTCAAAGCAAAATGATAGGAATTAACAATGGTTGCTAAATTACATACTGTTATCTTCAACAAAGTTGCTCAGTCCATGCTGTTTTTATGACTTTTGCTTTATAGTATAGCATGAAGCCAGGCAATGCTATCTATGCCTCTCACTTTGCTCTTGTTACACAAAATTGCTCTTATTATTTTTGGTTTCTTCTGGCTCCATCTGAATTTTACAATTGTTTTGTCTAGATCTGTGAAGCATGTTGTTATTTTGATTGGGACTGCACTGAACTTTATAATAGTTTTAGAAGTATGATCATTTTGATAATATTAGTTCTGTTTTCCAGGAACAGAGGTTTTCTTTCCATTTTCCTGTGGCCTCTTCAATCTCCTTATACAGTGTACTGTAGTATTCTTCATAGAATTCTTTCACTTCCTTGGCCAGGTTAATTCCCAGTTATTTCATTTTTCTTCCAAGCTACTGTGAATGGTTCTGTTTTCATAATTCCCTTTTCATCCCTTTCATTATTGATGTATGAAAACGCTAATGATTTATATACTCTTACTTTCATGAACTTGCTTATTATTTCCCAGAATTTTTGGTAGAGTTTCTTGAGTCTTCTATTTAGAGTATCATATCATCTGTGAATAATGATAAACTGAGTTCTTCTTTTGCTATATGTATTTCTTTTATTTCTTTCTCTTATCTAATTGCACTGGCTAATGTTCCAAGTACTACACTGAATAAAAGAAGTGATAGTGGACATACTTGTTTTGTTCCTGACTTTACGGGGAATGCTTTCATTTTTTTCCCCCATTTAATATGATGCTGGCTAATGGTTTGTTAAATAGCTTTTATCTATTCAGGTATGGTCCTTCTATATATGCTTTCTTCAGGGTTTTTAGCATGTACTAGTATTAGAATTTATTGAAAGCCTTTGTTGTATCTATTGATATAATAATAGGTTTTGATCTTGCTTCTGCTTATATGATGTATTCCATTTACTGACTTATATATGATGAACCATCTTTGCATCTGTGGGATGAAACATAATTGATCAGGGTGTACAATCCTTTTGATAGGGTGTTGTATTCTATTGGCTAATATCTTGTGAAGGAGTTTTTGCATTTATGATCACTAAGGAGATTGGTCTATTATTCTCTTTTCAGCTGGACCTCTGTCTGGTTTTGGAATTAGGATAAGGGTAGCTTGAATAAATGAATTAAAAAGCAATCTATACCTTTCAATTTCTTTTAAGAATTTGAGAATATTTATGATATAACATCCTCAAAAGTTTTATAGAATTCTGTGATGAATCCATCATCTGGGGCGTTTTTTAATCAGTGGATTCTTTATTACTGTGTTGATTTCACTTAATTGTTATTGGAATGTTAGACATATTTATGACATCTTGGGGTAGTTTTGGTAGTTTGTATGTCCTAGCACTCTGTCTATTTCTTCAAAATTTGTGAATAGTTGCTACCCTCTGGATTTTCAAAGTATCAGGTTTTAAGTCAACTTTTTCATTTTAAACTGCAGTAATGCGTCAATGGCCATACCAACCTGGAGATACCTGATCTAGTCTAATTGCACCAAGGTGAGATTTTTCTCTCTCTTGGCAAGTTCTTCTTTGGTTCATTTTTTTGTTTGTTTGTTACAGATTTTTAGTCTCAATTTCCTTTATTTATAGTCCCATCTTTATCATTTCCCATCTTAATTTCAGCTTGGTGCTGGTTTGTTGTTGTTTCTCAACTATCTTAGGATTTCTCATAAGGTTATTTATTTGAGCTTGCTCTGTTTCTCTAATGTGAACATTGATTCCAATGAATTTTTCTCCTAGAACTTCTTTCATAGTGTTCCAGAAATGTTATTGTGTTGTACAGGCATAGTCATTAACTTCCAGAAAATTTTAATTTCTTCTTTGATTTTTTCTGCGATTCATTAATTAGGAGCATGTCATTAATTTTTCAGGAGCTCTTTGTCTTTTCCAAAAGTCCTTCTGTCATTTCTATTTTCATTGAACAGTGGTCTGATAATATGCATGGAGTAATTTCAATTCTTTTACATTTTCTTAAGCTGGTTTTTTGGACTAGTACATTATCTATTTAGGGAAAAGTGCCATGTGCTGTTGAAAAGAACCTACACTCTGTTGTAGAGGGGTGGAATATTCTATATATTTTTTAAGTCCATATGTTCAAGGAAGTTGTTCAGCTCTGCTATTTTATTCTTCGTTTCTGTTTAGTTGATCTATCTCTTTGTGAAAGTAGATGTTCAAATCACCTACTATGATTGTGTTAGTGTGTCTTTGATATTTTAATTTCAGTAGTTTTTTTTTTAGGAAGATAGGTGCTCCAGTGTTTGGTGCACATATATTTATCTATATTATCTCTTTTTGGATTGTTCCCTTAGCTAGTATGTAGCAAACTTCTGTGTCTTTTAAAATCAGTTTAAACTTGAAGTTAACAACGTCTGACAAAGGCCAGGGATATAGCTCAGCGGCATAAGCACTTCCCTGGCAAGCCTGAGGTCATGAGTTTGATTCCTGGTACCAAAAAAGAGAGAGTTAATGTTGCCAGGCATGGTGGTGCATGCCTGTAATCCCATCTCTAGGGAGGCTGAGGCAGGAGGATCGCTGCAAGTTTGAGACCAGCCCGGGTTGCAAAGTGATCTCAAGGCCAGCTTGAAGGGCATACCAAGATCCTATCTTAAAAAAGACAAAACAAAACAAAACAAAATACAGTGTCTGACATTACAATTGCTGCTATGAGAACAAAACCTCACACTGCTAATGAAATCAAGATATAAATGAATACTCAAACTGTAAGATATCTGAAGGGAATACAGGCTACATATTCCAATGAGACAGTGCATGTGATTCACATGTAGCTCCTTTGCCAGTGAATCTGAATGCCCTCATCTCAATAAGTACCCTGAATCTTCCACTACAATACTGAATCTTGCTGGGGATATAGCTCAGTGGAATAAACGCTGGCCTAGCAAGCGCAGGGTCCTGAGTTCGATCCCCAGTACCACAAAAAAAAAAAAAAAATACTGAATCTAACTTACACTTAGGGCTTCTTTTTTTTTTTTTTTTTTTTTTTTTTTGCGGTACTGGGGATCGAACTCAGGACCCTGCGCTTGCTAGGCAAGCGCTTATTCCACTGAGCTATATCCCCAGCAAAATTACACTTAGGGCTTCTTTGTTCCAGGTACCAGGGATTCAAGCAGGGTCTGATCCAGTCCACGTTCTTGGGTTAGTCATTCTTGATAGTGGAATTGGCAGGGTGATTCACTGGCACAAAACTATCTACTGAATCAGGAGTATTCCTGTGAAATCAGATCAGCTGCCATCATAGCAAGGTAATTAGCTACTGTGGTATCTATCTGGGCAAGTTAGGAACATACCAAGAGAACCAATTTTAGATTTTCTTTTTGCCAACTGTTTAGTCTGGAAAGCCACTCTGAAAGCAGTATCCCATGTTTTCCTTGCAGGTTCCAACTGCCACTGAATCCTCCAGATCATTTCTTCTCAGTGGATTGTTCCTCGGCTTCTATCATGTGACTCCTCCTCTATTCGGTCATGCTGAAGTCCCTATTCCAGACTTTTTCTTATTCAGGATCAGTCCTGTTGTTTGCCTGGCCTTTCTGCAGTCCCATGCAGAGCAGAAACTACATAGAGCCAGCTTCAAGTTGATGGTGGCTGAGACAAGGCATAGAATCTTCAGCTGTAGAGTTGCTTGAAACCATCCCACAGGTCTGCACCTCCTACCAGGACACCAGATCCAAGCATTCCTGTGGTGTAAGACTTTTACCTGAAATATATAAATAATACTTAAACTCAGTAATAGTGAAGCTGACACTTTACTACTGAGCAGAAACTTCATCAAAAAGAGATATACACTGGCCAAATAATGCATGCAGATGGTCCTCAATATCGCATATCCTTAAGAAATTATAAGCTAAAACAACAAAGTACTACTGCACACCTTTTAGAATGCCCCAAATCCAAAACACTGACAACACTAAATACTGTTCAAGATGTAGAGAAAAAGAAACTCACATTTATTGTTCATGTGTATACAAGAAGGTACAACTGTGGAATCCATTTTGCGAGTTTATTACACAACTAAATTTGCTCCTACTTTGTAATTCAAGACTCAAACTGCGTGGAATTTACCTATATCAGTTAAAATATATCTCCATACAAATACTTATGCACAATTATGTCTAGCAGGTTTATGCATAGTTGCCCAAACTTAGAAGGCACAGATTTTTTTTTTCTGTTGGTGAATGGGTAAATTTCAGTGTACTCACAGTCAGTTCTAAAAAGAAATGACCCATCTTGCATGAAAGGGCATGGACTTCAAATGTGTGCTACTAAATAAAAGAAGCTAATTTGAAGAGGCTGCATTCTGTGTGATTTGAACTGTATGAGATTCTGGCAAAGGTTAAGCTATGGAGAAAACACAAAGATTAGTTGTTGCCAAGAGTTCAGAGGAGGGAGAGGTGAACAGGTGCAACAGAAAAGGTCTTCGGAGAAGGAAACTGTTTTGCACGCTATTATGTGATGGATGCACACATCTGTCAAAACCTGTACAATAAACCCTATTGAAGATGGTGAATCAGAGTAATGGTAACGTGGTTCCATTTTAGGTTCAGTGACTGTACAAATGTGCCATACTGGTATGAAAGTTTGATGGGGGAAGATGTGCATATATTCTTTTTGCTCAAATTGCTGTAAAACCAAAACTCTTCTAAAAAGTGAAGTCCATTATAAAAAATTTCTTCCATAAAAGTAAAAAATACACTGAGGGTCAACTCTGAAAACCTCTTTGAATCACCATTTGTATGTACAGAGGTGACTGTAAACCTGTGAGCCCAATAGAAAAGGTTGAGGACAGACTTTATAAATGCCTAATTAATACTTAGATTCTATTAACTGAAGATATTGATCAGTATTGAGGAGGTAATAACTATAATCTGTGGAAGAAAAATCATATGAGAAATTTGTCACTTTGATCTAATTTCTATATTTTAACATAACTGTAGCAGAATGAGAGAAAGAGATAAAAGGTTAATTATAAAGCCTTGGGCATATTTGCTATTTCAGACTTTATGCCATGATTTTTAGTCTGAGATAAAATGTAATTCTGAAATATTCTTAGAAATTTCATGTCAGTGATATATGTTTCTACGTTTACTAAAATGTTCTGTAAAAGCTAATAAACTCTTAATCAGAGCAGCCCCGCTTGGTAAAGGTCGGTTATTAGTGTGTCATGTGTGACAGCAGCATCTCTGATAGGCTCCACAGGGGCAGTTTATTCATGTGATATTTGGAGACTCCAGCTTGCTCTTTCAGAGGCTCTGATATTCACAGTTCCAAGTTTTCAGGAGCATGCAATAAAGGATGAGAGTTGCGTGGCTTGACATGGAGCTGGCTTGTTTCTTACCTCAATAAATCACTAGCCAGGATGAGTCACAAGGTTGGATTTAAAAATCCACGGTGAATGTGCTATGTTGCTAAGTGTCTCATGCCCTTAGAAAGTAAATGACATTATTTGACTGTAACACCGTGTTTTGTCATTGCCATCTCTCTTCACCATGATTCTCAGTAAATGACATGCGTTTATGTATTAAATAATTTATATCATTTAGGTTTTTATACTAATTTGTTTATATTAAGCCTCTTCATCTATGTCACAATATTTTAGTTAGCATAATTTTGAAATTTTCAATATTGCATTCATCTCAGTTATCTTTACAGCTATTACAGTATTATACTGGCATTTCAAAGATGCCCTGAAACTAATTATAAATACAGGATAAATGTCCCAGAAATTGACTTGGACTAATGTTTCTCAACTATATGTAAATGATCGTCTCCTGCACAAGCCTGTCCAAACTTTGTTTGCTCATTATCACTTACAGCACTTTCTCCAAACCTGCCCTGTAAGACCTGTATGATTTTTTAACCGACTTGGGTAACAGTTATTTCTTCAAATAACTCCAGCGTTGGAATAATCATTTTCCTACCGAGCATACGGGAAGTATGTGAGTGTAAAAGCAGGTACGTCTCCATCTGAGCAGGATTGCTTTCTTGGCTGTCATTTCAATATTTATGATTACTGAGGATACATTTGTTTCCTAGCAACTTCTTTAGTATTTCATGGTATGCAAGTATGTCCTTCTTCTTCCCCTTCCCTTTTGGCTACACATCCCCTTGCTTTCCTCAGCCAGTTATCAGACTCAAATTGACCCCATCCTGAGCTAGAGGTCTCAGAGGTTTTTATGTCACATGCCACATGTATATTGGGATTTCTCTCTCATCACCTTGAATTTTCATACATTATTCATACTGTATTAATCTTTCAAATTCCGTCAACTTCAATTTTCTGTCCATGAAGAACTTTCAATTTTCTTGGGCTGCTCTGGGTCAAATTGCAAAGTAAACTAAGATTTTATGCAGTATCCAGCAATATTTGCTTCTCTATTTTCTTAACACAGTCCGTATGTTTACTTCTTGATGCTTTCAAATTATGCTCAACTCCTTTCAGGAGCAAGACCTTAATTTACCTTCACCAGGAATTTGACTTAAAATACTAGTCACTCACATGTATCTCATGTGTTCTGCAAGTATTTTATTTGTAAATTATCCCACAAGTGGTCTATTTTCAAATATAATGTGATATAGATAAGTGGGAAGAGACTAAATTTTTTTCCATGCTTTTGCAGATGGACTCACACAGAAATAGTCAGTGAACTTAGTCCAATCTGATATTTTCACAGTCTAGACTGTGGAAAATTTTTATTTTGATCTCAAAGGTAGAAATTGATTAAGCACCGTATTTGTGGTTGCAGAAAACTGTAGCAGCAGGAATTAATGGCTGCTGTTCTTACATGGCTTCAAGGGCAAAGCAATATATAGAAAGTGAAGAAATGAAAAAAAAATTGTGGCTGTGTATGTGATGCTTCTGCAGTAGACCACCTTTAAGCTAGCAGAAAGATGATCAGAGAGATGTCATGCACTATTCACTAAGTGGACTTTAGGTGCCCCAGAGAAGTACTATTGCCATAAAATAAAAACTTTTCTTACAGTTATGGTCCTGGGACCAACAATTTTCAAAAGATTGTGAGATTATATAGTTATTTGTGAAGTTTGTTTCCTAACTTTTATGCCATTATGTCTTTATTGATGTGTCAGCTGTACAGCTTCTAACCTTGTTAATAGAACACATTCCCCTGGCAGAGGCACACACCAAACAGTTTCTAGGACTTGGTTTAGCTTCCTTAAGACCAGCAGTTGCACTTTATATTGCACAGAAGAGCACCTTTCTGTAGCAGCCCCAGCCCTTCACTTCCGTAACAGACTTTGTAGTATTCAGAAGGTGCTGAAAATCTACAGAAACAATGTCAGGTGTCCACGTGAGAACTCCACCCACTAAGTAGTGAGGGCAAACAGCAAAACAAAACCTTTCTGATTGCTTCTCTGCAAAAATTGGATAACTTTTATCTTTTTATACCATCTTGCAAAACTTAAAAGATCTTCTTAATGCACATACATCTGGTCAAAATCAGTGATTTGATGTCTCCACTGTGACTCTTATATAACAAATGAATACTTTCTCAAAGCTAACTTGGGGTCTTAGAAAATAACACAAACATTTAACAGAGCAAGTGTTGGGTGAGGCAATGTCATGGGTTCTACAGTACAATATGTGGGCCTTGCATCCAGGCTGGAGCCCTAATAGCATCTTTCTGATTTTCAAAGTTATTTATACTTAGTAAACAAGACTTTGTCATTTGCAAATAGGAATAAGTACACGTACCACCTAAAGACACTGGAGACTGATGACATACTTGAAACGTATGTGTGGATCTACCTGTCCAAGTGTTTGCTCCTTGGCCCTTCCATGCTTGGCCTCTCAGACAACATCCAATCTTTCTCCTAATGGTTTCAATGACTTGTATTCATCTTTGAGTCTGTTTTGGAATCATTTATTTCCAGTAAATTTTCTCCACCTAATATGTAATTCTATTTTTTTCTACATAGATGGGATAAGATCATGTCAGCTAACTACACACAAGAGATTTAGTTTTCCAAACTGAGCTTCTATTGTTTCATAGATTTATAAGGAGAAAAACAGCAACAGTATCCAGATTCTTTTAATTTAAGAAGTATCTTTTCAGATTAAGCAAACAAAATAGAAACAGCCTCGGAACAGGATCACAGTAAGATCAAGGACAGCAGGAAGGGACAGGAAAGTATTGCAACCCAGAGTGACAGAAGAAATATAAACAATGTTTCTTCAAGGGATGCAGGTAGAAAATGTTTGCTTAATAAAATTATCAGTAAATATGACTTAAATTATCATCTTTTTCTTCAATCTAGTTAGGCCTTTGGCATATACTTTCTTTATTTAATAAGGCATGCACTCTGAGCATCAAAGACATAAAACAGAAAAGGTCATATGAAGAGTGATAATGGTGAATGGCCTTTATTTCTGATGTGAAACTCAAGAAATGAGGACATTCATGGACATTTTTTTCCCAGAAAAGACTAATGTCCTCTTTGCATCACAAATAGTTTGGGAAGGTTTGTTTGTTTTTTAATAAGGGTACCCAGAAAGTGTTCAGTAACACTTTGCCTCTGATAGTCAATAAATAATTCATCCCCTAGTACTTCCTCTAATACTGTATTTATAAAAATAAAAGGTCTCTATCAGAATCAATTGTTTTTATAAGCCTTAAGTGTAAATATCATGAAGATTATTTCTCTATCTATATCATGACTTTCTTTTAATGTGGCACTAATCAGGTAGGCCCCAGTGTTACTGAGTTTCTTTATTGCTTAATTTTTTTCTTCTGTTCCAATAAAATTTTATTTGAAATAGTCACTACTGAGTAATAGATCTTCTGGATGCCACCATTCTTGCTGATTGCAGGGGGATCATTTCAGTATTGGGGCT
The DNA here is from genome assembly GCA_004027595.1 of Dinomys branickii. NCBI lineage: Eukaryota > Metazoa > Chordata > Mammalia > Rodentia > Dinomyidae > Dinomys > Dinomys branickii. Next base: position 119,069 of record PVLD010000482.1, read on the forward strand.
GTGGACATCTGCCTCTCAAACTCCAATAACAGTGAGGATTATGTTGATGTGCTGTGGTTTTCCATCTCTGTCCCTGTGCATCAGCAATTATCTCTCAGAAGAAAGCTCACTGGATGAAAAACAGAGTGAAGATGCACAATAGAAAACACTAGCAGTGTAAAGAGTCACAGTCGTACAGACTTGTAGCTATAGGTACCTTGCCTGGTTTCCTAATGGGTTTGAATTCTTCAAGAAAGGACTTTCAGTGTTTTCTCTAGTTTCTGATTATGACGCTACATAAAAGGTGAAATTTACTTGACATATTCATTCTGTTATCGATATTAATTTTGAAGGTTAGGACTAACACAGATTTTCAGATTTTTTTCCTGCATTTTGTCACATCCTGGCACACTTGCTTGGTGTGACTAGGTTTATTGTGAAGTCAGTGATCCATAATAACAAAAATACTTTCTAAGGGTTTATATGTTCAACATTGTGGTAACTATCACAGAAGGAAAAATCATTCCGCCACTTCGAAGAGATACATTTGAATAGGGAATATTAAAATCAGGTCAACTTTATTAGTGAAAAAGATGCTCATGTGAAATAGTTCTGAGGACAAAATATTTCAGGCTGAAGAAGCCAGTTGAGCTGTCCTGGGAGGCACATATTAGAATCTGTGTGACTTTTGGTGTGTCAGAGAGATGGGGCAGGAAGACTAAGGGAAGGTGTGGAAAGACTAAGGGCCTTGAATTAAAAGTTACTTAGTTCTAGTTGTGGGTGAACATAGGGAGTAACTAAGGCTTTGTGGCTAACTCTGAGGAAATTATAGTGGAAAAATGGATGTAAGATATCACAGAGAGGCCCCTTGACTAGTGCAGAGGGTTTTGTTAAGTACCCAGTCTGCATATGGTCTCTAAATCTGTATCCAGACTTAAAATTAATGGCAATATTGACTATGATAGAGATGAAATAAAAGCTAGGCTAAAATGATCACTCTTCTACCAATAAATTGACTAATCTTTTATCATGATGCTATTATGATTTTTCTGGCTTACTGAGATAAGTCTCATTATGTACTTCAGGCTGGCCTTCAAATTGTGATCTTCCTGTCATAGCCTCTTAAGTGTTGACACTACAGGCATGGACCATGAGATCTGGTTTATGGTTCTATTATTAATTAGTCATGATCCTGTGAAAGTTCATTGATTTCTTAGTACAGAATTTCCTCATCAATAAAAATAAGAGTTAAGAAGAATTTTGTAGTATGTCTCCTACTGGTACAAATTATCATAAAGTAATCTGACTAGGTTAAAAGAATAGTATGCTTTACAAATAAATTACCTCTACTGAAAAAAATTAGGCTATGTATGTTTTCCTTTGGCTTTGTTTTTAATTCTGTGATTTCTGATGGGTTTCCTCACAGGAAAGCATTAATAATTTTGGTCTTGTTACACAGATCTGACTCTTTTCAAAGATAATTTTCTTGTGAGGGTTTCATCTATGATTTGGAATATAATTTATTACTCATCTCTTAATTTTAGAGGGCTTTGTTCAAGAGAGACTGCATTATATTCAGGCAAATTAATGAAAAAATCACACATGGTTTTATTACAGACTGCACAGGCTTTTAGAAACAGGGAAGTAAAGCAAAATTAGACCCACAAATAATGTGTCTGAACTTAAAATTAAGAAATTATACCAAAGAAACTTGGAGAATCCTGAAATTGACAGTATGTTGGAGGAGTCTTGCAAAGAATGGTTAGTGGCAGTTTTCTGAGTATGTAATATTGGAAATGAGACCTTAATAGTTAGACTTGCCAGTGACCTAATCATCAGGCACATAATTCAAGAAAGGTAGACAGTCTGGGTGAAGTTTGGGAAAACCTTATAAAGCTGTAGAATGTCAAAGTCTCTGCAGTTAGCGCAGAGTCACCAAGCAGGCAAGGTTGGTGTATAGGCAGCATGAAGAGGCCCAAAGGATTGATCCATATAGGATAGAGAAAATATTTCTGAATTTATTAAAAACCTGATTCACATTAGGCAAAAAGATAAATGGGAATATATTTATATCCATCACCAGAAATTCTGAAGTCGTAAGGCCTTGAAAGAGTACCATGATGTATACCAATAAACAAACTGTCAAGACTTCTATTCCTTCTGGGTTTCTCGGGTTAACATTACTCTCTCCTTCTTCTTAGCCTTTTTCTTGTTTGCTGTCCACATACAGTGAGAAAGTCGAGCAGCTGCAACTTCATTTTGCATCTTCTTTAGGAGATGTGTATTGACCATTTTTTCATTCTCCGCAGAGAAGATAATCATTAGGTAAGTGTTTTTAAATTGGTATATGCAAAACATTTGTTTCTGCCAAAAAGTTTGTATGATTCCATGGAGCAAACCTGTCTCAAATGATGTTAGGGATAGAGTTGGCACCGTTGCAATCAAATGGACTGAAGGAAAGAAAGGGATGGATTTCCAGTAAGAGATAGAAAAACTCTATAGAAACTGTAGTAGATATTAACTTATGGTAGAAAAGCATGCTTCACTAAAATAAATAGATAGAGGATTCAGTTTAGGGAAACTTTAGTTTTGAAATCAGGATTTCAAGTTCAGCTCATTCGTTTCACCCTGGGAAATACATTACTGCAAAGATGACTTTTCTACTATGGATTACCAAGGCTTACTTCCATCATTACCAGCATGCAGGAGGAAGCAAAAACCCTGCTTCCCTAAGCGTGTGATTTCTGGCATTCACAATATTTTGAAAGGTTCATTTTGAGATCAAATCATGTCTAAGATTACAGGTGAATCCTGAGGGTTTTATTTGTTTGTTCTTGTTGTTTACACATCATAAACATGAGGCAAGGCCCAGGAAAAAGTTCATTAGAATTAAGAAAGGAAAGCGACTACAATTTAAATAGTAACTAAGCACCAAGGAGATAGAACAAATAAGATTTAAGATTCCTGAATGTAGGAGGCTGGATTGCATTTCTTAACAAATCTCAGACATTTCTCCTGGTTAGTTTAGAAATACAAGAAAGATTTTCAACATCTCTAACTTCATGTATCTGCAAGTCTTATGGATGAAATGAAAATTAAATGTGATAAAGCTTGCCTCATGCTTTACATAGTAGTGAGCATGATACGAGCAATTAACAAATGCTCCCAGTCATTAGTGATTGTTAATTAATGTACTTGTATCTAATAATCCCTAAAATATCTTTTATCAAAATCATTAACTTTGCATTATTTATTAACCAAAATATAAAAAATGACTCTGAAATTATTGCAAATATAAAGATATATTGGAGAATGTTGAATTCTTATTGAAAAAAATTTGTGAAACTCACTATGCCTTCTATTTTATTTTAAAGTTCTTTAATCACCCATGTGACATAACTTTAGTATAAGAAAATACACATTACAGAAATATACACATTGTAGTGGATAATGTGAAACAATCTATGTGTGAAATAACGATAAAAATATAAGATTTAGACGTTTAAAGTTCTGCTATTCAGTCTGCTCTACCACATATTAGCTGTGAGATTTTGAATGAATCACCTCACTGCTTAGTTTATTAGTTTCTTTATTTTAGTAAAAAAGAAATGCAGAGATAAAAGGCTCATGGTATCTTCTTGGAAGGATTGATATGGGATTACAAATGCTTTAGTGTCCCTAACATAATGCAGAGATTCAACAAATGATATACTACTAGGCACTGAAAAATTTTAAGTACATAAGAAATGGTATAATGCCTCAAGGATATTTCCATCTAGATAGAAAACAAGAACATATGCCCCTCTCTCTTACATCGCTACATGGGAATCCAACATTATTCAGGTCAATGGAGAACTGCCAACATCAAGGACCATGTAGAAAAGAAATAGCTCCACACGTAGAGATCTTCATTAGTACCTGTAGCTATCAAGTAATAAGAACATTGTCATAATGTCCTCTGCTTGGTTAGCATTATCTCTGGGGAGTTCAAAGTAATTTTCAGGTGGAAAATTAAATGATGCAGTTCAGGATAAAATTGAATTCCAAATAATTGCTAAAGAATTAAAATGCAATTGAATCAAGAATTCTGATCAGTTAAGAATCAAAGCATGTTAATGCTGAACTATGAGGAAAATAACATGTATGCAAGACATGTTGCTTTGATCTTATGTGAGGTCTCTACCACATATATTTTATGTGGACTGTTGGAATGTGGGCGATGTGATTTAAAAAAAAAAACAGCAGGAGCTTTTACATGCATTAGTTGCATTAATTTTCTTCTCTGGGACTAACTTACCGTACATTACACTATCTCCTTTACTCGGTGACAAAATTATAACCCTAGTCACTTCAATGATGTTCCATCTTCCTCATGCCTTTCAAAGAATTCACTACTCTGATATACATGGAAATTAGGACCAAAGTGAAAAGACAGAAACTTCAAAAACACACGCTTTCTTTATTTTCTTTTGTGCTCCTGTTCTTCATTTTAATTAATGTTAACTGACATGTAAAAATTATACACACTGATGTGGTAACATGTTGGATTAGATAGGCAATTTTTTCTGTACACCAGTTAAAAGTAGCTCACTATGAAGAAGTCCCTCTCATCTTCTTTACTGAGACAGACCAAAATTCAGATAAATGTTGTGGAAATGATGTTGATTCAGTCTCCATGGGGTAGAGTTCCTTGAATGTTTGAAAAGATATGTCTTATTTTATGCACTTTCTCTTGGCCTCGTTTTCCCTGTGTGTCAGAAAACAGGACATCATGATACCTGTACAGCTGTTCTTGGTCATGTTTGAGGGCAAAGTACACTGCATTCCCTCTCTCCTTGGCACCATAATTCTGCCCGAGCTCCATTGGATGTGATGTGTCATCCCTAAGGGATACTAGTCACTGCTAAGCACAAGCCTATGACTTGTACTTTTACTACCATGAACATACACCTTCCAATAATTCTTTAAACATGAATTCATTATAAATAACACAAAGTTGTCATTTTTTTCTTGTCAGGGGTTACCATAGATACCAAATCTGCAATGGCAATTGCTAGCAAAGGCACCTAATTGGATTTAGATAAGGGTAAAAAATGCAATTACCAACTTATAGGCATGCACTGTTATTGTGAAATAGTTAATTGCCCTCAGTTATTAGCAGGCCTTACTACAGTGTCATGTATTGTTTGCAAGCAGCATTTCCCTTTTTCCATTTGCTTTTGCTCATTATGCTTAAAATCTCAGTGATTTCTCAGGGAGAGAAATGTTCACAGAAGGAAGGGGAAATGTCCACAAACAGAAGGTGTGTGTGTGTGTGTGTGTGTGTGTGTGTGTGTGTGTGTGTGTTTGGAGATGGTGCAGTCTGAGCTTGCAGTAAATTCACCTCAGAAATTAGATATAGAGAAGAGTCACAGACTGCACAGTTCCTACCCCAGATTCAACAACATATCCTATGTTTTTCCAGTTCAATTTTTCTGTGCATTTTTGGACTCTGTAGAAATGATATGTTGAACAATATTCAGTCTAATGTTATCTTTCTTTTCTAATAGAAATTCAAAAATACAGTGATTCCATAATTGCATTTTAAATAATTTTGCCTTTTCTTTTCTCCTGAAGTCATTTTTCTTTGACAAATACTTCAGCTTCTGCCTACAATGAATGAGAGAAAATATCAAAGGTTTTACAACATCCTGAGAAGATTCTGCATCAGAACCCTAATAATTCTCACTTTTAAGTAGTTCCCCACTGATTTGCTCTTTAATATAATCTTTTTTTAGTTTCCACATGGAATTAATTATGAGTTAATCATGGTCATTTAGTTACAAATCATTCAGATTTATTGTCCTGAGCTTTACACCTACATATGCTTGTAGTAGTCACCTTATTTTGAAAAAAAAAATAGATTTTCTTCCAGAAATAAAAGCACTTGCACCATTAGGCTAAGTCAAGAATGCAAATAATACAAAGAACAAATAAATTCATGAGCTCCAACCCACCCTACAAAGAATGCTAAAAGATATTCTAGAAAAAGACAGAAATGACCACAATTTCAAGAACAACAGTAGAAAAGAACCACCGAGCAGAGCAAGAAATTAAACAGAGGGTGAAATGTGGAAAACAATAGCAGGTAAATAACATGACACAGATAAGCCAATACATATCAGTTATACCATCAATGTAAACTGTCTCAATTCACCAATGAAAAGAAGCAAACTGGCGAGTGGATCAAGAAACAAAATCCAACAATATGCTGTGAACAAGAAACCTATTTAACTCAAAAGGAAATTCACAGACTGAAAGACAAAGGATGGAAAACAATCCTCCATGTGACAGAACCCCAGAAAAAAGCAGGGATAACTATTCTATTTGCAGACAATGTGAACTTCAAACCAATAATGATCAAAAGAGATAAAAGGGACACTACATGCTTGTGAGGTGAAAACTTCAAGAGGAAGAGATCACAATCATAAATATCTATGCACCAAATACAGGAGCACACAGTTATATAAGACAAATTTTAACAGATGTGAAAAATCAAATAAGTAGTAACACAATCATAACAGGGGACTTTAACACCCCATTGTCAAAAAGAGATAGACCACCAACTAGACAAAATCAGCAAAGAAATAACAGATGAAACCAAACTTGTCAACAAATGGACTTAGTAGACCTTTACAGAGTGCTCCACCCAACAGCAGAATACACATTCTTCTCAGGTGTACATGGGATGTTCTCTAAAATAGACCATATACTAGCACATGGAACATGCTTAAGTAAATGCAGAGGAACTGAAATTAGTCCACGCATGCTATTGCACCATATTGCAATGATATTGGAAATTAATGACAAAACAAATTACAAAAGCTTCATAAATATGTGGAAATTAAATAACACTCTCCTGAACAACCATTGGTGTAGTGAATTGCATTTGTCTCTCATTGTACCCCAGACAGAAATGGCTGTGAGTATGAGAAAAATAAAAACAAGAGACAAGAGCTGGGGTCAGGTGGAGTTACCTCTTGCCTGATGAGCAGGAGGACTGACTTCAACAGTAGGGGTGTTTATTTGATACACTTGCAAACTTAGTATCAGAAGGGGTAATGTTGCCTGGCAACTAACGACTGTACTTGTCAGCAGGATGGCTTCTTAAATACCGAGGACTGCTTGACCAACAACCAGATCCAGTGGTTCCCAACACAATGAGTCATAGATGAAATTAAAGAAGAAGTTAAATAATACTTACCATCAGATGAAAAAGCAGATACACTTACAGAAATCTGTGGGATGCAATGAAATCAGTCCCCAGGGGGAGATTTATAGTGGTAATTCCTGCATCAGGAAAACAGAATGAGTACAAATAAACAATCTAGAAGCAGCATTCTAAAGATCTGGAAATAACTGAAGACTTAACACTCTTTATCTCTTGTTCCTTTTCACTTGCATGATATGGTTGTTTATGCCCCCAATAGCCACATTATTATTTTCTGGACAAAATTAATCTTCCAAGATTCATTCAGTATTTGGGATATAATTCAGCTAGGGGAGCAAACAAGAGAATGAGCATGACCTCAATTTCAGGGGTCAAGTCCTATTTTTGTAAACCAAAATTATTTCTCTTTTCTAAAAGGCAACTTTGGTATTACAAGAGAACAAGCTTTTTGAAAAAGAAAATATTTAATAGTGGTTTTATACTCTTATGAGCTTTGTGCATTCAAAAGGTGGTTAACGTTTTTGAGTTTTGAGGTTTTTAGTTACATAATCCATCACTTTGATGAGAAATACAGGATTATTTTTAAAGGATTGAATAAGAGAGGTAATTAGCCTAGACTGAGTTCTTACCTTAACTAAAATCCCTAAAGATATTCAAGATATATTTGGAACCTAAAATTATTTTTGGGCAAAAGAATTCATTTCCTTAATTTGTTATGGGATGCCTGAAAACCACACATAGTTGAGCAAATATTGCATTGAACATTAAACTTCATATACACTTCAAATTCTGTATTTTATCCATTTAAATATAAATGCTCTTTACTTGATAATGGTTTAATATACGGCTACAATTTCTAGTTTATGCAAATTTGTTCTATATTTAAAGACTGTACTGTTTTATCTTGAAATATAAGTTCCTAGAAACTGCTCAAATGTAAATCCTCAAATATGAACAAATATCAAAGAACATTATAAGACATCATAGTGTGCTCATTTTGAGCTCAGATGATCAGGATAAATTTTCCAAAGAGGCTCCTTGCACAGGGAACAGAAAGCAGGAAAATGATTCCATTTGAGTTCTACTCATATATTGTAGGTTCCAGGTCCCGTAAAGGGGAACGCATGTCTCATCACCTGTGAGACAGGGAAAAAAGCACAGATCCAGGTCACCAAATACGGAAAGAGAGTGCTAAGGCAAGCAAGGGTCACAGTCCTTCACTGCATGTGTAACAGAAAACATTGCCGAAGTCCACACTGAAAAGTCACACGGCTCTTAAAGATTTAATGTTCAAAAGCGGGCAAGGTGTAAAGAAGAAATATACTGGAGAACAAACAGCAGGACAAGATACACGGTCATGCTTTTCCTCACTGGTGCCACAGAAATTTAAATTAAAACAACAGTTATGATCATCACATTGACAGTGGTACTTTCTTACTCACCTTATTGACAATAATACTGTGATCATAAAATATAAAAATTTATTTAGTATTGAAAGACCAAGAAGACTGGCAATAAGGAAAATAATACCAAAAGTTATTGGTTTGAGCAAGATGAGAAAAGCCATATTCTTTAGTATTCTATTTTTTCTACGTGAAGGAAGAGCCGACTGTAGAAGCATTGTGGTGATATCTGATAACACTGGAGATAGCTGTATAGGAAAAATTTTATTTTGGGGCTTTTTCTCCAGGGCCGTTTTTCTCAGTGTGATTATGATATCAGGAGTAGAAACAGCAACAACAGCAGGGACTGGTTAGCAATATAAATTCTGGGATCAACTCCTTTCTTAGAGAAATTCAGGGTCGGGATCCAAAGCACTGTTTTATCAACTCTCCACGTGATTCTAACTCATGCTAGTTTGAAAAATACTGACTGAAAAGAATCTCTACGCTGAGCATGTGGGGACATATATAGAAAGGCTCATTACAGCACTATTTGAGTAACACAGAATTTTTAAAACAGAAAAAATGAAATAGAAGAGGTATAAAATGAGTATGTAAAGTGTGGAATAGTCCAACAATAAAATATCATATAACACTCAGAAATAACGAGTGCGTTCTCTGTATGGATGTCTGCAATAAGATAAAAAAAAATACCGTGCTCGTGCAAGTAAAATGAAGAACAAAAGTGAATCTGTGAGGCTTTCCCTGGCTGAGACAAGATACCTGACACGACTGAATTTAGGAAAGGTGTAATTAGGCTCGCAGATTCAGAATTTTCAGTACATGGTCAGCTTGTTTAAGGCAGGGACTTCACTGCGCAAAGGTGTAGCTGAACAAGCTGCTCATGTCGTGCAAGCAAGGAAGCGCAGGGGAAGAGCGCCAGAGGGAGACACACCCGCAAAAGTCGCGGCACCTGTGACGCATCTGCTCCAATGGGAGCCCAGTTTCCAGCACCACATTCAGTTTTGAGTATCAGGAGGTTGGGGAGCAATCCACTGTTGAATATAGCAGCCCAAGATTCAATCACCTCTCTTGTCTTTTTCTGAGAGAAGATCTCGCTGTGAAGTTTACGCGGGCCTTGAGTTCACTTTGTAGCCCAGGCTGGCTCGAATTTGCAATGGTTCTTCTATCTCAGCCTCTGGACTCCTGGGATTATAGGCATGCGCCACCACACCTGGCCTAATCACCTCTCTAGAAGTCTCTTAATTCAGTCAAACTGACAATTGAAATTAATTGGCAGAAAATAAATCATTCAAAGTCTTATACTAGTTGCTTATATATTATAATTACTAACACAAAAGTCCAATATTATTTATGAACAGATCCATATTACTGGAAACACTGAAAATAGAATGGACGTGTATCCCTATAGTTGTCTATGTTGATTATACCTCAGTGTAACAGTAGAACAATAGATGATATTTTATTTCATACACACATCGATGTAAACATAAAAATATTTCTCAAAATATACTAGTGCAAGTGTAACAAAAAGTTGATAGAGAAGAAATGTAATATTTTGGTTGCACTATTTTCCTTCACTTGTACATGGTTTTGCTCAGATTTCCTTAAAAATAGCAAATTTACCTGAGTGGTAATTTCAAAGTGCATATGAAACACAAGCAAGAAAGGTTACTAAAAGAATATCATTTCGTCAGTTTGGGTCATAGACAAATGGAGCCGAATCTCATTGTGAAGCCGCATAGACAGCTTTCAGGGACTATGGATAACAGGACTCTGATATGTCTCGCGAGGAAGGAGAGGCCGCGGCATTTATTCTGTGAAGGCGGTCCCTAATGCTGGAGGGTTGCTCATGAGCATTTAACTTCCATACACTTGTGTTCTATGTCTGAACCCAGACTGAAGGGTCTTTCCTGGCTTTGGAGAATGCCGTACAACAACCACAAAGCCAAAAAGACATGGAACTGGGACTCTGGGACTCTGCTGCAGTGTTTGAGACTGTCCACTCCAGAGCTGCCTGCTCTGGAATCAGAGAGACAGAAAGGATGTGCCTCAGGGCGCCACACAGAAGTGAGGTGATATGTGCAGAAGTTTCTCTAACCTGCAGGGTCTAATGTGTACAGGGGCAGTAATTTGCTCCTTTTTTCCTTCCATCAGTGTAAATCAAAGTTAATTTGAAATATATGCTACATCATTATTTGTATTTTATAAAGTCAAAGGCCACACTGAACACTTCTCTATTGCCTAGAACGCTCACTGAAAGTCACTTTTATGATTAACTCTCAGTGGCTTGCATGAATGCGTGGATGGTACTGTTTTGCAATGTGACTTAAGACTGTGGACTGTGTTATCATGCTAGTCACATCAACTAAATGCTATTTTTCCTTCAAATATGTATATGGAAATCCTCACCTTAAAGTGTAGTGATGTCCTCTTTTTAACATTTTTATCATCATTTTATATTTTAAAACATGACATTTTTGGAACTATTGTGTTTTATATACATCATATTAAAATTTTTCCATCTTCTGTTCTTTTTATTTACCAGAAATTACAATAAAGTTTTATTTACAATGCTAATGACTTTCATTTAAAATGGGTGCACATTTTCTATCGAAGTATCACAGGTATGCCTCAAATATATGCAGTTGGGATTACTTTTCCATAGCAGCGACAGTTTCAAAACAACTTTATAAGTACTGTCAACACCATAGTGTCTTACAAAGTTGAGAAACCACTGTTACCTAACTGATTTGGAAGTAATAAATTGAAAACTAAAAATGAATCTTTTCAAACAACTTACAGCAATTACAGGATTATTCAATAAAATAAAATTATACCCCATCTAAAAGTATCTAATCTATCTAACCTAACCTTTCCATACCCTTCACACTCCTCTTGAAGGTGGAAAAAATACTGCATTACCATGCACATGTTCTGAGTCCTAATCATCAATTTGTAGATAGGGATGTTCTTTCCGCCTTGTACTTACTCAAGCTATTCACTGCATTGCTTTTGTTGGGTTAACTCTGAGCACACCAATCTCCTATCAATTAACCTTAGATTTAAGGTTTTCATTTTTGTAATTCAGTTCAACTGGCTTTGTGCATTTTTCTTCTCTTCTTTCTTTAGGATAGTTTCTACTTGTCTATTTTGAAACATTGTGACACTTACCTGATAATTTTAATATCTCAGTCCCCTTAAAATAATTTTACTATTCTTTTGCATTGAATAGACGCCATGTTTTCATGTTGTTTTAAAAATTAGTAAATAATATTTCATTATATTCTAGAGTAAAGTCTAGGGTGGAGAGGATAAGAATGAGGGAAAGATTTCTCTATTACCTTTTAGTATAGTCTCAATATATTTTTATTTTTATTTTTTGAGATTTTTGAGACAGGATCTTGCTCTGCAGCCTTGAACTTGCTTGTGTAGCCGAGGGTGGCCTTGACCTCATAGTCATCCTGCCTCATCCTCTTAGTGCTGAGACTACAGGCTTGTGCCACCATACTTGGCTATAGTATCAATTTACATTATGTCTTTCACCTACGTAAATGTCAAACAAGTAATAAAGTCAACCTTAATATTAAATAAGCAAAAATAATTGAATGTAGTTGGTGATATAACCACTCCAACTTGCGTTTTAGCAGTTCTTAAAGAATATACTCTGGCAAAAAAGATCACAAAGTAATTTTAAATTTCCTTTTACTTTTATTTATAATTGAAGATGAAACTTTGAAATTATAAATAAATATATGTATATATTCATATCATCATGGAACCAGAGAAATATGTTTGTGTTACAATTTTTCTCAAGGTATGTGTATATGTGTGTGTTTTAAAATAACTCATTTACACTTAAAAGTGTCCTGAAGCTATAATATCATAGCAGCGGTTAAGCATCCAGATGCCAGTTGCTAAAAAAAGGGAAGAAAGAAATAGAAAATAATGTAACAACTTCTTGTAGAGATCAATGTTTCCATTTCCAAGCCCAGAAAGGTGCAAAATCAGCCTGATAACGCTGTACTGGAAACAAGGAAGAGTTAAAAAACTAAGATACATTTAATAGAACACTGGATCCATCATGGAGAGATTCAGTTTTGAATCTGGCCAAACTTAGGAAATTTGAGAATTATTAATAATTGAAACATTAACCAATTGTAACTATATATACATATCCTCCAATAAGGAGGATCAAGGAAAAATTTATTTACTATCATTGTTATCATGATGCAAGTCCTTTTTTTTTTTTTTTTTTGCGGTACTGGGGATCAAACTTAGGATCCTGCGCTTGCTAGGCAAGCGCTTATTCCACTGAGCTATATCCCCAGCCCCGCAAGTCCTTATTCTAAAGACAGATAATATGGAAAGAAAAGCTTTTCTTTGTGAATTTGTACTTGCTAAGAATATAATAGCTAACATAAATGTTGGTAGGGGTAGCATTATTTTTTAATTTCATTTTATAGTTTCCAGTGCAGTAAATGATGAAGATCAACAGTTCTTGATTAAACTATTTCCTAATATTTTACTGTGTATCAAACCATGATGCCAAAAATGAACACCTAATTGTAAAGGCAAATTAGGGACCTATATGGAAAATTTCAATAATTTTTACCTTAAACAAGTAGGCAATTTTAAAATACTTATAGCACTATAAATTTATGTCACATTCCTCACCCATTTTTCAATTTTTATTAAGTAGAGAGAAATAGACAAATAAATGAAAGGATGCCTTGGGGGAAGTAATCAGATAAATCTATAATGCTAAGACACTCTTGAAGACAATTGGCCTACTGTTCTCAAAAGTAAGTTTTGAAAGCAAAAGTTGGAAGTAATTTGTTTTAAAGAGACTAAAAATCTCTAAGAGTGATGTATATGTGGAAACCTTGATTTCATCTTTGTTCAAAAAACAAGCAATAAAATATACACAAAAACAAATATTAATGTATTAGGCAACATTAATAAGCTACTGACACGTTTTGAATGGTTATATATATATGTGTGTATATATATATATTTTTTTTATTAAGCTCATGGAAAGCTGTTTGTAGGTGAAATATCACAACACCTGCATTCGATATCACAAATAATAAAAGTAAATAAACAAGGTAGGTCACATTTGGCAAAATATTTATGGTTATTGCTAGTTCCTGAGGGTGAACATATTAGTATTTCTTCCATTATACCTTCAACTCTTCTGTTTTATTTTGTTTTCTTTTGTTTTCCTGAGACAGGATCTCACTCTCCCAGGCTGACCATGAATTCACTCACTGCAATCCCTACTGAGTGCCAGGATTACAGGCTTATGTCACCACACCTGGTTCAGCTTTTCTTTATTATTAAAGTTTTCCATAATGTCATATTGTAAAATGAGAAGATGTACAAGTATATGAGCCCTGTTGAAATTTCTCCACAATTTATGAATTTGGTTTCATCATTCAATATCAGGTGATCACCAAGAATTTTGCTATATATCCTTTTTCATTCACTTTACTTTGAATTTCCTTCTACCACAATGCCTGCTGAAAGTCTGACACTGACACTTTGGTAGGCGACGAAAATATAAAATATAGTTAAAAATGTTCTTGATAGTGGAACACAGTGATGTGCACCTGTAATCCTAGGGAGTTGGGAGGCTGAAACGGGAGGCTAGCCAATGTGGGCAACTCAGTGAGATTTTGTCTCCACATAAAATAAAAGGGTCTTGGCATGTAGTTCATTGGTAAAATATCTACTCGGGATGGGCAAGGAATCAATTCCAATATCAGAAAATATTATATAAAGTACAGCATGAAGTGTTAAGAGTTCAATAAGTTTATATATATTTCACGAGACAAACTTGGAAGAAGAAACTTCTTATTCATTTTTAACTGAATTTAAATGTTCCTGGTCTCCTTATGTTTGAAGAAATTAATAAATCATGTCATTACCTGCTGTATGGGACAGAATTGAGTAATATTTTTCTCTTATATTCACTTTGTCTCATATGAATAGGCTGATATTCAGAAATTATTCTGCTTGATATTCATCATGTCAATTTCATTCTTGATTCCTAGCTACTTGGAATGCTAAGTAGGGAAAAGAAAAATCTACTGAATGACTATTCTTTCTCCCTCAGGGTTGTTATCAGAAAACATTTTCTAGTACTTGGACCAATTTGTTGGTCAAAGACTAATCATTAGTAAATGACTTCAGTGATGGCAATTTTCAGCTTTGTTAGGGAGGCAATTTACAGTATTATCTGGCCTCTGTGACATAAGACTTACTATCGTGTCAAGACCTTTACCTGGAAGACTTGCATTTACTCTTTATTTGATGCAGTACCATTCTAAATGTTTTCTGCAAGTATATGAGTTCACTTTTATACTAAACCCTCACTTATCAGAGCAGAAACAGACTTTATGATTTCAACTTTTATCCTGCATAAATCATATTAAATCTTGTTTTACAGAGAAATTCAAAACAAATTGCATTTTATTTTGTTCATTACATTGTGTACATTAAAACATTTTTCAAGGGCTGGGGATACAGCTCAGTGGTGCAAGTGCCTGCATGGCAAGAGTGAGGTTGTGAGTTCGATTCCCAGTACAAAAGAAAAAGAATTAAAATGTAAAACATTTAAAGAAATGTTAGATCTATTAACAATTTAAAATGCTTTACACATGAAATTTTAAAGTAGCATATCTATGGAGCAAAAATGAGAAACTATTACTTCATTCATTTAAATGTATGTGGCCTTTTTATTTTTAATAATACTTTAAGTAGGGCTTGAACATGAATTATTTAACTCCCTAAGCCCTAATATTCCATCAATGCTATATTTTTATAGTTATGTTTTTATATTGATCACTGGGATAGTTTGGGCATAATTGACTTTCACTTTGCTTTCTATATTTTTATTTTTTCATATTTTTAGAGCTTAAAATATCTTTTAAAATTAGTCTTATTCCTTATGTGTTGCAGCTGAAAGTGGTAATCATAAACTTACAAATGAATTTCTGCTTATGTGTTTCATATCATAGGAGAAATTGAACGAATTGAAAATTTCACTTCCCTATGGTTTCCCTCACAAATTTTTAATAAAAATAGTTCTTTTCTTTGCTTCTGAGAACAAATGTGTTGTGTATCCAAAAAGTAAGAATCTGCAGAATTAAACACTCTTTCACGGGCCCCATTTTGATGTTATCATTGCGGTTGCCGATGTTTTTTTTCCAGATTCTCTGAAGATCTGTTTAAAGTACAATAAACACTGCTGGTAATTAGGAAAGAGACCTACTGATTTTCCTGACATGTTCTTATTGTCTTGTCTGTCTTTTTTGTTGTTTTATAATTATTTTTTTGTAGTGGGAATTGAACTCAGGATCTCGTGCTTGCCAGGCAGGTGCTTGGGCTGCTGAGCTATATCCCCAACTGTTTTGTAAAATTGGATACTTGACGTCACTTTAACTCTGTATAGTTAGAGAATTCTACATGTACACCTTACAGTTATATAATTGCTGCAAAATCAGGACAGCTAATACTACTAAAACTCAATTAATCCCTCTGTACATGTTTCTTAATTTTCTACTTCATGCTCATAAAAAATGTAAATTTTACAGCAACACATACAGAGGAGGAGATGTAGGGTGACTCAAAATAAACACAAAAAATTAATTAAAATTCAATACGTGGACAGAGCTATATATTTACTTAAGTGCTGTAGATCACAAATCAAGAATGGATAAATAAAATGCGATACACACACACAATGGAGAATAACTCTACCATTAAAGAAGAATAACCTTGAGTCATTTTTATGAAAATGATCGTACTTTGAGACTAGCGTTAAGTGAAATACATCAGGCACACAGGCTTAAATACTTCATGGTTTCTTTTATATGACAAACCTGAAGTATAATTGAAGAGAACAAGATAAAAAAAAATGGTTAATAAGAGGTGAGGAGTGAGATAGTGCTCAGATAGGAAGGCGGACAAGAGATGGAGGTAGAGGAGGGAGAGGAGAGAAAGCAGATGAAAACAATAATTAGAATGTATTCTGTAAATGTACCTGCCCCCCACAAAGAAGGCAAGCATTATCTATGGTAAACATGCACTGAAATCTAAATGAATAAATGTGCAGATGACTAAACAATAAACAAAACCAAAACGAAAAAGAAACAAAGCATATGTAAGATATATTGTAAAGGAAAACATTCCGGAAATGATGAGCCAGTGGTGGCTTTACAGAAATGGTGAGTCTCACCCTGACATTAGAGGCTTGTGTTCAGTTTGGAAAGAAAAGGCAATGACAAATGGTACTAGGTAGGATACAAGCACCAACAAGCCAAGCACCAATTTTGTGTCAGAAGTAAGAACTAAGTCTCTTCAGTGAGTAACTGGAGGAGAATTAATATCTGTTATGAATGAAAAGCCATGTAACCAGTGCACAATCTCATCCTCACATTGTGTAGCCTAATGTTGTTTTGACTCCTGGCCATAAAAATAGGCAGAGAGAAAAAAGTGCCTCATTATCTGCACCCTCATTATTTTATTCTTTATCTATCTTATATTTCTTATGGATTACAGCTGACTTGCTTATCTAAGTACTACTTGATTTCTGTAGACCCACAGCCCAAACTCTTAAATATTTCCGTTACCAACCGAATTATGTTCAGAGTTCTAACCACTAGAGATCCTCAATGATTTATGTAGAACTTGGCTTTTCCTGAATATCTCTTACTTTTCTCGTGTTGTGCCTTTACCTTCATATTAACCTGCTATTCTTTCTCTCAAATGCGTTTGTCTTGGTTACTTTTTTCTCATTGCTGAGACAAAATACCCAACACCAAAAATGAAGAAAGGAAAGGTTTATTTAGCTTACAGTTTGTGGAGGTTTCAGTCTATACTTGGCTGCTTAGAGGCAGAGTAGCACATGGCAGAGGGCAAACTGTTCATGGCAGCAGAGCACAGCAAAAACAACCAGTAAAAGCCAGGAATGGCTGCAAGCAGCCTCTTCTCTTCTCTTACATTGTAAACAGCCTTTTCCCAACCAGGGGGCGTGTAGCTCTCACACAGTGTCCATGCCCTCCTCTTCCACAGGCTCAAGATGTATACAAAGTAAGCACCCTGGCTTCCTGCTGAATCACTCAGACAAACCTCTACACTCCCCAAGTTGACACAATGTATCAACCATAACATTCCACCCCTTGTCAACTTGGCAACCAGACACATTTCTTAAACCAGTTTCCAGATACAAAGACATGCTTATATTAGAACCATAACATTTTGCCCCCATACAAATGAAAATTAAACGCTTCCAACATTTAAAGGCACAAAATAAACACTACCATTCCAAAAGGCACCAACATGGTAATATAGAGCATTGGGACTAAAGCAAGTCCAAAATCCAGCAGGGCTAACATTGTGTCCTGTAATTCCACATCCAGCATCTGAAGCAACTTGTGGCACATTGTGAGCTCCAAAGGGCTTGGATGAGTCCACCCTATGGCACTTCTGGTGGTTACAGCCTCCATGGCTTCTCTCTTAGGCCTGCTTTGCTCCCTCCTTGCAGCTTTCCTCACATGATCCACATTCCTGGCTTTTCAAAAATTCTGAGGTCTCCAGTGCACCTTTTGCTTCACACTCACAGCTTCACACACTGACCTCTCAGGGGCACACTGCCTGCCCTCCTAGGCTTTCTGAAATCTTGGTGGAAGCCTCTTTAACTTCAGAGCTTTTGCATTTTCCTTGCACCTAAAGCCAGGGCCACATGGATGATGCCAAGGTCTGCTGTCACCTGGAGCAGTAGCCAAACTTTCCTCTCTCCTGGCCATAGGGGTCGAGTGCCTGGATTGCTGGGGACACTGCATCCAATTCTGAGGAGCAAATTCTCTATGCCATCTCCATTCTGGAACCTGTTGTGGCCATCGCTGTCATTCTGGAACATGGCACTCTTTGGCTTCCTTCTCAGCAATAGAGAGCTTCTCAGCCTTATCTTTTGAACCCACAGTTTCACTGGAACTTCCTTTCTGGCCAAACTCACATTTTAAATCATCCTGCTGGGCTCTTTGCTCTTGATTGTCAATATAAATATGGCTAAAAGCCCCCAACAATAGCCATACCACTACCCCAACATTCAACTGCCTTGAAATTTCTTTTGCCAGATTAATCAGTTCGCTGCCGCCCTTAATCTGTCTTAGACAAAGTCTCTGGACATGAGCAAAATGCAGACAAACTTTCTGCCAAGCCATAACATATATCATCTGGAGTCCAACAATCAATGCAGTCCTTCTTCCCAACAGAAACCTCCTGAACCTGATCTTTAATGGCAGGATTTCTATCAGCCTTCTGGTCTTCCAAGATCTGACCAGACATCTCCAAACCTTTCCAAACTCTTCCCACAAGCAATTTCCAAAGGCTCTTGAACCACATGGTCAGGTATAGTCACAGAAACAACCCCACTCCTGGTACCAAATTCTGTCTTGGTTACTTTTTTCTCGTTGCTGAGACAAAATACCCAACACCCAAAATGAAGAAAGGAAAAGTTTATTTAACTTAAATTTGTGGAGGTTTCAGTCCATACTTGGCTGCTTAAGAGGCAGAGTGGCACATGTCAGAGGGCTAATGTTCATGGCACCAGCACACAGCAAAAACAACCAGCAAAAGAAAAGAATGGCTGCAAGCAGCCTCTTCTCTTCCCTTACATTGTAAACAGCCTACCCCCACCCAGGGGGCATGTGGCTTTCACACAGTGTCCCTGCCCTCCTCTTCCACAGGCTCAGGATGTGTACAAAGTAAGCACCCTGGTTTCCTGCTGAATCACTCAGACAAATTTCTTGACTCCCCAAGTTGACACAATGTATCAGCCATAACAGCATTGGTTTTCATTATTGTTTTTATATTTCCTTTTTATAGTGATATCTTCAAATTCCTTTAGTAAGTCAAGCATTACCTTGTTTTTCAACAGATCTGCTCTTTGGATAATCCTAGTGAGAGACAATGGATCAATTTTTAATATGCCTGCATTGACATATTGCATTGCCCTAGTCCTTATAGTTTTGTTTGGTTTGGTTTGGTTTTGTGGGACTGGGAATCGAACACATGATCTCATGCTTTGCTCTAGTCCTTTAAATTTAAATACTACACCTAATTTTGTGTATCTTAGCATTAACTCTACTTCAGCTTGGAAACATATATTATCAGTATTACACTTCTAAACATGTAGTTGGCACTTAGCAAGTCGTTATAGATCAAACAAAATCATAATTGCATATATCTTTTGTGAGAAAATATTATGACCTGTGGTATTCTTTCGAGTGCAAAATAAATTGCATGACAGTCGCTTATTTTACAAACATTTTTCATGATTCCAATAATGGCTTGAAAACTCATCTTAGCACATGGACTTACAGATGTTCTGATTGAATGAAAAGGTACACCATGTCCTATTTTGCAGAAGAGAAAACTGAAATTTTGAGAGATTAAGTTCTCTGCTGAAATTCACAGAATCTGCAAATTCCAGAATTAAGCTTTTAAATCAATCTTACTCTAAGACTTGGTTTTATTCTGACAAATATGAAGCTCGGTTTTAGTCATTATATCATAGTAGCTGAGGACCACTTTCACGCAAGGGTGACACTAATTTTATCTACTTCTATAACTAAGTTAGACCCATGTATTTAACATATATTTATTAACTCCCTAACTACACACACAAACATACCCAGCCAAGGGCTTCTTCATGACTGCTGGGGATTCACTTTCCACTTAGAGAAAGGCAGAAGATGCTAGTCATCCAGTTGTCTCGCAAAATATCCAAGAAATGAGACTGATTTAGTTTTCAATTTACCTACAAACACTTCATGTCACAGTGCATAAAATCCCTTCTTATTCAGGTGTGTGTCTCATAGGGCTGAATAACACAAATTCAAGGACTGGATCTGACTGAAAGAGACACAATCAATGAAAGGGAATGTAACAAAGCGGGAGAATTTTCACTGGGGTCTCCATAGAAACCAGGTTCAATGTCTGTGTGCCAGACTTTCCACCATTTCAGTGAGGTGGGTTTTTTTTTTTTTTGTCATTATGGATATTGACTTCTTATAGGTCAGGATCTCAACCTTAGGAAAATTGCTTATTCAAATGATCTGTAGTAAAGAAGCTAGTTCCCCAGTGAGTCAGAGCTCAGCCTCACTGAAAAGATTTCCAGCCCTTCTCAGGCTGTGGTAAGGGGGAAAAGTTGGTGGAAGTGCTCAGCTTGCTTACCTCTCACTTTGATCAAGTCCCACAGAGAACTATGACCTGAGTTATATTGTCATCTAAACATCTGGGAGAGAAGAACTGGTGTAGCATTGGTCTCTAAATACACAACTCAAAGGAAATAATTGCAGGATTTAATTCACTTGTCTCATTTTTTATCCCTATGGACTATTGATTTTATATCTACAGTTGAATGCCCATGACTTTTAGGTAACATGCTTTTTATTTCTCAACGTTGATACTAAGCTATTGTTAGTATTAAGAAAGTAATGGATTGGACAAGGATCTATGGCTGAAATGCAAGGCATAAGACTTTCAGAGGAATCTGTGTGTAGGTAGCATGACTTCAGAAGCTAACAATGAAGTGAATGCTCAAACTAGTCTATCCTAGTTAGAAAAACATGGGGAGGGACACTCAAGGGCATCTATGTTGCCATCTGAAAATAACAAAACAATACAACACCACACATAAGCATGCCAAAGTAGGATCAAGAGACATTAGAACAATGAAGACATAAAAATGATAGTCAGTAAGTTTGGAAAGAAACTTTGTCCAAGACAGAAAGAGATGAAAAACATAAAGAGAGAAAAAAGATATCAGACATGAAAGACCCATTAAAATACTGCTGAGTCCAGGCTGGTGCCCATGCATAGCTTACATAAAAAGATAAACACAACAAGGGCCTGCAACAGGCTTTATCTATTGTTGATCTTGGTACTTAGGACCACCATAGTGTGAAAAATGGAAAGGTGGTTGATTAGTGTGTGGTTTTCTACTAGCAGAGGCAGTGTTGTAGAGCTGAGTGGTTTTAGCAAAGGGCAGTTTCACAAATCCTGGGCTGAAGTCTTAATTACTTGTAATTATTGAGCATCTTTGATTTGGCAAGTATTTTACATACACTTTCTCATGAAGGCCTCTAAGGTAGGTATTCACTACACTTGACATGGGAACTAAATCTCTGAATACCTTGCTCTAGATACAGAGCCAGTAAGTGAGAATAGTGCTGGTAAAGTCATGATCTGTCTGTTGGCAAACTTGTTACCTTCTCTACCCCTGCCAAGCCACCTCTTTGTGTGCAAAAATCTACCCTATGTTTAGAGGCCATTTTCTGAAGTTGATTTCCTGATCTTCGATTAAAGGAAATAAAACATGTATGAGACAATGTTGCTTTACATGTAATATAAGACTGGTCAACAAAGCAATGTTGATTCCTTAAAAGATGATAGTCAGAGGAGTGTTTCAGAAAGCTGAAATGCTACTGATGACTATGTCACGCCAGTTACTAGTGATATTCTTAGGAATTTTGAAGCTAAATTTTCATATTATCTTATCTGCAGCTACAACCAGAAATATCTGCAGAAATAGCTCCATATTAGTTTCTTCCCCTGCCATAATTAATAGTGTGACTAACCCATGTTTTTTCTGGATTTATCTCAGTTCATACAGAATTATGTGTACCTTTTGCTCGCTGGAATAAATCTGAATGAAATATCTACAACTTGGGTAGCATCCAGTCCTCCCTTAAAATACACCTGCTTGTGAGAGCACTGCCTGAGTAGCCTTGCTGGTTGTATTTTGAAACGGGATTCCAGCATTGCCAGTTTTTCTTTTCATCATTATCTGACATTGAGATATTGACTTCAGTTTGTGGTTTCAGATGCTATTTGACTCCTCCACTTATGTAAGAATGAGATAGTCCTTCAAAAATATATTGGCATTCTAAAATTAGGTTCCAAGAAAACAAAATTATAAGAGTTAAAGCAAGGCAATTCTGTAAGGGGAAACATTGGTAGCAAACTGCATAAAGTCACTCCGAAGGGACATGTGAGATGAGTAGACTAGTTACGAACATGTTAAAGAGCCAAGAGTGGTGACATGTGGCTGTAGTGCCCATATTCGGGAGGCTGAAGCAGGAGGATTGTGGTGAGTCGGAGGCCAGCCTGGGCTACATAGTGATTTTAAGGCCAGCCTGAACTACATAGCAAGATCCTGTCTCAAACAATAATGAAAAGAATATGTTAACATGTAGGGCTAAAACAGAAGTGGAGTAAAATTATTCAACTAGTAGTCAGTAACATCTGAATGTAGTGTGCTTCCAACTAGTTATGCAACTTTGAGAAAGTCATGCTGTTTCCTAGATATACTTTATTGAGTTGTATAGAACAATATCAGTAAAAATAAATCCCACATTTCAGTGACTTTGATCACAGTGAGTTAGTTGGACTCTCATCTTAATGTCGTGAGATGCAGTATTGGAGAACAATTCTACCTGAAACCTTTACAGACATTTTTGCAGTAGAGGAAAACCAGAATTTGAAAACAAATCCTTGGCTCCTAAAATTCCACGTAAAGCTTCAATGTTGTTTTTAAATATATTTCATTCTTCAAATAAGTGATGTTTTTCCATCCATTTCAATAAGATAGGGAGGTATTAAGTAACATTTTTTATATTACTGAAAAAGAAGGAACGTACATCTCATAAAAACTCTATGCTGGAAGCAGACTCTCTGTCCTCCAACATACACCAGGATGAAGAAAATGTAACACCTATGTGCACTGGAGTACCACTCCACGGCAAAGAAGAAAGTTGAGTCATTTGTAGGAGAATGGATGCACCTTGAGACCATAATATTTACTGAAATAAATCAGACGCACAAGTTTAAACATCACATGGTTTCCTTTATGTGAGACACCCAAATTACAAATGAAGGGCAACATAAAAGGTGAGTAACAGGGAGTAGAGAGATCGATCTTTCTCAAGTGGGAGGGATCAAGAAAGAGGAAAGGGCGAGGGAGGAAAGGGAAAAGGATGAGAAAGGAATTAAGATGTATTACGTACATGTACCAACTCCACACAAGGAATGTAAACGTTATGTATTGCCAACATGTCCTAATAAATAAAAGGAAAGAGTCCCTTTAGTGTGGGTAATTTTGTAACCTGTGTCTGGGAAGCATAATGGGAGACTGTGGCCCAAACGGCAAAGCCATGTTCAATGTGAGTGCCTGTTTGTTCAGAAAGAGCTGCTGTACCAGCAATTGTCTTTGGCAAAATGTAGGGATAGCTCTGGAAGACCTCTGAAACATATTAGTGTGAACTTGTAAATAATCCATGAGTCTAGAGAAGGTTAACAAATTCCAGTAAATAGTTCAAATTATCCAATTATCTCTGTAATAATTTTTTATCGCAACAAAAATTTAAGTCTAGTCATCATAAGCAATAGGAAAAATATATTCTCAGAAAAAGGGGAAGCTGGAAGCTAACAGTGAGGAATTCAGTGGCTGTGCTTGGGAGGGAGGACGGTGGAGAAGGAGCCCATAGCGCTCTCTAAGATTTGGGAAAGACTGACGAGGTGAGATAGTTTCACAATGAGTTCTCTTCCAGTCTTTGAAAACAGCTCTGTTGAGGGATACTGCACATACCTGATGGACACAATTTGATATGTGCAAATATTCACGACATCTTCACTACAGTCAAGGTATGACAGTAAACAAAGTTCCTCTATGTTCTTTTGCTTTTGTATTTTCTTTATTTTTCATTTTATTTTATTTTTTTCTTATGGAAAATACACAGCAGGACATCTGCCTGTTTTGTTCTTGTTTTGGGGAGAGGGTTTGACTACACATTTCGGGCTGGCCTAGATCTCACTGTGTAGCCCAGGCTGGCCTTGAACTCCTAGCAATCGTCCTTCCTCAGCCTTCCAAATGCTGGGATTTCAGGCCTGAGACGCCTCACCTGGCTGACATCTATCTATTTAATCATCTCTTCCATCTATCTCTTTCAAAATCTTCACAATTTTGAATACTTTTTCCATAAATCTAAGCACTATGTTACATAACTCATTTCTAGAAGTTATTCATCTAGCACAGTTGAAATTCGATACTCTTTGAACAAATCTCCATCTTGGAAACTCCCCAGCCCCTGACAACCATCTCAGTGTTTATGAGTTTGACTAATATAGATGCTGTTACATGTGCAGCCATGCAGTGTTTGTCCTTCTGTCACTGCCTTATTTTACTCGGCATAATTTCCACCAGGTTCATCCATGTTGCAAGCAGTAGGATTCTCTCTTTCTTTTTCATTTTCTGAGTGACTCAATATTATTGTTGATATTATTACAATTATTATACTAATTATGATCATATGTGTTAAAATGTTATACCTTTGTATTTGCTATGCCACTAGATTTGTAAAAAATTAAACCGTGTGCATGAATATAAAATGTCATTTATGGAAAAGCTCAGAGGTGTTTCATTGCATTATCAGATGACCCACACATGGTGCAGCCCGAGGAATCAATATACTTCACGCACACAGAAAGTGAAGAACCGAGACATAGCCCTTTAGAAAGGAGAGAATTAGGGAAGAGAATTCTGTGATTAAATAGTAACAATTTGTGAAGTTAAAATGTTCTTACATTGCTCCAAATTTATAAAAGAGTCTAGAAAACTTACGATATGAAAACTGAGTTTTCAGTTTCAAATTGTCTTTATATATGCTTGGCATAAGCAATGCATATTTAAATAGAAAAATCATTTTCAGCAATCTAGTGAGATTATATTTATTCAGGAACATAAGTACATATTGCTAGTTATCTGTAACTGCAAGTTCACTATCCACAAACTGAAGCAACTGAGGATTGTAAAGGTAGCTAGCTCTGTGATAATTGCAGCTATACTAAGCACATGCAGGTTATTTTTCTAGCCATGATTTCCTAAATAATACAATATAACAACTATTTGCATAACATTTATTAGGTATAAGGTATTGTAAGTAATATAAATATTATTTAAATTTTATGAAAAAATGTACACAATTTTGTGTAATATCTATGCAATTTTATGTAAGGCATTAAGCATCCATAGACTTTTTATATCCAAGGGTGATACTACACACAATTCCCAATAACTTTACTCATATACATGCATATATTCATATATAAAAGGAAACCGCCTAGTGTTTGAAATTCCATATCTGCTTCCTTCAGTTTTTGGCGAGAAATCAGAATTCAAAGGGTTAGGAAAACACCAACAAACAAGTTCTAATTTGCTCAGTATATACACAATGATATTTAAATTCTTTAGCACACTATTCATTCCTAGCCTTCATTAATTAGTTAAAGCATGTTTCCTCAGACATTTGTCTTTCAATCACAATAGATTAATTTATTATTTTATAAAGCCATGTCCATGTCCCAAAATATTGTCAACATTTTCTGTGTATAGATGCCTATATTCAAGCTGTTACAGTCTTTTTTAGAATGTATATCAATAAATTTGGCATAACAATTACTCTCTCCCATATTTTCCTTAATCTTACCATTATGGCAAATAGATCTTTTTTTTTTTCTTTTTTGGTCGATGTCTTCATACAAGGTACCATATTTTATTGATCTGTTAGCCCTGCTAGTTATAGTATATTGTATACCTAATACATCCTTGATTCAAAATACATTCCTGTTAGTCTTCATGCATACAATTTGCCTCCCAAGTACTGTGGTATTACACAAATTATATTTGCTGCTTTCAACAGCCTCAAGATCATTTTAATATCAAGCTGTTTAGATATGAGTAACAACAAATACAAAATGTCAGTGTGTTGGCTTAGCTTTTCAGAGGTCGGACTTCTCCCAAGTCATGAAGTCACCCTGGTAATTCTGCTCATTATTTAACTTGAAGTGAGTGATAGTGCTACCAGAAAAATTCAGGTCCACTGACAAATTTTTCTAATGCTACATGCAACACACAGTTGCAGTACAAAGTTGCGCTCTGCTCACCATTACAATTTTTTTTTAATTTTAAAGATAAGAGAATGAAAACATATTAGCAAACACACATGCATTTAGAAAATAACACAAAACAATACAAGCAATACAGAATTGTAAACAAGGTGATAGAAAATTAACAATGGTTGTTGTATTACATATTGATATCTTCAAATTGAATACTCAGTCGCCATTACAACTTGTAACTTTGGAGAATGTGTACGTCTTACAAAGGTTTCACTAATATTATTTTTTCACTTGATACTAAGGAATAATCTAGGGAAAAGTCATCCAAAAAGGAACAATCAAACATATAATCTTAATCTTAAGGTAATATATCAGTGGTGAGAAAAGGGTGGCGACAAGAGGGTGGTTCATGAAGACTGTTAATTTCACAAAGGAGCACTCACTCGTTCAACACCTAGGAGTGTATTCCCGCACCTCACACACCTCACTCGTGACCACAGCTTATCAGCACAGTGAAAACCAGACAGGTTTCAACAATAATTTTTTGCTTGGCAACAGCAAAGGGCAATTTCTGGGACCCACATAATTTGTCATACATTTAAAAGACAGGGAACACTTCCCAGTCCCATGGAAAATACAATTATAGTGTGACATTTCGGCTCAAGAAAACATATGTTTTGACCACTCACAATACTAGCGGCTCAAACACATTTTGGAAGAAATGGTTAGCACATTGAAAAGTGTACTTGTGCACAGAAGAGTAATATGCCCTAAGAGCTGTTGGAAATGGAGCATCGTGTGGGATTGTTGATGGCTGGGTATGAGATCAGTTGAGAATGCTGGAACTAGACACATTTGACATATCAATGCAACGGCTGCTGCATATGACTGCAAGTACATTGCTCGTTGTGTATAGCGAGAGTAACAGAAAAACATAGCCTTTGTGAGATGAGGAAACAGGGGTAAAGAGAAATCAATTTTATATAATTAAGGAGAGTTGATATTTGCCTCGTAGTCTTGCTGCATTATTTTCTAGAACGCTTATTATGAGGCATCCAACACCTGTATGATTCTCTTCACTCAGCTGGGGACCTGATTTCAGTTTCTAAATGATCCATTCATTTCTAAACCTTTGACTAAAATCAAACTAAACCAACCATCAAAACAGACTATCAGTGGTAGTGCAGAAGATAATAGATTTGTTACTCAGCTTGAAATGTAAAATACCATAAAATGACTTGCCTCAAACCACCTCTGTGAAGTAGTATATAATATTCTGATGTATATACTAGGAGGTTGCACTATACCACTGATATTTGACAAACACCTCACCTATTATTATGATTAATATATTAGATTAACTAGATCTCTACGATCTCTACAAGTCCTAAACTTCTCTTGTACACATTCTCATTAAAGTTTGAGCTTTTCTAAGAGATCCCTGAATGTCTGTTGTCACTGTTGGTTATTTCAGAGCTGCACAATATTACAGTAAAGAATGACCATTTTTTATCCTAGGAGGGAGTGCTCCATACTTCATGACCCTGAAGCTCCAAACCTGAAACAATCACTTTGTAGACCTAAATGAAACATGCCGTGTTCCTGGTAACATTTTCATCTTTGGAAGTTATTTTGAATCATGCCACCACAGGGAGGAACAATCTCCTGTTCATCAGGTACAATTTCACTGTATACCATTTTGCTTCTAGCATAGCCATGACCGACGTAGCATTTTCACATTCACTGTGTGTGTAGGGGGGGTGTCAATGTGAAGAAGATGCCAATCACCTTGCAAAAGTCAAGCACACTTTCTGAGAATATTTTTGCTTCATACTCAGAAGATTTTGAGTGCAGTTTTTTTTAAAGCTATTTTCTTTCCTAAAATAAGAAACTGAGTAAAATCTAAAATTAAATTGCCCACATTTATCAGCTGCATGTTTATATCCATTTGCTAGTCTTCCTGATGGCAACGAATAAGGGAGATAGGCCTTGAAAGTGTCCAACTACAAAACTGTTACACACATTGATAAAAGCCATTTCAGGAAGCGGTTGGAAACAGGATGGGACAATGAGGAAAAAGTCAAGTAACTTTTTCTCATTGGCCATTGCTGAATCACAGCAATCAAAAGCGTTTATGAGAGATTTCTAGGGAACATTGTACTCTAGGTCCATTGTTTTCTATTCCATGTCACAGAAGTGAAGCAGGTATTTGATTAAAGGGGTACAACTCATAAATGTGTATCACAAATTTCAGAAAGTTTGCTGTTAACATTTGAGGGCATGATTTTCTAATACATCAACCTAACAGGTATTGACTGAGTACTCAGAATATGTAAGGCACATTCTAGGACATGAAAATAACCTTATGTCATTGTTCTAATGCCATATAGTGGCTGAAAAAGAAAATAAACAACAAATGTATTTTATTGAATATATTTTAATTTTATGCTATCTCAGGAAGGAAGAAGAGCAGAGGAGAAAAATAGAGGAAAGGCGGAGTCCCTGTGGCAGGAGATGAAGTTCAGAGAAAGCTTCCCTAGTGAGAGAATACTGAGGATCTAGAGAAAGTGAAAAGAGGGATTCCACTGAAATTCTGGTGCGGACAACGTGAGAGGCAGAGGGGTGGCGCACACCACGGCTGTTGCGGAGCCCTAGGTATGATGTGTTTGAGGTGCGCCAGGGCCCTTCGTGAGTGAAGCAAAGGGAAGGAAAGAGAGAGCAGAAATGATCAGAAAGGTGCAAAGGGAAGACTGGGTGACCTTGCTGGTCAGGTTTATATGGGGAGGCTTTGGAAGGTTTTCACACAAGTGTTATACGGTATGGCTTATATGTTGAAAGAATTCTAGATGATCTGTGAAACCCCGTACCATTTTTATTGTTTTTGTTTGGATTTGTCTATGTTGTTGCTCTATTGTTATTTTTTAATTCTCTTTAAAATAAAAGACAAAGTATTTGGGAGTCTACTGCAAGGATGTAAAAAAAGGAGACCAGTAAGAAGAAATAAACGAATGAAAAGGTCATGCTGGCTTGGAGTAAGATGGTGGTACTGGAAACGGAGAAATGTTCTCATTTAGAGTGCATTTGGGTAGAGCTGCCATCCTGGAATCATCAATGTGATGATTCTGGTTGAGTGTGCTGCATTTGAGATAGCAATTAAACCTCCAAGAGGAAATACATAATAGACAGAAGAAAATGTTAATTGATAAAAACATTATATTCTTCAGAGAATGAGAAGGAAATGATTCACATGTCAAAAAATATGCTTTAAAAAGATCTGCATCTGTAAAGTGGATTTCAAAAGTAAATTTCCTCACTAGTCCATATAGCTAATTTGAAAGATATAATTATTTAAAATTATAGTACTGTTGATTGAAAGTTGACACCTATCAAAATTTCCTCTGGTATGTTTATGTATTTACTTTTGTAGTTTTGGCTTGTTGTACATTTGTATGTTCGCTTTTAAAAGTCATTATAGAATCCTACATGAAGTCTGCCAAGAAAGAAACCTGTGGAATGTGACTTGCTAATCTATTGTGCTAAAAATTTAAGGCCCATAACTTTTCATCTCCTTCTAGTTTTGAGATTCTATCTTTATTTGTCCATTCTGCCCATTCTTCATACAAGAGCACCCTGTCTTCTTGTCCAAACTAATCTGATCAAATTACACTCATTCATCTCAGATCTTAACTATGCAATGTGTATTTTTTAAGCATCTTAATGAGGTGGTCCTAAGTAATGAGTCAGTGTGTCCTAAAGGAGACATTTTGAAGAAGGAATCATCTTAAACTCTGAAGAATGCACAGTAAAGTCTGAAAGCATTCTAGATGGACATTTATTGAATACAAAGTAGTTTTAAAAAATTAGTGCCTTAAAGGGCCCACCCTGCTACAAGCAAAGCAATCCCTTTTATACTTTGGAAAGAGCGGCTCCAGTCTGAAGGGAGTGACTAAGGGAACCCTGTGGGTGCACATGTCTCTGTCGGTCACGGAACAAAGCAACTGATTCTTTTAGGTTTCATCCAGTGTGATTGTGTGAGATGGTTATAAAGTTAAACAAGAACAAATTTGAAGAGAAAAAGAAGGCCTATAGCAAACAAATATAGATCTTAGCTTCAATATTATTTTTTGAAATGTGTCTTTTTATTTATTTATTTATTTATTTTAGTTTGTTCTTCATGAAGATAGGGAGAATTGGATGGACCATATTCAGTTAATTACTACTTAATGCCAAAATAGAATTCAGTTATCTAAGTTATCTTACACTGAATCATAAAGCCTTCAAATACTAGAAGGATATGGACTTACTTATGCTCACAGGATAGTTTAGACTGGAGCCATGATATCCTTACTGCCAGGTTTACCTCACTGAGGCACTGAGTCACTAAGCCTCTTCGCATTTCTTGCAATGCATGAATTTCTTTAAGAGTTAACATGATGGAATTGAGAAAAATATTTTGTAATATTTTATAACTGATTTATTTTTAATTCATGAAAAGAGTACTTTTTGTTCATAATAGTCATGAGAAAGCCAACTAGCATGGTATCTATGTCTCCTTTTCTTAAGATATTAAGAATAATTTTAATAAGACAGTTATATAGAGTTTTGTGCACATATGTGTATGTGAAACATCACAAAATATGTTTTATAATTTTGATATAATATGTACATCTTTCTTTTAGCATTTTTTTTCCTTTTTTTTTTGAGACAGGGTCTCATTATGCAAGTCAGTCTGGGCTTGAGCTCACCTTGGAGCCCAGGGTGGTTTCAAATTTACAGCAATCATCCTGCCTTAGCCTCCCCAGTGCTGGGATTACACATATGTACAACCATACCCGGCTTCATCTTGCTTTTAGCAAACTTGACTGACTGTGTGGCTGTGTTCTGTAGTGAAGGATTCTGTTTTCCCTACTCATCAAGAGAAGGAACAAACAGAATGAGAAAAGTCTTGGTGCCAAGGTTTCCAAAGTTCGATAAAGCAATGTTCAAAGGTTTTATATCACATACCATATAAACCAGCATGCCAATATGCATTTGGAGGAATTACTTTGTCTGCTACAGGATAAATTGTGTTCTACCAAGATCTATTTATTTAATTCCTGATTCCAGTATCTAACAATGTGGCTGTAATGTTTTCCAAAATATAATTGCTTGACAATGAGGTCAAGCAGGTGTGCTGAATCTAAAGTGACTGAAGTCTGTACTTAAAGAGGAGATTAGGACAAAAATATATACAAAGAAGGTCATGCACTGACAGCTACAAACTAAGTTAAAAAGTCATAGAGTAAATCAACTCCAGTGACACTTTGATGTCAAAATTTTAGCCCTTAGAATTGTGAGAAACAGATTTACCTCGTTTAACCAACTCATGGCATAGCATGTGTTTTGGAAGCCCTAAAACACAATAGCACCGACTGTTTTATGTTTTCCAGAGCACAAACATATGCTTGTCTTTTAAAAAAATTTTTTGTTCTTTAAATTAATTTTGGAGTACTCTTATCAGAGTCTTTGAATAAAATTATTATTTAAACCATATGTAGTGATATACATCTTCACAAACAATCCAGAAACATTTTGCTTAGTGTATTATTTTCACAGATTTTTAAATACATTGAAATTTTGCTTTAGAATGTTTAATGTCTGGCTCTAACAAAGCATCTAGAATGCTGCATATATGTATTAATATGCATGAATAAAGGAAGACATCATTACAGTAATAAAGTAGGTTAACAAAAAATGGGTTTCAATGATATGAAAGTAAAACATTTCTCACGAAAGTAATACCTGCTTCTTCCCTAACTCTTGCATCATTCATGCTATGGCATCATTAATGACCTGCAGGTTTTCCCATTCAGCATGTTTATTTTGTCTCCTGGGGGTTTTTATTCTGTCCTAATTTAAAACTAAACTTTTTTTCTGAAATTCTTGCTTCTTCTAACTGTGCCCTGTCTTTTTCCATTCCGCAGTTGCTTCCACTGATCAAATGCAAATGCTAACCTCTGATAAATCACTTAACTCCAAAATGATAAAACAAATATTTTTCTACCTTCTTCATATATTTTTCTGGTGAGGTTTAAAAAATTAAAATGTATATGAACTAGAATGGGAAATCTAGCTGTAAACTTCTAGAAGCAGGCAGAGTAGGAAAAGATATGGATACCCATTTAAAATCCTCACACTTTAATTTACTAGGTTTTGTTTTTTGCTTCTTTAGATCCAAAGAAATTCAATACACATTTTCTGAAAACCAGTCTGCATAAAGAACTAATGGCTTTCAATCCCATCCTTCTGTGCCATTCGGACATTTTGCTGTGGCAAAATTATTATCAGTCCTTTTTTAGAGAAGAAAACAATGAGACAAACAAAACGTTTAATAACAGAGTTTAAACTGCTAGTAGCAGTGCAAGCAAAGATTTGCACCAAAGAGTCTAAATGTGGAGCTCACACATTTATCCACAAAGGTGTAAGTAACATTTTAAATAAGAGAAATAGGTATAATAAAATGATTTAATCAATTCTTATTTTACCAACATAAAAATCTATATAATTTTACCACCAGAAAATAAATAGATATGTCCCTGGTAAGCTAGGGAAAGCCTTCCCAGTTCATGGATAATGGAACCCATCGGTTTTCTATTATGCTGTGATTTAGACACATAATGTATTATAACACTATGTTTGACATAGTTATGAGCACTGGGTGGGCACTGATATTCCACGTGGCACTGAGTTGTCTTTTCTGCACACAACTTCCAAATCGGAGCATTCAGGGAAATGGACGGCAGTTCTTCAAAACTTTTAGTGGAAAACCCATGTCCCTTCAGTTCCTGGTTCTCCAACTGGCTTTTTAAATATCTTGAAATAGATTAAAAAAAAAAAAAAAAACTACAACCACAAACTAGGGAAATACTTGTTAGGATTTTCAGTATTCACTGCCTATTTGAGATTATCTTAAAATATGGAGTTAAAGAAAAAATATGATACAGTGTTGTCTTAGCACAGGACTGTACAATGTTGTATGCAAGGCAGGTACCTGACATTCAGGTAGACCTATGCCCCTTTCATCGTTGACACTGTGTGGTTTTAAATAAATCACATTCTAAAGTTTATCTTTTCCACAGAAAAATATGAGGAATATGACCTGGATTTTGTGTCATGCTGTAAATTGAGGTTAAAAAAAAAGTTTAGAAAAAAATGCTTGGTTTTTATGTTAGCTAATCAACGTTAGGTGGTCTATTGGAAAATCTTGAATGTTCAGAGAGCATTATTTCTGAGTCCCCTGGAAGAAATTCTGAGTTGAAATGGGTTGGGCAAAAGCAGCAATTTATTCATGTCTTACAAACGTGGTCTTACAAACATCATACAGAGCTGGCACAAAAGAACAGACACCATCTTGTAAACCATGCTTCCTTCCAAGTCACTTCTACTGAGCTATGACATCAGGACAAGTCAGTCACTGAGTTACACAGTTCTTCAAACATAGATACCTCCCCATTAGAGTGGTGAGATTGACTAATCAAACAAACAGCTAATTTACACGTTCAATACAGTGCAGGATTTGTAACAGAGTTCAAGATATTCACACTGGTATTGTAATAGATTATAAAACAGTACACTTTGCAGAAATGATGAGATTGCGTATCTCCTTGCCCGTTTTAACTCCTTCCTTGCCGTTCTCTGCTCTTTTTCTTCCAAACTAGTTTGAAATAGTTTTACTTCACTTTTCACACTCAAAACACTGGAAATATTAAAACTAAAAAACTATTTACAAATTACCCACTGTGATTTTAAAAGTATGTGTTATCGGTTTTGTTGTTCCACTTTAAAAAGCAGAATCACACCTTTCAATAAACATAGCACAGATAGTATCACCGTTAACCTCTGGCTGTTATGTGGGATGCTTACAACCAACCCCTTGTAACTTTACAGAGCTCCAAAATATATTATTTCTATGGCCCATGATACCAAACATACATACATAAAAAGGCCATCTGGCTTCCCCAAAGTCCACAGTGAGTACGCTTGATTTCTGTTGCTTTCGCAGAAATGCTGAGGGAACCAAGACGATGTGAGATGACTTTGTAATGGAATGAAGACCATGATTGGGGAATGTTCAGTTTTTAACCCCAAAGTCATCATAAAGCACGAAAAGAAGTTGATTTTCAATCTTTGTACACACAGAATGTAATACATTTTCATTACATTAAGCATAGTCATAAAAAGCATGTATAAGTTGTTAGGAAAATGCATTTTCATAGAATTTACAAACACTGTGATATCAAACACGTTCTCAAAAACTGTTAAGTACTGACACAAAACCTGACTTGAAATGTAAATTTTTCAGTAGACTTTATTCTTGCATATTTGATAATTCAGCTGTACCCGAGTTTTACTCATATTTGTCTAAAAACTCAAATATAGTGACAACATCCTTAATACTTTCCAAGTAACCACAGGGCACTGCTTTCCTCTACTGGGTTTTGAATGAGCCTTGGCACTAGAAAACAGTACAACACACACATCTTCACTGTCTTATATTCCACAGCCAAGACAAGTTAGCCTAGAAAAAATAGTGACAAACACACTTTCTTGTGCTAATTTCACAGCCTGCAGCACTGCTGTATATTGTGAACATATGTAAATTATGTTAGGCTTACTTTTTTTAATGTTTAGTCTTTGTTGGTTTCTATCTGGCACTGAATAACAACACATCATGGACTTTTCTTTCTTTCTTTTTTTTTAATTTTTCTTTCCCAAACAGTGTAGTCCTTTCTTGAGGAGAATAAGTTAAAGAAAGACTTACATGGCCATGCACATTTTAGGTACAAAAGATGGCCTTTAAATTATACTTGCATACTGTACATATTTCCTACAAGAAAACTGTGTTCCTAACAGACTTTCTAGCTGAAATTTATTTCTTTATTGACTAGCTAATTCAACAACTTCACAAAGGTAAACAAGGGTTTCTTAGGCCACACTGAGTCTTGTGATAGGCAGTGAACAATACAAGGCCATGGGTTTGATGTGAGGTTATATTTTACATTTTGACTCACATGTAACCTTAGAGGGAAGAAAATCAAATTTCAGCCACAGTGTTCTCAGCTCAGCCCTTTGAGAAAAGTATTTCTCATCTTATTCACTGCCCTTTTGAAATGACCCTAAGTTTCTTCTCTTATGGTAAAATTGTATTAAATAATTACAGACCAAAGAAAACTGATCAAATATTTTATATGCAGACAACCATTTGCACATGACATTATAATAAAAACAAACTAGAGAACATTTCTTTTTATCTTTGGATTTAAAGAAAACGATTTCCCCAACCTGAAGAAAGATGGGTTAATTTTCATAAGAGAAGGCATGATTTTCATCTTTAAATATTAATCCCTCAGACTTCCAGTGACATTCATTTCTGAAGTATTACCAGGACTTTGGATCATGGTATGGTGTCTGCAAAAAGTTAATCTGTCCCTGTTTATATCACTGGCAATCTGTAATAGAAATTGAATATCTTATGAAAACTTACCCAACTTCTCTAATAAAGGGGAAAATTATCATGATACACATTTGTAGTTACTTTCTGGCCTACAAAGTCAATCCATTTCTCAACAAAAAAAAAGTAGCTTGCTCTGTCACAAGCTTACGATCACATTTAAGAAATGAAAATTCTCATTGCCTAGTAAAAATCCTTAAATTCCAACTCATGGCTAGGTTGCTAACCATCGCAGAGCATGTGCCACTTGGCAATCTGTCTCCTGGGGAAGTCACAAATCTCCTTCCAGTGTTCCCCAGCGGTGCCTTCTGCTGCTGCGCCCAGCACCAACCGCCCAATTACCTCATTTCGGGACCCCCTTTCAGAATCCAAAACCAGAAATTCAACGCTTATATCTTCCAGACCCTCACAAGGAATATCAAAGACAAATAGTTCATTGAATACTGCATTGGGGGTGCACTTTTTCACGTGAGTCTTCTTTTTGGAGATTCTCTTTTTGGCATGATACAGGTTCACTTTGACATAGGGATCTGCAACAGTAGGTAAGGCTGCCATTACTATTTTGAAGAGTGAAAGGCAAATAATATCATTACAATAGCAATGCCATGCTGTAGGTTGTAGAAGTGTCCTTGAGATAACCATGCCCTCTTAGACTATGGCATGCAAGCACAACGTAGTAACAGCAGGGGTGAATGCGAACAGTGGTGAGTATGGGCAAAATTTAGCTCTTTTCTTATTAACAGAACTGAAAATAAGAAAGAACAGACCATAGAAGAGAAAGCAGTTCCAAACCAGAGGCTAAAGGAAAAATTGCAATGGTAGAAAAAGAATACAGTAAAAATGATAAGAATAGAACATTGCATGAAAATTCTCTGTTACTAGTAAATCAGACAGAATTGTAAGAGTTAGGGTAGGTCTTTGAATGCTGGCTAATTTTTTTTTCTGTTGAATGGAGGTTTGGAATCACAGTGAAAGGCTTTTCTGGGTTTAGCTTTTCTGTGGTTCTCCCATCACCTGCTAGATTAGCTTTGTGTTTTACAGTATGACATTCTATGTGTTATTTTAATGAGTAGAGTAATGTTCATGCTTATTATCACATACTTAATTATTTTACTATGTCTTTCTTATTGCAGCATATGTTTCCAACTTCATCATCAAATAATAAAAATGCCAGTAGATTATTTTCAAATGAAGCATATATTTCCAGTTTTCATCATGAAAAAGTAAGTATAACTACACTCAATTTGTATAGAGTTTTAAAAACACGCTGAAGGATACTATGCTGTAAAATAAAAGATTTAAGTTTTAAACCTAGAACCCATGTCTTAGGCCTTAGGACTAAGTAGATTCCTCACTTTGCTCATAGCATTGGCTCCCATTACTATTTTGAAGAGTGAAAGGCAAATAATGTCATTACTTGTGATTGTACGGAGAAGTAAAACAGAAGTAGAGGCCACTGTTATTAACTATTTTATTCAATACACTAACCACATAAGTACTGCATGCAACTATTCCAGAAGTACTCTTACCCGAAAGTCCAGACACGTCGGATTTAGGCAGATGCCTAGCTTTCAGGACAACCACAGTGAGGGTATTGGTAGTGGACTGATAGCAGAGAGAGATCAACAACTCCCCCCGTCCTGAGGACTTCTAAACAAAGAGAAAGCAGTATAATTATTTTAGTATTATTGTTATTATTATTATTATTATTGTTATTATTTTGTCTAGAAGTTTTTTCTTTCATCAAAAGTTTTATAATAATATAATATTTTTGCTATTTAAATGTTTTATTTTAAAGTTTTAATATGGTTAGTAATCTGAATAAGTAAAAGCTGTTTTGCAGGGCCACCGTGCCTAAAACCACTACTTCTTGCCATCTTGTGGTGATTTTAAGTACTGCAGAATTTAAAATTTGAAGTGAATTGGCCACACCCATTACTTACCAATGTTTTATTCCACACAAGGATTTTTCTGCTTGTCACTTTTGATGACATCACTACTCTTTGAAACTATGAATAATAAAAAACTTAATACTTCGAATGGATGTGTATAGGATCGAATGCCTCATTTTAATTTGATATGATTTCAAATCCTTTAGCACTGACAATAGTAGAATTTGCATTCATGGAAAATTAGAGTTACTCTGACCTTTACTATACTCCTGGCTCAAAGATATAATAAAGAAAAAGTTATTTTTCTCTCCCTTACTTCTTTGTCTCTAATGTAATGGAAAAGTTGAGTTTAAATTCTGGACAGAACTAGGAACTTTTAATATATTGTTTTATATAAGGTTTCATAAGGACTTCTTTGTATGATACATACATTTAATTTATACTTAAAAACATTCAGTAAGATGAACAAGAGCTCTAAATGTAAACCTTATGGGAAGCAGTTTAAGTTGGAACTTAGAACTTGAAGCGATGACTTGGGCAGAACTCTTAAAATTGCAGTATATGTACACAAAAGCCGACGCAGTCTAGCTATATGAGTTAACACTTCAAGGGCAGCAATAGTCAGAGATCGTTATTTACTCCAAGTAATCAGTTGGCTGTCTCAGAGAAGTCACATAATGTCTCTGGAACTTACCTTTCATTAATTTTACCATTTAAAATAAAAGGAGATGATCAACTAAAGGTCTAAGCCTTAAAGTAGCATGACTTTTAAAAGAAACATAAAATAGTGTGTTGGTCGTGTTCCTTGAACTATAAAGTTTAAACACAAATTATTCTGAAATACCAGTATTAAAATCAAGTAAGTTATTTTTAAAGTGCAAATAAGACTAAATGTTTAATTAATGCTGTCATTTTCTAATAATCCCATAGTACCAAATATTGTAAATACCAAAGAAAGTCACTCAGTTCCTCTTCTGTAACACAGAAAGGGACACTTACAATTCAGTATGGTGTGATGTTACCTCCTCAAAAAGCAATTTCATATAAAGGCAATACAACTTCCGGATACTTGAAAGAAATTGACTTAATTTTAAAATTTAATGTTAAATTAATTTATGCTATCTTTAAAAACATTTGTTTACTTGCTTATGACTAAAATGTCTTCATATGTACTTTTAGCCAAACAACACTTGCCACAGTACTGACAGTGAAGTGCACAAATTTAAATAACTGATATTTAGATATCCATCAAGAAAGTCTATATATTTTACACTATTGTGCTCCTTTCTCTATTTTAGTTGTGGGGTGAATTTACTTTCAACTGCCCCATTTCCTTGCTGTTTGATTGTAATTAATAATAATTAAACAGATGATATACATGAAGTTATCATTTTTAATAAAAGTCTTCTAGACACAAAACCCCACATCAAAGTGAAATAATTTAAACACACAAAAAGAATTACCCTAACATTTCTCTTGATGATCTCTCTGTTCATTAACATTTTTCCGTCAGACAATTCAATTCCTTCAAGAGGAATGAGGACTTCTCCGATAGTGTCGTCCCTTGAAAACCTGTCAAAGCTCAAGACTGTGAAGTGCAGGGCCAGCTCTTGAATCTGGGTGTAGGGGATCCCGTAGAACGTGAAGGTCTCATCAAATGCTGGATCCAAGGTCTTTCTCAGCACTCTGGTTTTCACTTTATGCTTCTTCTCGGGGAGGATTGTCATTTTGATGTATGGATCAGAGGTCATAGACTGCTCGTCCATGGCTGGCAGACCACGGGCCTCCTTGATGTTCACCACAAACGCTTTCTTCTCAAAGTTGTACTCTAAGGAGAAAAAGAGGGTACCCAGCTTCTCTTCTTTCTCTTCTGAAGTAAGGGAAGTGCTAGACTTTAAGCTATCAGGAGAAACTGCTTCTTTCTCTCCTCCTGGCAAGAGCTTTGAGGTCCCATTCTCCAACTCAGAAGTGGTGCCAGCTTTGGGGTTTGTTTTGGGAAAATTGCCATTGAGATCTCTCTTCTCCAGATCAAGATGCAATGAATTCTTTGGCACAGCCAGCTTGTTCTTTACTTCATGTTTGTCATCTCCTCCAAACTTCTTCTTGCTATTTAGGTTTTCCGGATAAATATCAACTCCTTTTAGCACATGTACAAACTTGTATGGAGGAGTCTTGTTAGATTTGGATGATTTTCTCTGACAGCAAATCCATGCAAAGAGAGAGACTGTGAAGACGAGGCCAAATGCACTGAAGATCCCCACCACAGCAGGGATTTCATCTGAAAAATCAAGTGACCAGTAACATACATTAAAGAAGAGTGGAGTACAAGCCTATTGGAAAAGTATAACAGAGTTAGTAATTACTGTAGGTTGGACAGACTAAATTACTTCCCAAATGGTCTAGGCATAAGTTATGTGCACATTTCACATTAACTGCAGGTGTGCATGCAAACAAGACAAAACACACTGTGAGAAACTCCTTCATTTCAGTAGTTTTTCATAAACAAAATGAAAAAGTGAAACTGGACCTTCATTGGACATAGTGGAATGTTTAATAACCTTGATTTATCTTTGTTTTCTTATGTACTGTGAGTCAACTACAGCATGATAGGTTGGACTAATTTCATTGTTTTATCATTGCTATTTTGACACTTTGCAAAATATCACTTCATACAGATGCTGGAACACTAAATGCATATTCTTCAAACACGGAAATTTTACAGTATGTATGCTATTTTGTTTACTCAAGTTTTAAGCAGAAAACATATAAAGACTCATTAGATCACACAAGTTTTTTAAAAGGGTGGGCTATTAACTCTCATTGTGACAAAATGGTTAAAAATTTCCATCCCTCTTATGGAACACTTATAAAAGAAAGGGACATATAATTGGGAAAAAAAGAACAAAAACCAAATCAAACAGGATACTGGTATTAAATACTTTTAATATTACAATATCTTTGTGTACAAACCCAACATTTCTTAAACACTATGTTATGCAAAATGTAATTTAAGTTAAATAGAATAAAAGCAGAAAAATTGATATAAATAAATCATAATTCCTTAACATGTAGTAGGAAGAATGAGTATAGATAATTCAGAGTTCATTTTTATCAATAACTGATTTTCCCCAGCACAGTTCCACATGGCAAGTAGTAATCAAATTGAGATTGACATTATTTCCTTGAGTGAGGACCCATTAAATCACTGACATTAAGTGATATTGATTGGGCATTAAGTTTATCATATTTCAAGTGGAAGCATATTTCTCAAGCAAATGATTAACATTGTATAAATAAAAGTAATATTACTTCATCTGGATGGGGGACATCAATTGAGTAATATTTCACATAAAGTAAATACAACTACTATTACCTACATGTCATTCTATTTCAATGCATTTTATTGAATAGTGAATAATAGTGTTAAAAGTCACAGTCAGGAAAGGGTTAAGAATTGTTTAACTTCAAGAAGACCAACCTTTTGTCACCCCCTCTTCCCTACCCCCTAAAAGACTTTTGTCTATCGATTTCATAACCAAAAAAACTGAACTCAAAGAATACAGAATTCAATGAATAATAAATAAATATATAAATGAGATCAAAAGCAAAAATAATTACAACAGAAACTCTGTAGTTTGATATTAGCAAGCAACTGAAACATCTAAAGATAAAATAAACCAGGAATTCCTCTAGTAGAAAAAATTCTAAATTCATGCTACAGAAAAACATGAGGTAAGGACTAAATATGATCAGTTAAACTTAATATTAGCTTTCCCGTTCTACTTTCAATTTAAGTCTTTGTGGGAAAATGCATATGCGCTCACCTCTGGACTCTGATAATGTACAGTCAGCA
The DNA here is from genome assembly GCA_004027595.1 of Dinomys branickii. Classification (NCBI taxonomy): domain Eukaryota; kingdom Metazoa; phylum Chordata; class Mammalia; order Rodentia; family Dinomyidae; genus Dinomys; species Dinomys branickii. Next base: position 160,863 of record PVLD010000482.1, read on the forward strand.
AGCACAAGCTGTCATGAGCAGAGGCAATTTTGCAGGAAACGTCAGAAGAACAATAAATGCAATTGAAAATTATTCTCATCTAAGTAGGGTGATAACCTATGCCGGATCATGTTTTCCCAGCACAGTCTCTGGATATGTCTAAGTATCTAAATTATTCTGATTTCAAATCAAAAATTGGATGGAAATATCAAGAAAATCAGTCCCATCACCTAAATGAAAGGCTGTGAAAACAGCACACTTATGGATATAATCTAACAAATTCCTTCTGTTTAATACCTACATCAAATAAAAAAGCACCCAAGATATCATGGACTGAACTATTACCACTGTATTCTCCGTCAATAAGAGCTTAAGATTTTGAGAGCAGAGATCATAGTCATTGTATTCATTTTAGTAACATTCACTTTAATATTACTACTCATTTGTATGCAGAACTTTTAAAAATGACCTGCTTTATAAAAGATATTTGTGATATCTAGCCTTTGACACATAATTAGACCTAAAATATTACTTCTTTATTCTACAAAGTATATCTAATTTTAGTCATTGAAATATAGGGAGAGATCTCTGGATTCGAACATTAAGTGTAAGAAAAGGAAGACTAAACTGGGAAACAGAAGCCCTAGTTCAAGTTTCCAGCAGCTTCTAGGCAGCGGTGTATCCTGCACTGCTTCCTTCCTCTCTCTAGCTTCTGTTATCTCATCAGAAATGAAATATGTTGCACAGTCTGTAATAAAGTAAATATCTCAAGCCCTGAATATAGAAGTTGTTTCATGCCAGACAAAACTCTTATGTAACCACAGACATATTTAGCTCCTCCTAATAAAATACAGATTTCCTACAAAGAGTAGGTTAAGAGTAACCTACAAATTTCATGAAACCAGCATGCGAACAACAGATGCTTTTTCCTTAACTCACCGCATGCTGCAATTTACAGAGCTACCTGCACGTATGAGAACTTCTGCAAGGTAAAAATCGCCCTAACAGAAGGCAATTTAAAGAGAGAGGTACCAGGAAAGGCAGAGAACACAGAACTAAGCCATGATAAACTGTTTACTGTTCTCACTTTTCTTTCAAATTAACTACCTTAAATCTATACCCAACATCTGAAGGGGCAAAAATATAGTTCATCTTAGAATAATCGAGGAACAACCACAGCAATAAGTTGAGTAACTTGCTTACCAAAATCTTCCCGGCTGGCGGAGATCGGAGCCATTTTTTTTTTTTTTTTTAAATGCTGCGTGCTCTGTCCGAGGTGCTGAACGGAAAACTCCCGGCTTGATTCACTTGCCTGGATCTGAAGCGCCGGCTTTCCCGAGTGCTGCAAACAACAGCGCAGAGCCCAGGGGACCTGCGCCTGGAACAGGGAGGAGGCAGCGAGGGAGGTCCACTCGCCCTCGCACAGTGATTTGCCACTGCTGCTCCTGTTTTGGCTCTTCTGAAAAGCTCGTTTCTGAGACTCCAGACGTGGTTGAAACCCGAATTGACGCAATCCTGACGCTACAGGGCTGAAATCGGCAACCCCCACCCCCTTAAGCCTCTCCTTCTCGCCCTCCTTGCTTCCTCCCGCCTCTCTTGAGGATTCAGCACACACTCATCAATTATTTTAACTGTGGGCTACTAGATATTAGCTTGGCTCTCCTTTGGGGCTAAGAAACACAAGAAAATGCACCCTGAAAGTGAATGTTCTCAGTTCCTAATACAAAAATCCCCTGATGAGTAAAAACGCATGAATAATAGGATTTACTGAGGCAATTTTACAAAGAGTAATAAGAAATTTCTGCATCAAGTGGCCCACTGTAAAATGCAAAAATATATTCTGTTTCCTAAATTATTCTTTGATATGTTTTATGTATATTATGCTTATAATAGTCATGGAAAATCCACTTCAAATTATCTATCTGAGATAAGAGAACCATTTCCCACTATAACTCTTTAAGTTCTAGTAATCATTGGTCTGAACATTTTGCTGATGCCGTTGCCCGTACTGGCTTCTCACCTTTAACATCTGACATTTGACCAGCTAAAGTACTTAGGAGCAGAGGGGCAGCATCCCTTCTGTGCTTAGAGTAAAGAGACTGGTTCTGGAATGATGCATATGATTCAAGGCCTTGACTTCTAAAAGGTCTGGGACAAACAATTAGAAGAATCAGGCCAAAATCTAAAACAGCAATTTTTATTATTGGCTACTGTAAAGGAAAAAAATCTTTTTTCTGATTGACATTCTCTGGAGTAATGACCAGAGAGTATGCCTCTAAAAAAATGTTTAGAAATTTATAACGAAGGGAATTCAGGCTGTGACTCCAACTGTCGCTTATTGCTCCACAAAGAACTCGGTTAATCTAGCTCAGTGAGGAAATGACTTTCCCAGCATGTTAGAAGGGAGGAGGGGACGCTGGGGAAGTCTCAGAAAGCTACCGTACAAGTGGCAGGTTCCTGCACATTGGCAAGCAGCCGCCCTGGGCGTCAGCGCTGTGTCTCGGGAGAAATTGGCTTCAGTCCTTTGCATCATGGAAAATTTTATAAACCAAAGTCTCTTCTCCCCCCCTGCTGCCTGCTCCCACACACTTGGCACTGCAGCATTCTTCTAGCAGAGTTTTTGTACCTTACATCTTCGTGCTATGAAAACACACAAACTAATTTGCTGCTTTTTTTTTCTCGCTGGCAGAGTTTATGATAGTGTCATTATCATTCTGCCTCATTCACATCACCTGCTCACTCGGTTATGCACGGACAGGGCAGATTTTGTCCCAAGAAGTAAGGCATTTGATGGCAGACAGGGCATCATTTATGCGTGATGCATATTTGAGGAAGACCAAAAACATGGTGTATGCTTTGCGAATGTGTGTGTTTTCTAGTTGTTATTGCTACCATATGGTTAAACTTATTTGTTATAAACATAAGTGTATTACAGATATGTTATATATACATTAGTATCTCATTAATTAAACCTTCAGATGGTAAAATGCTGCCTCAAACCTGCCCTGCTTATTTAGGTTAGATTTTACCAAAACTCTAAAGTCTGCTTAGCTGTCTCAGTTTTGAAGGTATATTGTGATAAGACACCCTCTTCCCCAGAGCTAATACTAGTATAGTAACTATTTCTTTGCTTGCTTTATAAATAAACTAAAACAAATTTTATTAATTAAAACATTTGCATTTTCCCTCACTTTCACTTGATGAACAGCTATTTTGTCATTATCCAATTACTCAGACAAGCATCTAGCATCCCCAGATGAGAAGTGGGCTCCATGATTGAGAATCATGCCCTACCACCACACTGCATTATTCTGTTTTCGATCCTGCAAACTAGAAATCAATTTGCTGACGCATCCATCTGACTCTTGAAGCAAGAGACTTAGGAGGAGGGATTGTTGCTAGGTAACCATCTTTTGGCCACCCAAACCCCACAGCCTCATACAAGTTCCTGGCCAGTGAAACACAGACTTCTCTAAATAGGGGACAGTGGGGGCTGGGGATATAGCTCAGTGGAATAAGCGCTTGCCTACCAAGCGTAGCGTCCTGAGTTCGATCCCCAGTACCGCAAAAAAAAAAAAAAAAAAAATAGGGGACAGTGTCTCCTTCATACTGTTTCTTGCACTGCTAAATTAGTGGAGCTTTTTATCTTATTTTTTTCTCAGATTGCAAATGTCTCTAGATAAATAGATATAGAGACAGACAGATAGATGTACTTAGAAACAATAAACAGAATTCTTGAAATCAATTTAGTGTTATGAAACCTAGTTACATTTTTAAAAACTATTGATAACTCATATGATTGTTTATTCTACTTTATCCATTGAGTTTATTTGCTTTAGTTAGCAGATAATTTGATTTATAAGATACATTTGAATATTAGTGTATTTTCATTTATTAATTATGAGTTACTCTGTATTTTAACATTTCTTAAAACATCTCATTAAATATATTGAGAACTTTCTGCCAAGCAAAAGATATTTTGAAAGATTTTGAAAATGTTAAAATGTACTTCAGCCATCTTTACTAATACCCAGATTAGTTATATAATATCATTTTGTTAGTATGTAGAGGGAATAGACTGAGATACCTGGTAAGGAAAATGGATAATTGGCTTAATATTCCTTTCATTCTATTTAAGTGCTGACTCTAATGTTAAAGGAATAGATTTGAATTCAAACATGATCACATTTACATTCCGTAAGACACCCTTTCCTTGTCTGCTACTGAAATCCCTGTGCTATCCACTAGTACTGTATTTGTTTTTCTTCATACATTTACTATACACTTCAGTATCTTGTGAATGACAGCATGTCTGTTAGCTCAAATTTTAAAAAGAAAATAATTTAAAATCTTCTTTTCTGTGCTTTTTCTTTCAATAGATACATATTAAATATGTATTTCTCCCAGGTTCTTGCCAAAGGAGGGAAAGCATACATTTATACTGGTCAATATGATTGAAATGACCCTTACCCTTGTAGAGTGCAGTGACAACAGTTAAAATTGGTACCCTTTCCTATTGAACTAGACAAAATTTTTGTTAAATCAGAATTGACATCCAAATTTTTATGTAGAGCTGGGAAAACCTTACTGGATCATAATTTATCTTCATAGGTCTTTTGCCTCGTATTTTCTCGAAGTCCTGAGCAACAGCAGCGTGCGGTCGCCGCGCCTATATTACTCTGTTCATGTTGGCTCTTTCTCTGCTCCTCGAGGTTCATTACTGGTTTTACTAACAGGTTGTGTTTTCCATGCTTTCCAGCTATGATAGCCTTTCTCTCCTTTGAGAATCAGGTGGAGTTTCACATACACTACAAAGTTTCTGACTTACTCATGGGTATTTCTAACTTAAATTGCTAAAAGCACTACCGCCACTGATATCCTTTACTCCAGCTTGGTATGTCCTTGATATTTACATGCAACGTTCCAGTTAAAAATCTTTATTATTGTTGAACACTAGTGTTTCATAAAATTGGGTCTTGTTTTAAAAGTATGTCTTTTAAATCAACCTGCCCAGTGCTTAGATGTTGGTATTTCAATAAGAAATTAACCCACAGCCGTACTACAAGTTTTTCTTCTTTCAGTTTACCTTGATGGGGTTTAATGGTACTTCTTCATGATACACTACTCTCTCTTTCTCAGGAAAAAGTCCAAAACAGTGGTTTGAAACAAGCCTGATATCTAAGTAAGTATAAAAGCTTTACAAACTCCAACGTGGTAGGTCACATGTTCATTTAAAACAGTTTAAATGCATGCTGCTTATAGCAAAAATAGTTAAATAAAGATGAACAAAATACATACATTTATTAAACAAATTATACAAAAGTCTATTATAAAGAGAAATAAATTAAGCTGAAATATAAAAAGAAAATATCATATGGAAGAAAACATGTGATTTCATTTTCAAAAGTATCTAGACCATGAAAGAGCCTACAGACTTAAGGTTTGCATTTCAAATAACTTATAATCAAAATTATAAACCAAAATTTAGTAAATACTGAAGAGAAGTTGAAGAAAGATATTACAACTGAATAAACATGCTATTACTTCTTCTATCTGCCTACAGATGATCATACTTCCAGGTTTGAATCATTACCTGGAATACATTCACTATATTGGGAGGAATCTTTTCAAAGCAAGCAACTTTTGAATCATGTAAAGTCTTAGAGATCAGAGAAAACCGATTAAATATTTCACAGATTACTAAGAAATTTTAAGAAAAGAGAAAAGATACTACTGCACTCTCAACTTCTATGAGTCAATTTTTTTTTTAATTTTCCACAGGTAAGTGAGAAGACAAGGTGCTTGTTTGCTGTGTCTTGTTTTCTTCACTTAACCTGAAGACCTCAAGTTCCTTCTTTGTTGTTGTAAGTAACAGAATTGTGTCCTTTATTATAGGTGAATTTTCCCGTTGCTTACATTGGTCACTTTTTCTTAAATACAATGAGAGTTATACAAAAACATCACTGATGCAAAATGAAGACACACAAAAATATTACTACATAATTTTCAACAATAAAAATACCAAAATTTGCATATAAATTCATTGGAGAGTGTCTTGGTTACTTTTCTCTCATTGCTGAGACAAAAGACCCAACGCCCAAAATGAAGGAAGGGAAAGTTTATTTAGCTTACAGTTGTAGAGGTTTCACTTCATACTTGGCTGGCTCAGAGGCAGAGTGGCACATGGCAGAAGGCAAACGATCATGGCAGCAGAGCACAGCAAAAACAACCAGAGCAAAAGGGAGGAATGGCTGCAAGCAGCCTCTTTCTCTCCCTTACCTTGTAAACAGCCTACCCCCATTCACGGAGTGTGAAGCTCTCACACAGTCTCCATGGCCTTCTCTTCCACAGGCTCAGGATATATACAAAGAAAGCACCCTGGCTTCCTGCTGAGTCACTCAGCCAAACCTCTAGACTCCCCAAGTTGACACAATGTATCAACCATAACAGACACATACTACCAAGAATAAGTACAAATTTCATAGAACATCTACAACTAAAGAGTTCATCTGATTGCTTGTGTGAGTTGATGAAGCAACCAAAGCTTCCCGACCGATGTTAGTTATTTTCTCATCACTGGAACCATAATAACCTACACCCAAAATTGAAAGAAGGACAGGTTTGTTTCAGCTCACATTTGCAATCTCTATTTCATGGGCTCCAAGGCAGGTGAAGTATGGCAAAGAGATACAGTGGAGGAAAACTGGACGGTGTCATAGTGGGCAGGAATCAGAGAGTTAAGGAGGGGCCAGGAAGCAGGCAAAACTGTCCAGATCATAACCAGACCCAACCCCCTAATAACAAATCAGCTGTGCACCCCCACAGTCCTGTCATCTGCAGCAAGCGCTGCCTCTGAGAACATGATGCTTGGGGGTTAGTACAGATCTAAATCATAATGAAGAGTAAGACATAGGAGAAAGAGCAGAGGTGAGCTAACATTTTTCAGGGCACTTTTTCTCTCAGGGAATTTTCTGATTTTTAAAAATGGAAAGAGCACTGTGAAAGCAGACAAGGAAGCAAGGGTAAGACATGCAAAGCAATCAGAATTCATAACTATCTCATAGAACTAGAAAGTCAGTCTTTTAAGTTAGGTACTGCATACACAACAAGGACAGGAAAAAATGGTGCCCTGCAAAGGAAAGGGGTTCAAAGAAATGTTCCTGCACTGAGTGATTTTATAATCCAGATACATTCTTAGCTCAACTTCATAGGAGAGTGGTATAGAAGGTAGGAAGAAAACCAACTCCAATAAAATAGTTTTAATTGACCCGTAGGCCTAAAGAGACCAAAAGTACACCTTACTCCTCAACAATGGGAAGAACTCTTAGTGCTGCATTAAAGAGAAAAGATAAATCAGAAGTAAAATGAGCCTTATAGAAACTTAAGTAGGCTGCAACTAATTTAGTTTCTGAATGCATAAATATGATGTGTCTCCCAAAATAGCAGTTTGCTAGAGGATAGATGAACTCAATTTGAAAAAGATACTTCCATCCAGAGCTGCTATAATTTTTATATGCAATTTCTAATACTTAATCAAAAACATCAGGTCCAAAAAGAAACTAAATCAAGGGGAAAACATAATAAAAATAGGTCATAAATCAAGTAGATGATAAGATGGAGTTATTGATCATAAAGGATTTACAAGACTCAGATTACCATTCTAGGCCATATAAATACAGCTCCTTTAAATTAAAGAATATGTTTTCTTTGGTGAAACAGAATCAATACAAGACGTATGATTTGTTAATTAGGTGGGCTTACAAAATCAGGTGTTGACTAATTGGCAGAGTCCCTGTGCACACTGAAGAGCTGGAGGATCAAGCAGCTGCTCAGTTGAAGGAGATGGAAGGCACAGAAGAAGAGGGGTCAAGAATGCAGCCCCGGTGTAAGGGCAAAGAAGGCCTGGAAGCTCACTAGAGAGTTCCTGGTGCAAGTCTGCCCTGGAAGGCCACAGCAGGAACCACGGAGGCTGATGTCCAAAGTCAACAGTGGTATAGGATGCCTTATAATCTGAGCAACTGCTATGCAGATAATATGCAATATCATAACCATTGCTAATTTCCTGTCTCCTTGTTTTGAAATTCTGTATCATTTTATTGTGTTTTTTTCTCTCATAAATAAGATGCAATCCCTTTTTTCTTTCTTTGTTTCATTCTATCCAGTCTGCATTCCTATTATTTGGAGACACCCACGAATAAGGTGATTCTCCAAGCCCCACTCAGTTTACTGTCTTACAAGTTTATCATACACAGAAACACCTAGAACTGTGCTTTACTACTCTACCAGGTGTTTCTTTCCTCAGTCAAGCCGACACATCATAAATAACAGGCAAGTCCCGCCCTTATCATCTTGATAGCCAGACATGCTTCCTTAAACCATTCTTAATCTCCAAATAAAATAGGAAGCCCATAGTCATGCCTAACATGACACATCAATCCTACATACAAATGGAAATTCAATAATTCCTTCCCCAGAATAGGAGGTAAAATTTTTCTTTGGTGATGCTTATTTTTTCCTAATATTCTATATTTTAAATATTATAAAGTAGATTTAACAATATGTACATACTTATTTTGAATCAATCAACATTATGTTACAAAGAAAAAAGATATCTGCTTAATATTTGTGTATATGCAGAAATGTATGAGCAAAAGAAGAAACGTTCATGACAATTACAATTCTTATTTCTGTAAATAAGCTGTTGTCATTCTCCCTTGATTGAGTCATTTTACTCTTCCTTTGATCTTAATAACAGACAATGAACTACTAAGACACACTAAGCCATACCTGCACTCCAAAGATATTGTTTATTACCTCCATTTGGAGTAGGAGTACAATTTCTACTTATACTGAAGGTATTCACAGCCACCAATGCCATAGCTCCCTCCTTAGGACCTAAAATGGCTAATGAAAAGTATTAGATTCCAACTAACTGGAATCATTGTTCTGCCTCCTGTTAGAAGCCTTCCTCACTTTAGAACTAAGGATTCTAGGCCAGCAGAGTCCTGGGACACAGGAATAGGAAGAAAAAAAAATGCAAGTGGGTAACTAGGGGTAATAATGAGTGGTGGCATTTGTATTTCCACTCCACTCCTTGATTTATGGACCCACACATTCTGACTATGAAAGAGAGTACCATATTGGATTAGAACTCAGACCATTCACAGCCTTCCAGAGAAGCTTGCTTCAGGTCTGTAAAGTCTTACCAACTAGCCATAGTTTGCATCCAAGGACACCAGTCCACATTCTATCAGTCCAGCTACTTCTGAGTAATGCGGAATATGATAAATACCAATGAATACCATTGTCTCACTTTTTGGCCTTGAAGTCCACTCTCCAGTCAGAAATGATTTTGTGTGAAACAACATGAGTGTGAATGATCCATTCTTTAGGGAAGAATTATGTACAGGGAAGACAAATCTATACCCCGAAGAAGGACCTATTGCAAAAGGACAAAGTTCTGCCCTGGCTATGTTGGAAGAGATCCAATGTAATCAATCCGAGGCTGCTCATGCCACAGAGTGGTGCCACATCAGAGGCTCAGTGTTGGTCTCAGGTGCTGGCAGATTGGGACATACAGCAGGGACTCTAGCCAGGGCAGCCTCAGTGTGTGGGAATCCATGTTGCTGAACATAGCCATTGTCCCTGGCGCCATGCCCATTTTGTTCCTGAGGCTTTTGGCCACTGACAAGGTTGGCCAAGGGAACAAATTGACAACAATGTACATAACGGGCCATTTTTTCCACTTGATTATTAATTGAAATCCTTTATTAAGGGTATCTTTTGGTGAGCACTTGTCTTCGACATAAATATCATCACACTTTGTCCACATATGGAGAGAGGTTTATCCACATACTGCCTTCCCAAATATCTTTGTTATCAATTTGCCAGGCATGTTTCTTTCAAATCCCTGATAACCTAGCCAGACCTTTGGTTATTGCACATGAATCAGTACAGAGTGTATATCAGACTATTTCTTCTTTGCAACAAAATGTAATATCAGGGCTACTGCCTAAAGATATAACCACTGTGAACTTTCCTTCACTAGAACCCATCAGGGATGCCCTGGGAAGAGGGAGTAGCTCTGCAGCTCTCCACTTTAGTTAGTGACTGCATAATGCGCAGAACCATTGGCAAACCAGGTCTAGCCTTCTCTTTCTCTGCCATCTGACCATGGGTATGTCTTGTGAGACCACAGGTTCATATGAAGGGATCGAAGGCCATATAGCAAGAAGGGGAACTATGGGCATTTAGGCTCATTTCCTCATTTAACTAACTGGTGTTTTCAGGACTTATTTATGTGTGATCACTTTCTTTTTATGATGGACTGTTGTCGTGCACATGCACTTTATGACGTAGTGGGTCAGACAGCATCAAGCTCATGATAAATAGATCAGATGGCATGGAGAAATGATGTCCCTTAGTCAAGTGTTCATTTTCCACTAAATCCCAGTAGGAGGCTCTGAGCTGTCTCTCCAGTGGAGAGTAGTTAATTACAAATTATGGTAGTGTTCTAAAATTCTAAAGGGCTTCTCAGTGATTCTCTTGTGGAAACTTAACTGTAGCTCCAAACAGCCTCCCTATCTGCTACCACATCTCAGATACCATTGGATTTGCCGAATCATATGGACAGAAAGGAAACTACACAACAGTCGCTACCTGTTTCAGAGCCTTCATCTGTTCTGGGCCCCATCGCAACTAGCAGCTTTCTGAGTCACTCAGTGAATGGGCTGCAGCAACACATTCAAATGAGGAATGTGATGTCTTCAAAATATTAATACACCCAGTAGGTATGGGACCTACTCTTGGTTGTAGGAAGAGCCAGCTGCAACAATTTATCTCTTACTTTAGAAAAGATATTTCTGCATACCTTGGCCCAGTAGACCCTAGCAAATTTCACCAAAATAGAAGGGCCTGGAATTTCATTTGTATTTATTTTTTGTTCTCTAATACACAAATATTTTACCAAATTTTCACTACCTCTTTCTGTGTTGGTCCAAGCAGTATAATATCATCAATGTAATGGACCAGTATGATATCATGGAGGAGAAATAAAGTCAAGAACACTGTAAACTAGCTTGTGACATAGGGCTCAAGAGTTGGTACACCCCTGAGAGGGTAGTGAAGGTATATTACAGGCTTTTCTACCTAAAAGAAAATTGTTCTGGTGGGCCTTATCAATAATTCACCTTTTAATTTGATAGCTGTTTAGCAGGTATAAAGAGATGTATTAATCTACTCAAGCAAGGAACAAACCTATATCTGGCAAAGTGGACACAATTAGTGTCACCATTTGATTAAGCTAATAGAAACCAACCATCATTTTCTAAGATTCATCAGTCTCATGTACGGGCCAAATAAGAGAGTTAAATGGTGGTGTACTAGTCAAAGTTCCACTCTTGGAACACAATACTTAACAAGCACAGTCAAATGAGGAGAAGTTTAATTTGACTCACATGTGTAAGGTGTTTCAGTCAATAGGCAGCCAACTCCATGATTGAGGAAAACTGCTTAGTTCATGGCCACTGGGAAGCAAAGCAGGATAACTGTATGAGAAAAGAATGGGTTCAGGACAGTGTATAAATACCCAAGCCACTCTCCATGGCTCACCCAGAAATAGCCAAAAGAATGCTCTCCTAATTGGGTGTGCATTTCTTAACCTAAAGAAGCTAATATATCAGGATAAGCAGTCACAATCCATACATTGTCAGCCTCAGACTCAAACATGCCCTGTTAAACTGTACTTGACAATAGCAAGTTCAAAATCTCACCTAACGTAATACAAACATCATGCATAAAACCAGAAATACAATAATTCCTTCCCCCAAATGCCAGAATTCCATCATTTTTAAAAAGTTCAAATCCAAGTCTCTTCTGATGCTCAGGGTGGACTCAGCTGTTGCCCTTTGTAAAAATTGTAAAGAAGTTACATAATCCCAAGGAAAAACAGCACAAGGTAAAAATATTTGTTCTAAAAGGGAAAAATAAGGAGATAGAAAAGAATCAAACCAGTGAAATACTGAAATTCAGCAAGGCAAAAATTAAGTCCTGAAGGGTCATAGCTGTCATCCAGGGCATAAAGTAGTAAAATACGAGTTCCAAGGGGCCTTGGGCAACCCCGTTCTTATAGCATTGCTTATTGCAGTCTACACAACCTCTATCTTGGCCTGGCCCTAGGCATGGCCTGCAGTTTTCCTTGTCTGACATTCCACAATCCTGGGATCTCCAACTTCCTAGGATCTCTACTGTACCTTGGGCATTTTTCCCAATGCTCCATACACTTACTTGGCCTCCCAGTCCTTCCTTTGAGATCTGCATGAAAGCCTCACTGAATCCACAACTTTTGCATTATCCATGTTGATAAAACTCATCATGTACATGAAGCCGAGGTCTGCTGGTATTGGAAGCAGCAGCTAGATCTCCTTGGACCACAACTTCAGCAGATTCAGGTGTCTGTATGGCCGAACAGAGTGAAACGAATCCTAGGGAAACATTCTGGAGAGACTTTTCTTGAGCAGTCATTCCAGGAACTTTCTTCTCAAATGAAAAATTGATACTTTACAGTGGTGATATTGAAATTAGTGGAATCTTTCTGATTCTTGAGATGCCTCCATTTTTCTTTATGTCCCAGGACAAAGTACTTGATTTCCTTTTAATAGTGCAATTCTTCTTAACAAACATATCTCCTTTAGCCAAAATTTAACATGTAGTTCTTTCTAGGCAAAAATTCAAGTTTTCCAAGTTTATAACTTCTGCATTTGCCTTCAATTTTCACTATAAATCTGGCCAGTATTTGCCATGACTTAGACTGAATGTCTGGCTGTCTTGGAATATCCTCTGCCAGATTAATTCATGTACCATACTAAATTTCAGTTTCCTTTTGAGTCTCAGGACATGGGCAAACAAGTGCAGAGTGTAACAAACACAGCCTCTAGTCCAAATTGCAATGGAGCCCTTCCTTATTCACAAAGGAAATGTCCTCAGCCTGGCCATTACTATCCACATTCCTATCAAGATTCCCGTCTCTTATCAGAACACCCATCGGGCTCTGCCTACCGCATTGTAGGGCTTATCTAAGCCACATCTTCAAACATTTACAAACATCTATGCATTTGTTCCAGGCTTCTAAAGAAATGTGGTCATTTACAGTCACAGCAATGATCTAGTTCTTGCTACCAGTTTTCTGAATTAGTCAGCTTCACATTTTTGAAACAACCCCTGGCACGTACAATCTAACAGTGAAGTTTAATTTAGCTTGCATTTTAGGGATATTTGGTCCATGCATAGTAGGCTTCAAGGCTGAAACATCCTGAGGAAAGGAACAAATATACTTGTTTGATGGCCACTGAAAAGCAGAACAAAGGAACAGTGTCAGAGTGGAAAGGGCAAAGTATCATCATGTATAGACACCAAGGCCAAGTCATGGCTCCTGGAGACTCACTCAGAAATAGGCTCTACTAATATGCTATGCATTTCTTAATCAAATGAAATTGGCACATTAAAATTAATGCTCATAAGTGAGGACAACATGGTTGCATATTTCAAATCCTTGTCCTCCTGGGGATGCAATACTGATTCTGGCTTACTGTTTTCCTAGGTAAAGGCAATGCTAATCACTTCCCTTTGGCTTTTCTTACCACAGTAGCCTTTATTCCACAGGCTAGTGGACTGGTATGAGCATTCTGCCAACTTAATTATATTTATCCCTCTTATGGGTTTTGGAACTGGGGAGCCTAACATAAGTTGGATTCAGCTGTGTACTGGACCCACTATGAGTTAGATGATAGACACCTTCTCTTACTGGAGAATCAGAATTTCCTACAATCACGGTTGGTTCAGTTCAGAATTTGTATACAGTACTTTACAAAATGTATAGTGATTTCATTTTCCCTGGCATATACTACTCTGGGGGAAAAAAACTATTGGAGAAGTGTAAGAGAAAGAAGCACAGTGTAATTTTGGTTGTGCTCCATGGTCTTTTCTCAAGAATTGGGAAACTGGCTCAAGTCTGAAAACTGATTGTGAAGCCATCCTCTGTTGCTAGAATTTAAGGTAGAATTTTGTCTATTTTCCCCAAAGTTTTCCATTTATATAAATTGAACAAAATTTTAGTAGGTTTTCTATCTATTTCACTTCTGGAAACACTATGACTGATTGAACAGTGCCATAGATCTGCACATGTCATGCCATTCTGATCATGTCTTCGCTTAAGCTGTCCTTTAAATAAATACACCAATATTGTCTTTGATTTGTAGTTGAATGTTGTCACTTGTTCGGTACTATCCAAGGTCCAATATACCCATCATATTTAAATTTCCCAATAGAGTGGTTGTGGTTCTCATTACACGGTCTTGCTCATAGAGAAAAGCAATCTTCTTCAAAGATCCTGTTCTTCCCATCACCCATCTGTTTCTTAGTGCATTATCTAGACCCTTCCACATGGAGGAGTAGGTTTTATCTGGCAAATCCAGTCCAGAATTTCCATTTTCCTGACTGAATACTCTCATGAATAATAAAGCAAGGAATATCAAGTATATACAACTGATTCAGATTGGGCTCTCTTTTAATTCACATTTCCTCCAGCCAACCAAATAAAATATTAACACATGTTTTAAACCCAGGAACTGTGAGATAATATCCAGGATCTCTGTTTAATGGATCCATATCAAGAAATTCAGTCCAATCAATACTCTTGTTCCTTTCTCCATTATTCCACACCCTTTACGTCCTCCAAAGCCTGCCCCAGATCTCTACTTCTAAGCATTTGAACATCCCTTAAGTTCTTCAGGAGTATATTGTAGTTCCTCATGAGTCATGCTGTGCCCCTCACCTTTGGAAGCTCTGTGAAATTTAACGTGATTTCTACCAAACATCTCCATCCCAAATGACTCTGTCTCATTCTCTTTTAATTATCGCCCTTGCTGTAACTGCAGACACCCTTCAAGGTTGGTGTTGCATATTTCTTTAAACACTTCATATTGCTTTCACAGAAACTGGGGCTCCACCGAAACAGGCATACTTGCTTCTGCTCTCACTGTACATTTAATCCAGGCTAAAAGTCTGTGTGTTGGTGTCACTAGAAAATTGGATGATCTTTCTCCCTCAGGTATATGGACTACATGTCAAACCTCCCCAGACAGACCAAGAACTTTGCTTCACTAATCTACAGAGCATTTCTTACTCTACTTTGACATGTCACAGTTATAATATCATTATAGCAACAAGATTTAGAATGAGTGCAGCTTGAATAGATGAGTTTTTTTTTTTCCACTGGCTTAGGAAATTTCATTATTAGTTTCTATTTTTCATTTATACAGATCATTTTGTCTCTGCTTCACTTCTGAGGTACCGAAGAGCACTTATCAACTTTTACAATATCTCATAAGCTCTTTTCTGAAATTTCAAACGTATAAGAGGTCTGTGCTTTTGTCTTGATATTTTCTATTCATGTTTCTGCTGGCTCAATAATCCTCCCAACTATTTTATTCAATTTTCTTTTTTCTTACAACCATTTTTTCCGTGTGATTCTTAATTGTGAGAAAGGGTAATATCATACAGCCACTACAGGCTTGGGAGTTGGAATACAGAGTGTTAATTACAATTAGGGTAACAAGAGGCCGTATTGTCTGTTTTTAATTATTTGTATTAGTGTGAATATTTTGAAAAAAGCTTGACAGTATCTATTAAAACAAAGAACGAACATATATAACGGTGCTATATTCCATATTGCTAAAGTCTAAATTACATTAATCTGTATACATTTTCATGACAGCATTATTTACCGTTATCAAAATTGGAAATAATTGAAATAGTCTTTCTGCGAATGCCAGATAGGAAAACTAAGTGCACGTGCTGACTATTTAAGAATGAAAACGAAAACCAAAAAGCTGCTCTGCATAATTCATATGCATTTCATTAAAGTAATTACGTAGAAGAAACAACCACAATATATATTGTTTGACTCAACAAATGAGAAAATCTAATCAATGTTGATACAAGTCACATAGCAGTTGTATTTGTAAGAAGCACATATTAGGATGCAGCACCTAAAATAATTCTGCGGTATTTCTCTCCTATGGCTTCATCTAAGCAATAGTATACTTGCTAATGTTTTTGTTGTGTTTTTTAATTCACTGATTTGTTCAGTTATAATTGTATGCTCTTATTTACACCAAATATGTCCAAACTGTATGCAAAATTCATTTAAAAATTGTCTATAAAATTGTTGCTTTTATAATAAGAGTAAAGGTGTTTTTAAGGAAAGGTACAAAAAATTGGGATAGGTTTCAGTATGGGAGGAGAGCACAGCAATTGGATACAAACGAGAAAGAACAAATGAAATGAAAATGAGTTGTACATATATTACATTTGTGTTTTCTTCACAAAATGAATGTTTTTAAATTCCAATACTCCTTTGAATTCTCAGAGTGGAAAATCTGCTGTTCCTCTTTTAATCTACAGTCACATGTTACCTCTAAGCTTTCTCTCTTATACAGGTACAAATATTATAAATAGGAGAGTAATCTGACTGAGAAAAGAACTATCAGTCCTGTGTAAAGATTACATATAGAAAATGTGTACAGATTTGAGCTTCCATAGTAGATGAATGTGAGTTTCTAAATGCTCTTCCTCATGAACTCAGCATGGTCAACTGAATGTAACCGATAAAAATCACAGATTTTCTTCTGTTCTTCCTGTACCCCATCCCCTCCTTTGTTCCTGTTCCCATTTAGACAGCTTCTACCTGTTTTAAATGAGAGGGGGAGGACTCATTGAAGGTTGGGGAGAGGAATGGAGAAAAAATAAGAATTAAGATAATGTATAGGTAAAAATTCCCTGTGATGAATGCCACCAATCTTTATGACAAATACATACTAAAAATGTCTAAAAATTTCCATAGATTTCACCTAGAAATTCACATGCTACACAGGAGGTTTTTCATTGTGTTTATAAGGCAGGTAGGGCTCAAGTTCATTGAGCTGGAATCATTATGCAGCATCAGACTTTTGGTGCAAGAATGAAATGTTCTGTGACACTACGACTTGTAAGCTTTCTTTCAATTATTAGATGCTGAAAATTAGTTCTTTGACCCAGAGAAAATACTTCCAATCTTCAACTCACTGAACTGCTCTGAATCTGGTATCACTTTCAATGCCCCAAATCCACATGTAACTATCAGTTTGCTCTTATGCTACCCCCTGGAATACCTTAAATGTTCTTTTGATCTTTGATTTATGCATGTTTTGCCTGATAACAGTTGCATCTTTACAAAATTAATATTCATTTGATTATCTTGTCTACTTGTTCCTTTCACAAATTAATACTTCTCTCAGGTTAAAAAAATAATTAAAGTTGCTTATAGCTCACCTTGACATAAAAGCTTTTTGTAACTTTCCTTGAAGAGATATTTATTTTATCAACTTACATTTATGACTACAATAAATACTCTTTTATATACCGGGAAGTAGTTCTGGTATATATGTGTGTATATATGTGTGTGTGTGTGTGTGTGTGTGTGTGTGTGTGTGTGTGTGTATATATATATATATATATATATATATATATATATACAACTGAATTCCTAACTAATACCTAAGCCTCCATTTTTCTCCCTAGTAGTGAGGATTTAATCCAAGGTCTTCACATTGGAGAATATCTGTAGCCAATTTTATTATTTTATTTTAATGCAAGGTCTCTTTACATCGTTAAATTTTCCAAACTGGGCTCAAACTTGTGATTGTTCTGTCCCAGCTCCCTCGATGGCTGGGATGACAGGCATGCACCACCATTTCCACTGTCCAAAATCAAACATCCTATGGTTTTGCCTTTCTTCACAATATCTCTCTTTAGAAATCAGAACACAATTCACAAGCAATTTTGGAGAAATTAAGATCAAGCTTTACAGAGGGTGAACTAAAGAGGAACAACAAGGAGGAAAAGCAGAAAAAATAAAAATTAACTTAGAAAATCATTTGATACCTGAGAAGGCCACCATGATACAGAGAAAGGAAAAGTCAGTGAGAGCTTAATGAGTCAAACTGAATGTATTAAAATGTTATACCCTTAGGTGACAATTCATATCATTAATTATAAATTTTGAAGTTTATTTAATCAGGTTTGCACATTTTCTGATTCTTCCAATCTTTTACTAACCCCTATCCATCTTTGATAATGAAATACAATTTATGATTCAATTTTTGAGAATTAATCACATCTAGCCAATTTGATGTGCTCCCATGGTTCTTCAAGTTATGGGAACCTTTGTGTTGTCACTTGAGGTTGGATTGTTGCAAATGTCCATGAGTCAAGAAAGAAGAAGAAAAGAAGAAAGATTAAATGGTAAAGGGAAGAAGAGAGAAGTGAAGGAAAGGATAGAAATATTATGAAGCAGAATTTGAGCAGAGGTACAAGAGAAGAAGAAAAGAAAAAGCATGGATGGAAGGAAGGAAGGAAGGAAGGAAGGAAGGAAGGAAGGAAGGAAGGAGGGAAGGAAGGAAGAGGGAGATCATCTTTTTGTATATTCTTGACCTCTCAGAAATCCTGCCCTAAATGAGACAAGATAGTTGGTGGAAGATTGCTTGCTATGAGGTAACCCTCTCAGTTGTTGACTGTACAAAACTTCAAAGTCTCTTTCACAAGTAAAAGGAAGGTGAGAGTGAAGGAAGGAGGAAGGGAGAAAGGGAGGGAGAGACGAAGGAAGGAGAACAAGGGAGGAGGAATGCAGAAGAGAGAGGAAGGAAAGAAGAGCACTGGATCAGGCAGGACAGAAAAGTGTCTTTGAAAGGAGAAATTCATATATATGTGCATATAAACAATCAGTGCCTATCCACAGATGAGTGGCTGGTAAAAAGGGGTTTTGTTTGACTGTGCTGTCATTTTCCTTCTCACACATATCCTGCTTTTGTCTCTTGCTTTATATCCTGAGATTCATTTATATAAATATTTTAATATTTAATATTTTAAATTATCATACTGTAAAATTGACTTCCTTTTCTTTTAAGTAAGGTTCTATGAATTCTAACATATTTAGACATTCCTACAACCTCTATTCTAATCTGAATACAGTTCCATCACCTCAATAAAATCATTTTTTACATCCACTCTCAGTAATTGATAAACAATGGAAACCAATGATATGCTATCCATTGTCATAGTTTTGTGATTTTAAAAAATGTCATAGAAATGCAATCCATCACTAGGTATTATTTCCATGACCATCTTTCACTGAGCATACCACCTTATGAGAATTATCCAACATGTTGTACATTATTAGAAGTTTAATCCTTTAATGGATGAATAGTAGTACATTATATGAATTAATCACGATGTATCATTCTGCTATGGCTTGTGTTCACAAAGTCTCCTGCACTCTAGATGGGGCTTTTCAGAGGTGCCTTGGCCTCCAGTGTGTGAATGTGCATTAATGGTGTGTTAATATGGATTAAGGGCATGACAATTGGAACAGTGCACTGATTCCTTTAGCACTGTTCTGGATGTCAGTAATAGAAAGTCCCACCCTGGGTGGGGGTGGTACCAACCAAAAAGACTGTAACCCGGATGCCTCAACATCCCCCTATTGGGTGGATAAGGTAAGATGGCTTTGTCCAGGGGTGGTTGTTAGCATAAAATTGTCTTCAGCATATTTCTATTTCTTTTCTACATTTTCTCTCTGTCTTTTTCTCTTTCATCATCTTACAAATACTTAGCACTCCCAGAAATTCACCATATAGTGTCCCATGAAATGAAAGGAATTTACCCAACAATCCAGGTCTGTTTTATTTTTGTTCAACTGTTTTCTAATTTTCTTGTGTTTTGCCCTCTCCATGCGAGGACTTACCTAATCAGATTCAATTCTCTGTGTACCACAATACTTTTTGCAGTTACACCCCTCAGGAACCATTTATATCCTAATTGTCAGTTTATCTGCAAAGCCACCCAAGGAAGTCAGCGATATGAGCCCAATTAGTAAACCAGGGTGCATAGTAAGAGAGACAGCATACAACAGCTCACTGACAATTGTTTTTGTAAGAATTGCCCTGCCTTGAACATCCCCCAAATGTTTCTTTCTACTGACTGCACAATATGACCACATCTTTTTTCTCTGTGTCAGAACATTTTGAAGTCCAAAAGCATATAGAAAAAAAATCAGAGAAATATTGAAAACAAGATTGCTTAAAAGATTTCTTTCATTGCCATTGAAAACATTCAATAACAGTGAAGTTAAGATTGAGTCCTTAGTACAGATGCCACGTGATGGGCTCCCAGATACAAATTAGGCATTTGTGCAGAGGATGAAACTAAACAAATAAACAACAATAAAAAATACTTGTGCTACCTGAAATGTGCAATGTACTATAGTGCTGTAATTTTCAACATACGATGAAAGTCCTTGACTAAATAAATGTCACTGAATTTGAAGCACTATGTACAATAAACAAAGCATGGGTTGGAGCGAGTGCTTTACTATAAGGATATAGGATTATTGAGCCCTTTCAGAAGAGGACTATTACATGGCCGCAGGGCTCATTGCAAGGAAGTAATACTAAAAGCCTTCCAACCTGATTCCTTGTGACTTCTCCTGAGCATGATTCAGAATCACTACCCAGTGTTCCCTTGCCCCGTGTTCCCCTTATAAGTCACATTGGAAATTAATTCCTCATCCAGATAAGGGTGACCTCATGTAGGGATTCAAAAGCTAACGACATTCTCATGCACTTGAAAATGCATTCTGAACTTGGAAAGGCAGGTTATAAAAATTCTCTTTTTCTAAAATGGTGTGCTCATGTGTAGCTATGCATGCCTGCTTCATGCTTTCTGCATTTCGGTTATTTCTATATCTTGCATGGCGTTTTTAGCTCATAAATAATATTTCCTTGCTTGCCTGGACAGAAGCTTATGTGGTTCTTTGTTTGTTTGTATCTGCACATGTACCATGAACTACTTTATTCTCTTCTCAAATCTCTGGATTCAGCAAAAGTCATCCAATCTTTGTGTCATTTTAACACACATTTGTGGTAGTGTGATGTTTGCTTTCCTTTACTTTGTATCATTATTCATTGGAATTTCACTACTATGTACAGTATTAGACAAATAAAAAATAGATTGTGTGCTCTTGTTCTATTGCATCACAAAACTTAGGATGGATGGTGCCTCCCTCACTTGTACGCTTGTAGACATTGTGTCTCATTTACTCCTGTTATCATAATTTTTAAATTTACCATACAGTATATCCCTTATAGTCCATAAAATGTATTGTGGATCAATACATTAAAAATCTCACACTGCCATTATCTTGGTTACTTCAAAACCATAAGCAAGTTATCTAAAACAATGTTACATTTATAGTGAAGATCAATACATTTAGGATTTTTTTTATCAACTTCCAAATAAATTATCACTTTCTGTACATTAGGAAAAGCTTTCAAAATACATAAGCCAAGCAATGTCATTGCAACTGGGTTTTAGAAGTTTTTGAACATCCACTGAAGACAGAGGGTGCAAGGAAGAACCATGAAGCCAAACGGGTCCAGATGAAATGTTGGAAATGGGCTTCAGTATGAAATTGATTTAATTCCATTATTTGGCACTACTTACTCTTCATTACATTTGACATTTGTAAAAGAATGTTAATCACCCTTTTTATACATGAAAATCCTAACACTGGCAAAGCAGTTGTAGAAGTTTTCTCTTTTCTTGTTTGTAAAAGAATGTTAATCTCTTTTCTTGTTTGTAAAAGAATGTTAATCACCCTTTTTATACATGAAAATCCTAACACTGGCAAAGCAGTTGTAGAAGTTTTCTCTTTTCTTGGTCACCTAACTTATTCTGAGCCAGTGGGTCTCACATAGGATGAAGGAATCGATAATCCCCTCCAGGCCACACTGTAAAAACGTGATAAAGCTGTGTACCTTGGGTTACAATTACAACTGCGTTCATTTTCCTAATCCCTTGACCTTTGTTGAAACCTTGGGCTGTGCTATTCTCCTACTGGACTCAGATTTAATCTGGCACAGGCTCTCTGGTAGCAAACTCAAGTGATATGAAAGAAAGGAAAATGAATCAGATATGACATTTAAAATAAACTGCATAATGTTTGGAATTATGAAGACCAAAAGTCTTTGAAAGGATTTTTTATACATTATCATTTCCCAAAGATTTCAAATCAACTTAGTGTCATGAGGACACAATATTTTTGATAGCAGTTAACAATTTAGCAATAAGAAATGTTAATTCATTTATCTATTTTTATAAGGAACAATATCCTCTTATTCTAAGCACTTTCGCTATTTTTCTCCTCAGGAACAATTAAATGCATGACTCACACCCGAGAGTTTTACGGAGGGTGCATCATCTGACGGCTTTGACTGAGGGTGACGAGGCACAGTGTGTAAAGTGTCTGCCGCGGTCGGTGCGTCTGCAGATGGAATGACTGGAAAGGAGTGAGTCATGCAGTGTGACTCTGGATTGTGTGAGTAATTTCAGCTCCTACCTGTACTGAGGCGGCTTCCTCCCTCTCAATAGCTATAGATTTTAATAAAGTAATGAGGTGATACACTTTTTTAGAGCAGTTAGAGACCTCACAGATTCTGAACTCTCTTTTATAAAATCAAGTTGAGGATACAAATGTTGTGTCTACTTAAGGATTTTGCTACCAAGTCATGTAATGTGATAGTGGACAGTCACAGCTATCTCTTATTTTTTTAATCAACCATGCTCTACCTGATTCAAAATAAGTTTTGCAATTTATATTTTTGATGTATTTGATGAATGAAATGCAGTTCTCCTGTTTTTGTTTGGTTTTTGTTTGTTTGTTTGTTTGTTTTCTTTCTTTTGGCTTTTAGTGCTGGGGAACTGAACCCAGCACTTTGTGTATGCTACATAAGCTAACACCTCACCTTTCAACTGTTTCTTTTATAGATAAATATTTTTAAAAAGAAGAAACAGTGGTTGCCATACTTAATGTTCAAACAAACTGAAAATTCCCAATGTTTTCATTATCAAAATATTTAAATCTCCAGATATTCTTTATGTACTTCACAAAAGGAGACAAATTCTATTACTAGTGTTTAGTATTATGGTATTTCTTATGTGAATAAACCAAATGAAAGACCTCAAAAATCCCCAAGACATTGCATTAAAAACTACTTCTTTTGTCATCTACAATTAATAGACTCCTAGTTATAAACATTTTCCTCATTCCTTCTCTGCATGCACTGATATTTATGGGATCAATATGTAATTTAGTGTCAGTATGTTTAATCATAATCAGCTAGAGTGTTGTGTTGAGTTCAACCTACAAAATGTACTATAATGCTTCTGAAATGCTTAATTTAAGAATCACTGCCGCTGTGCATAAGAATCAGAGACCTGTGTTCATTGATAGCAATTAGGACACAGAAACAGACAACACCATCTGGTGGTAGAAATGATTCTCTAGCTGTCCTTTAGCTCTTGGTTCTGAGGTAATGTATCATTCATTGATTAGGTTCCCTGAGAGGGAAAATTGGTCCATTTTATATATCTCCAACTCCAGAAATTTCTGCTCCTGTAATCGCCACAGTATCAATACAACTCTAAACACAACCATAGAACTTGGGGTGGTAAACCAAGTTTCAACAACATAATCACTCCTCAAAGAAAATTCGCAGTAAGACTCCTGACGTTAAGTGCATCATGAATAATAAGAAGAGCAGTGTTAAAACATGACTGAATCTTAAAGTCAGACAGTCAGAGCAAAAGCCAGTGGTCCATATAAAACCATAGTAAATGCCAAATATTATCTAATTAGGTAAATTTTCATCCAAAGAAAAATAGTTCATTTGTATGTGTGTGTGTGCACATGCGTGCACATGTGCATGCTTTGAAATGCAGTTCAGTTAGACTGCCTTCTAGCTAATGAAGTTTAAGAGAGTTTAGGAAATGAGAGTAGAGGTAACTACTATGATTATTCATTAAAGGGTGCAACATCGTCATCTCACCAAGTCATAAAATATGTTTGTGTAAGTAGTGTTTTGTCAATCCACTACTTAAAGGCTGTACCAAAATATGTCACTGAGGCCCCACAGTTAACACCACTTTCTTATTCTAAGATCTAACACAGCTCATGTACTGCATGACATACAACAAGCAAATCTGAGTTTTAACATATAAAATTCTGAATTTCTTGAGTCCTTGGGTTTACAGAAATGGGCCCCATGCAGCCCAGTCATCCATCTTCAATTGTACTATCAAACAGCCTCACCCAGGGTTCTTATAATCAGGATTACATGATTCATTACAAAAGTTCCATGTCAACAGAGCCAAGGGGAAAAACCAATGCTTTCTATTCCATCTCACTGAGCAGAGGGCAAATCAGAAGGGGATTTACTACCAATGCATATCAGTTAGTGACACAATGGTCAAATATTTTTCAGGAGCAAGCAGTCTAAGGAACAGTTCTGGACCAAATACAAAAAGTACTGTATACAAGTCAAAGTATAACTGAGGTGGATCAGGAAAGACTAAGACTGGTCCCAGGTGCAGTCTCACATCCGTGATTAAATCTACTTGGATGTTTGTCTTCAACACTCATTGACTACATTTTTCCACCTGAAGCTGATGTGTGTTTTGGTGAAGTGCAACCCGAAGCAGTTAGATCAGCGAAAGTAAAAAAAAAAAAAAAAAAAAAAAAATCATAGAAGTCAACTGCAAACTCTATCGAGATAGAGAAGAGGGGGATATTAGGAAGATTCAAGTTCCACTATGGTCCTAGGTGATTTGATCACTCACGGAAAGACACTATTCACATAGGAAAAGGAAAAGTTGGGAAACCCAGAAGCCTCATCCAAGTTATTAAGGATCTGTACAAAAGCCTAACTAAAGGGCCATCTGAGACAGCAGGAAGAGTGTGAAGAATTTCTAGAAAGAAAAAGGAAATAAATGGCTGATCCCAAGACTTGGTTATACCAGTGAATCTAATCCCTATATTTTAAAGTTATGTGGGCCTAGCCAAATATCACAGGCACCATCTGCAAGGTAGAAGCTAAGCAAGGCAGATCTGGGCACTACAAACTGGCCTTCTTAGACATTACTTGTTTTTCATTGTATGATCTACTTGGGATAATAGACTTTTATGAAATACTTTATTTGAAGAAAATGTTGAATCATTGTCAAAATTCCCCTAAAAATGTACTCGACAAGATTACAAGTTTGATAGGAATGTAGAACCTAAGACCTTAATCCTACTGAGGTAAGCCAACATGGCTTACATCAAGAATGGCTGAGGATAGTTAGGCTTCTGGCATAATGTGCTAGGTTTTGAACCTACATGGTCTCCTGGGAGGGGCTGACATGTCAAGAGAAGGTATGAGTAGCTAAGATGCATAGAACAATCTATGGTACAGAATGATGAATAGGTTAGGTATGTATGCTTGTTTCTCCTGTGCTCTTACAAACTAAGGCCATTAGAGAAATGCAAATTAAAACAACACTGAGATTTCATATTACTCCGGAAAGAATGCCTGTCATTAAGAAATCAAATAATAACAAAAGTTGGCAAAGCTAAAGGGAAAAAGGATCCATTCTATACTGTTGGTTGGGATATAAACTAGTAGAACCACTATAGAAATCAGTGAGAAGATTCCTCAAAATACTAAAACTACAAATTCCATTTGATGCAGATATTCCCTGTGTAGATAGCTTCCTATAAAAGTGAAAACACATCACATTATATTGGTACATTCAGTCATACCCATGTAACAACTCATTATAAGCAAATATTGGAAGTATCCTGTATGTCCATCAACTAGTGAACAAATAAAGAAAATATGGTATTCATATATTGTAGTTTTTCTCTGCCATAAATAAACTTGAGTCATTTGTAGGAAAATGGTGAACCTTCTGTGGTGGATTGACAACTGGTGGTCAATATGTAACACCCAGCTGAACTGAGTTAGTGTAGTGCTGGGTGTGGGAGGCCCACCTGGGGATTGTTGCCAGCAGCATAAGAGGCAGAACTGGAGAAGAAGTAAGGCTATTGGGAGTTGGAAGCAGCTGTAAGGAGCTGTTGGTTTTCTTGGAGGAGCTTGTCATGCTGGCTTTCCTGATGAGCTCTGCTATACCCATTGTCCAAGGAACTCGGGACCTTGTTGTTACTGAGAGTGGCTTTGGTTCACTTTAGGGGAGCTCTGGTCCTCACTGTGAGCATCACTTCCTGATTCCTGAGGGGAAAAATTTGCACAGCTCAGTCTCCTGGAGAAAGCTGGCTTTCTTGATGGTAACTCGGCTTTCCTGATCATTGAAGAAGCTTGGGACCTCACTGTTGATGAGGATGGCTGTGATAATTTTCAGGTGGAGCTCTGGTTCTTACTTTGAGCATGGCTTCCCGGTTCCAGTGTAGATCTCTCAGCCTGCTGGCACAGATCTTTCATCCCATTGGCACAGACTTTCTAGATCCCATCAATGAGCTTTAGGCCTTCCAGCACAGATCTGTGAAACAGGCCTACATGAAAAATTGTCGTGGGCGTTAGGCCTCCAGATGGATTTGTGGGAGGCATTGTTATGGGCTCTAGGTCTTCAACTGGGCTCATGCAGAACATTACTGCAGGATCCAGGCCCTCAGCTGGATTTCTTGGTCTTTAGTGTGTGGACTGATTTCCTGTACCGTCTTATATAGGATTCTTTGTGTGACTATTAGAAATAATCTTATAAAATATGTGTCCTCTATATTATTATTTTCCCTAACACTATCCCCCAAAACCAACACAACTTGAAACCATAATTTTAAGTGAAATAAATAAGATACATAAGTTTAAAAAGGACATGGATTCTCTTAAATGAAAACCTAAAATATAAAGAAATAGCAAAACAAAAGATAGATAATAGAAAAACAGGGAAATAGAACTTTTACACATGGGAAGAAATGCAGGGAGGTGAAGAGAGGGAAAGGTCATCAGAAAAGGAATTGAGGTGCTTCGTGTAGCTGTTCCAGCTCCCAGGGAATGTAAATATCGTGTTCTGCAAGCATGTACTAATAAGATAAATACATTTTATGAAAATAAACTGAAGCTGGAGAAAAATTGCCTGTTAGTGATCTCTGCTAGTTGGGAGGAATTTTATCAGACTTCTGATGCTATAGGAAAAGATACATCAGTCTTCATACATTACACGGATTTAATCGAATTTCCTTAAGGAGGTTAAAAGGATCTCAGATTGCTATGCTACTTTCTATACACATCGCCCCTGAGCTATAGACGACTGTAGCTACAGCTGTTCATGAAATATTCATTCATTCAAGCATGGTTTAAGAAAAATCAAGAACAATGACATAATTACATTGGGACACACTTGTTCAAAAGGCCATCCACATATTTTTCCAAAGATACTCTGGCAGAGAATCTGAAAAGATGTTAATTTTTATCATACAAAAAGCCCTAAATTTCTAGAATGAAATTTTAATTATATTGTTGCAAAATGCTGCCAAAGGAGATGCATTTTTGTATTGTACAAGGGAAGCTTTTTTGGTAACCCCTACATTGCATGGCAGAAGTCTCTCTATTAAAATAATTTGCACAAATTTTTCTTGCTATAATATGTAGGAGTGTCTTTTTCAGAGGTTGTGTTTTAAT
This sequence comes from Dinomys branickii, assembly GCA_004027595.1. Taxonomy (NCBI): domain Eukaryota; kingdom Metazoa; phylum Chordata; class Mammalia; order Rodentia; family Dinomyidae; genus Dinomys; species Dinomys branickii. Next base: position 188,447 of record PVLD010000482.1, read on the forward strand.
GTGCAGTAAATATTCTTTAGAGATCGTGAAGCTTCATGATTCCTGTCCTTTCTCTCCCTGACTCAGAAAGTTTCCCATGAAGTTATGATTGCCTCTGGAAGAATGTTCATAGACAGGTTAATAGAAAGAAAACAATAGTTTTTCCAGTTAGAAGTATTGTAATTTCATTGAGAAGTTAAATATATATATATATATATATATATATATATATATATAAAACCAAATCCAATGAAGAATTTCAGAACTTGCATGTGAGGGCTGAGGTCAAACTGAGATCTTGAACAAGGCCAACTTAATATTTGTAATTCTTTTCCATGGTATTGTGCATGGCTTCACCAGGGCCACTACACATATGTGATATGAAATAAAAGTAAACCATTGGCTGCACAAGGTTAAATCTATGGCTTTCAGTAAATGACAACAGCAAAATTCTGAGAAATTCCTAATATAGAACTTTATACACGATTCATAGGAAAACAGTGCAAATTCCATGCTCTTTCATTACAGTGGATGGCAAAGAAATATCCAAAATGTTTAGGTCCTAATGAAATCTAGTTAAAATGATGACAACCTATATAAAAAATTCTATTAGACACATTACTGTAATTTTATCCTGAAGTGCTTTAGATATTGGACAAATAAATGTACTCTTAAAATAATTGAATTCCAAGATTTGAAGTGATTTAAAGGTCATGAAGCCTAGTTCTCCCGTGTTTACACAATAGGATGTCCACTGGCTCCTGAACACACCCAAGGGATTGTGAGGTAAATACTGTCATGATTAAAAGCTTGGCCTCAGAAGTCAAGCAGGCCCCTTACCAATTACAAAGCTTTGGCAAGCGACTTGACCTCTCTCGGCGTCACTCTGCATTTGTAATAAGGATATAATAATGGTACCTTCATCCGCAGTATTCATTGATTCTGTCTTTATGCATCTGCTGTTCTGTAAAATTTGCCTGAAACCTGCAAACCAAACTTGGGAGTCCTTTTCTGTTCATTAGCAGTTTGGGAATAAGGCAACAAGAATATGGAGTTGCTTAAAGTGTGTGTCTCTGGCTAAGTTGAAACAAGGCAATGGTCTACTTTTGGCTTTCTTTTTTCAGCTCCTCTGTTATAAAAACTGTTCTTTCCATGATATATTTAGTATGCTGTTTTATGCAGTTTTGTGCTTTCTGTAGCTCTTACATTCAAACTGGCCCCAATCGTAATGTGAAGGCATGATTTTATCTTTGGGAGGGCACAAAGCCTGTGATCTACCTTACAGAATAAATTAGTACTGGATCAGCTTCATCAAGACTTGAGCTATCATTCTATATTCTTTGTAAATTCAAAGTTAATCATTATTATATATTAGATATCTTTAAACAGAAATGTGCCTAAAACAGGGCTACATATTGTTCACTGTTGACTAATGAAAGTGTTGAGGAACAGAGTTCACAGGAATCTCATGTGGTATTTTACCTAGGAGTGGTGAATTGTTCACTTTTTGATAACCCAGTGCTAATGGCAAATTTATACGTGGTAACCATCATATATAACAAGGGTTCACTATACTTACCTCATCCAGGACATAGCATATTGTAAACTCCCCAGCATTGGAACTCAGCATTTAGTATTCAAAAACCATGTTCACTAAAAATGGATACTGTTATTGAACATAATTATTTTCAGGTATTTCACATTCACTAACTTTTCCTGCATTGCAGCATTTGAAGAACTCTTGTGTGCTACGTCTTTTTTAAGGGGTACCAGAATGTTGGCTATGACAAGCATCTTTTTAAGACTGCTGTAACAAATTATCATAGACTATACCAGGTGGCTCAAGGGTGACAAAAATTATTTCTCACAGTTGTCCACACTGTGAAGTCGAAGTTGAAGGTGCAGACTTCTGGCAGAAGTCCTCTTCCTCCTAGATGCCTGTCTTCTCACTGTAACCCCACCTAGCAGAAAGCATAGGGGACTTTCTCATGGTTTTTTTATAGAAGAGCACTAATCATGTTCACAATCGCTCTGCTCTCATGGCCCATTTATCTAAGGGCCCAGAGGCCTCACTTCCTACAAACCGCTGCTTTGGGATTTAGGTTTAGTATTTCAGGGTTTGAAGGGGCACCAGTGTTTAGTCCGTTGCATGGAAGCCCTTTGTTCGCATACTGAACGGCTCCTTTTATAACTTCACCCACACACATTACTAATATACACCTCTATGGGCCATCACCTGTTAAAGGCCGCATACTTCTCAACCTTCCATGTTTTCTGACATTAGAGGGGAAAGTGAGTATAAATCATCTCACATATTAACCTTGCATTAAAGTAAGCTTGGTCAGTGTGGCAGAACAGATTACCTGTTCACCAAACCTGTGAACTGCTTTTTCTTCCTGTGGATGCAACTCTACAGTCTTCTCCAGCCTTGACTGATATAAACTGAGTTTTTCTAATACCCCACGCGGGCCTGGTCCATGAAAACCTATTATGTTCTTCTCCTTTTCAGTGGCTTGAGGCAGATAGGAGCAGGGACTTTCATGTTTGTGTTCTTGGGTCATGGTTGATCCCACCAATGAGAAGCATCTGCTTTATACTTTCTCTGCATAACAAATACGCATAGGATTTTAGTTCTCATACATTTTAGCATTGTTGCAGCAAACAGCATTCCTTTTTAACTCATAAAACCTGGACATGAATTCAAAGACTTGAATTTTGGTACGATCATTAACATCAAAAGATAATGTACTGCAAACTGAGATGAGATATTTAATTTTGCCATACCTCAGCATCTTTACTCATACAACTGCATTAATGATGCATTTTCAACCCATCAGACAAGATCACAAGAGAGTCCTAATAATGTAATAGATCTGGGAGGACACTGCAAAGCATGACACATGATATGCGTGCAAGGCATCATAAAATAATTTGAAATGTCCCAGTCCTTCAAGTGACCAGTAAATTGAATTGGTGCATCCACTCAGTGAAAAACATCTTTCCCCTTCTACATGTGAATGATTTCCTGCTCAGCTTCTGAAATTTTAATTAGTATAGATGGAACATCATGATTTTCCAAAGAGACGGTTAGCACATGGTCCCACATAAGCCTGTCTCTCAACCACAATATGGGGGTGCTCCCCTGTGTGTGATTGCTCAGAGTGAAAGCACTAAATTACAAATAAATATCGATAGAAATCTAATCTATAAATTCACTCAGGCCTATATCACATTCATCTCACTGTGTGTAGTAGACATAGAAATGAAAATTTTATCAGAAGAGGATATGAGCCCTTCCCATTTTTCCTTTTTTTTTCTACCAGTTGTTTATGTACTTGGAGTTCTGTACATCAACACAAAGAAGAGCAATGTCAGTGTAAATTTTGTGTGATATGTATACAATTTTCATATTGCAAATTATCAGGTTTAAAACACATAGTTATAAATTACCTGACTTAGCAAGATTCACTGCTTCTTTACCAACTAATTTATACCTTACATGCACTGTGTATGTGCTGAGACAACCCCTCTTGTGTACCCCAGTTCCCACTTCCCACCCACAGCTGTGACATCAAAGCTGTGATCAAAACTTTCATTTCCATCAAACTAAATTGTTAAAAATACATGGATTTTTAAGTATTTTAACTACTTTATTTTTTCATACATTTCCTTTTGATTCTTTTATGCTTTCTTGAGTTTATGCTGCTCAACTTTGAACTCACTAGAATTCCCAAGTCATTAGCTCAAATATAAGTTCTTAACTGTATCAAAACACTCTAGGGTGTGAGGCAAATGTAACTTTGACTAACAAAGGTATTTTGTTTTTAATACTGTAAGTTGAATTCAGGGCCTTGCACTTGCCAGGCAGGTACTTGTTCCACAGAGCTATATCACCAGCCCATGTGTTTTTAAATTTTAAATTGTGGTAAAATTTTATGTGTAGTTTATAAGATGTATGGGCTAGTAGATTTGTCATACTACTTTATAATTTATTAACCAATTTCTGAGTCACCAAAGCTCAAAAGGATTGCACAATAGGAGACAGTTTTACTAATACCTAAAAGACTGAGTTTGAGGTCTGTTTCTTTCATAACCAGTCTAAAACAATGTCTTACAGAAATGAGGCACACATTAAATATTTGTTTAATAAATCAACAAATACGCATGTTCTGGTTTGTTTGTAGATGTTCTCCCAAAGCCTCATGGGGTCATAGGGCTTTTTCAGAGCTGGCTGAAGCTAGTGTGTGTGGTGCTGGAACTAAGGTATACGATTAGTAAATCAGTCCACTGATTGGTTTGGCATCGTTTTGACTAGGATTAAGGGTGTGCATGCTACACTTGCCCTAGGATGGGTATCCTACATACAATATAAAGGACAGAAAGTCTTGTCTTACCCTGTTTCTTTGCTATCTTCTGGGCACCAAGAATTGTTCTCTGTAATCACCCTCTGCTGTACCACCCTGCCTTTGAGTCAGCCGATTATGGACTGAAACCTCTACAAACTGTGAGCCAAATAGACTTTTCCTCCTTTAACTTTGAATATCAGGTATTTTGTCTGAGCAACAAGAAAGTAACTAAGACAAGGCACTATGTGAGAATGGCACACTTAATGCCCTTCACTTGTTTAATTAATCAGAATAGAAAAATATAGAGATGAAAGGTACTTCATGTGTAGGACTTGCCTGTTGGTTTTAAACCCTATGAATATGTCATAAAAAATAATATTCACCTATGCGCTCTAGAATTCTCCAGATTATAACATCTTTAAGAAGCTAATGAGATAGGCTGGGGATGTAGCTCAGTGGCACAGTACCTGCCTGGCAAGCATGAGTATTCAAAAAAAGAAAATAAAAGAAGCTAATGTGATGTAAAATGTTCCCTTCATATTGTTTCGTTGGTAACTATCCGCTGGTTTAAATTCCTTGATCAAAAAGAAGTTGATTTTTCAGTTTGGAAGTATTTGGAGTCAGAAATTAAATAAAGAAGAGTGAAAGCAAAAACAACACGAAACAAAAATAAGGGAAAGAGTCCCTGTCCTCTGAGAAACAGATATCACAACTGTATGAAGTTGTAAGACTTTTATTTAAACAATACTCATAAGAAAAACATGAAAAGTGAATGGATAAGGGATGAGAGAACAGGGAAGGAAAGGGAAGGCAGATTTGGTATAAACATCAGGAAAACAGGCAACATAAGGAGTGTTGGACAAGGCCAAATCTGGCTCAAAGGAAACAAGTTCCTTGTAAGGCAGTTCTGTCTTACAATCCCAGCTGCACTCAGTTATGGGACAGTAATGGCTCATGGGAGGCCTGGCCTCGGGAAAACTACAGCTATGTGTGGGTGTCAGAGCTCAGCAACTAAAAGCTTCTGTCAGTTATATTTCCTATGACTGGAATTCAGTGAAGCCCCTGCCCCTGGGTTCCAGAAATGCAAGTGTTTGCATTTCAAATGCCACACTCATCAACAGTAGAGATTTTCAAAGTGGCAGTGAAGTGTCAGAGTAGAACTTTGGAAAATGACTTAAGAGTTTCAGTTTTTGTATGTAAAAAACATAAAACATTTGACTATAATAAATTCCAACCAAAGATTTTTTTATAGAACATATATAAAGTTGACGAATAGCATCCTATAAAACCAATATTTCTTGCCTTATGAAAGCCTGTTATAGATCAAGTTTCCCTAGTATTTATGACATCAGTTCATACCAATTGTAGAGAAGGTTTTCCTATACAGGGCCAAAGTATAATTAATGTTAAATTTTCAGAGTCAAGTGATGTCTATCATGATTATTCAACTCTGCCTTATAGTGTGAAAGCAAAGGCAGGTAACATGTAAATGGAGAGGCATGATTGTATTCCAAAAAGTTACTCAGAGCAGCAGTGAGAACTTGGGTTTGGTTTACAGATTTAGTTTGTAGTTCACTGGCTACTGATCTAGATATTTCAAGGAATCAAAAATCTATTGAGGCGGGCTACATCAAATCATTTTGACATTAAGGCTTGTATGGTATATTTGAACTATATCTAAGAAGCTGTTAAAGAAATATTTCAATAGATATCTGTGATCCAAATCCTGAGATATCATTATGTTCAATTCTAAAGGACTTGAACTTTATCTACAGACAACCATTGCAGGTTGTATAATGGGAAATGATAAACATACATCCATATTTATTGAATAATCATGTGAGAGGCAGTTCATATTAAAAAACAATACACTAACAAGGTTAATAACATATGCAAGCCTACCTCGAAAGGGAGTGACAATCAGGGCAGTATGGCAGTATCAGATTAGAATGCCATAAGGTCATAAATGTCTTAGGATTTACTGGACTTTGAGTTCCAGAATCAACAAGAGACAGTACATAAGGAGGAGTCTGAGTGTGGCCCAGATTTTAGCTCTTTGTTTTGTGCTGGTGCCTTTACTAAAAGGATTTACAAGGGGTACCTCATATAATAGAGTAAAACGATTAGTTTCTCTTACCAATAGTCATCTGTGAAATGATCTATAGCAATTCTTTGAACCTATTCAAAACACCATATTGCTTACCACTGCAAGAGAGATGAATAATCATTAGGGACTGAAGTGTCTATAACACAGCGAGCCTTTAACAAAGGTCACATTTTGTTAATATTCCAAATCTCCTTCCTTCAGTACTGCTCTTCTTTTAGAATGGATTGTATCTTCCATATCACTTTGCTAGCAGAAAATGAAAGAAGTTTTCAGGAGGCACTGCTATAACAAAAATCATATAACCTTGTTCATTTAAATAATGTGACCTAAATTCAACATTGTATGTTCCACAGCCTCCAGACAATTTTATTCAACAAAGTTATGCCTGGTCCCAACTAGACCATTTGCTAAGAGATGAGACAAGAAGAAAATATAGTAATCTTACCATAAAGTTGTTGGAAGTTATTTTTACTCAAGGTTAATTTTTATTTTCTCATTATTTGTCACCATATATGGAGCTCACTCTCTGTTTGAATAAATGCCTTTGATTAGAATTGTAATAAATACCATAATGATGAATAACTCATCCTGCTTCAATATACCCGGCATTGTTGTAAGTGCCATACGGATGTAGTAACTCACTCAGGCTCATAATCCACCCTGGGTGGAAATTATTGTTACTGCCCTGGTTCAGAGATGAGGAAACTGACACAGGATGTCTGCTTAGGAGCATGCAGTTTGAAATAACTGAATTATTGTGCTGTCTGATTTTAGAATTCACATTCTTCATTATCCAACACTGTCTGTCTTGACCATGTGTTGTACTGAAAAATTATATGATTAACAATATAAGCTCTTGTTATTCTTGCCAATTTTTTGAAAGAAATTCATATCCTTAGTCTGCAATTTAAATGAGGACATAATATTTCTGCATATACTTATCTCCTATCTCCTGATAGTTCTCCTGACCTACCCTGGGCACATGCTGCTGCTACCACCCAGTACGATCACTCTATGATTTGACTCATATACTGGTGATAACTGGGATCAGTACCAGATGCATAAAATTTGTCAGTACCCATGTCTTCTAAAACGTGGATTACTGTATTTCAGAGTATTGTCTCAATCAGTCCCCATGTTCAAAACCCCATAAGTACTCTGAAACTAGATGGCTAAGTAAAAATCACATTCCTTCTTTAATTTTTAAAATGTTAGCCTTAGCAGAGGAATTTTGCATATGCCATCAGTTTATAAATACTTACTTATAAAGAATAAAACTTTTTGTGTTTTTTCATGTCTTATGTTCTTTAAGTACAAAATCATATGCCACTTGCTATTATATTTGAAAAATATTTGCTTATCTATAATTTACTTTCTGCCTGTGCATGGCACATGTGCGCACACACACACACACACACACACACACACACACACACAGATGAGCTTTTTGATTACAAGAATGGTGTAGAAATGCTGCATATCCCTTCATTTTATTTTATTTTTTTCCGGTACCAGGGATCGAACTCAGGACCTTGCGCTTGCCAGGCAAGCACTTATGCCACTGAGCTATACCCCCAGCCTCTTATCCCTTCATTTTAATATGAGTTTATAGTGTCAAAAAATTACAATACAAGAACACAGATTGTTTTCAAAGAAAAGTTTTTACAGGAATTCTTTCCTCTTCTGCAGTCAGTTCCATATTAGAAAAACATTGTGAAGAAGTCATAGAGTTATTATGTGATAGAGTGGGCTCTTTTCCACATAGTAGTGAAATAGAACAGAAAAAACATGAGACTTTTCTAGCACTGCTTCATTCTATGAATTCCTTAATTTAACATCTGTGCATTCAGTATTTTCTTTATTTTAAATTTGTCTTTAGAAAATCTGTAATCTAAGACATTCACTCAAAAGTGCCCAATTCATAAGTAATTATTCTGAATCTGCAATGTACTTTGCATATTATTCCTCCATAAAGCGAACTGTAATAAATCCTATGTATTTTCTGGAGGTCCTAGAATATGCTTCTGATTCAGTTGGTGTGTTATGTTACAAAGGGACGGAGTAATCACCTCCCTGTAGGAGCCAACGCCCAGCTATGGAAGAGTGGGGAGAGGAGCCAGTAACATCTAAAGAGCACTGGAATTTCACGGGTGAATTCCTACTCAGACGATCTTGTAGATCTAAGGCAAGCTTCTTAAACCCAGATAAATTTATCTGAATGGGGATACAATCCAAGAAGAGACCATCTAAGTTGTCTTACGTGTTTAAAATATAAACTATACAAATCTATGGATAACAGTATAACCAATGGAAATAAAAGAATAATACTTTCTGTTAAACAAGAGCCTGGAGCTGGACTGTAGCAAGTATTAAATGCCAAATGAGGAAAGTCATGACTTTTATGTAAAGCTCTTGTCACTAAACTGTTTCAACATTACTCCTTCATTAAAAACACAAGTAAATAATCCTCAATATATGACTATTGACTCACTTATAAATTGTATACACAGGGAACAAAATCAGATAGCAGAGACCAAGCTACGTAAGGATTAAACTGCCGAACATGGAGACCTCTGGCTATGATGGAAAAGCTCATATTCACAGTGCTCTGAAGTCAAGATAACACCACAGCTGAGGCAACCAAGGACAGGGCTTCTGATACTCCCTCTTTCAGAGCAATAAAGCTTCTAACGTTAGAGATCAAACAGTTCTCGTCAGTGGCAAGATCTGCAGCTTTTGTTTCTCAAGACCCTGGTTATTTGCACGGACTTCTGTCTCAAATGTGCCTGCCTCTTCCCACAACCCTCAAGTGTATGAGAACCCAAAACATACAGTGATCTGAAAGAGTCTTAGTCTTTACCCCCAGAGAGTGTTTCCTCCTGAGAGAGTTCGGATCTTCCTGGACTCCCCCAAAGCATGTACTTGTCTCTTTGTATTTCAGTCTTCATCATAACTCATTTTAGGAGGTCGGGAGCCTGATCAAGCTTATACGTACACCTTAAGAGTCCAGATAAATAAGGAACATCTCAGAAAATATTTTAAAAATATTATTACCTGCATTTCTTTAGGAAAACATGAAAAATTAAAATTTGGAATCAGTCTTGATCAGACCATAAATGAGAAAGTTTTAAATAAAATGTTAATGGACTGATTCTAGTAATACAATTAAAAGATAATAAAGTTGAGTTCAAAAGGGAAATGTAAATTTGTCTTCATCTTAGAAAAAAACAAGTGGTATATTTCGCCACATTAAAGAATTAAAAGTGAAAATGATATTTTCAGGTCTATAAATGGAAAAGGCATCTGTACAAGTAAAAAAGAAACAAAGCTACTGATGATTTCAAAACATCCTCAAGTTTTAGCAAATGAGGACGGTAAAAGATTATTTTCATCTGATGAAATATGTCTATAAAATTGCCCAAGGCCACCTCATACTAAGTGGCAAAGCATTTTCATTATTATTGAGAATAAGAAAGACAAGGATATGTTATATTCTCATTTACTCAATCATATACTAGAACTCTTGGATAGTACTCTGTGGCAATTAAAACTTTTAGAAATATAATTATTCAAAAGGTCAGTGCGGTTATCTTATATAACATAATTGTGTATGGAAAATTTCAGCTTAATAGTTTGACAGGGCTAGATTACTGTAAAAAAAAAAACTCATAAAATTTTCGAAGCTCAAAATAGGAAAATGTTTTTCTTTTTGTTGTGTTGTTCATGCCATCTGACCCAACATGAGTGATCAGGGAATTATTTAAGAAACTCTAGGTAATGGAATCCCAACTGATATAGATGCTCTCACATTTGTCATGCGAGTGGGAATTAAAAGTTGAAATTTCTCATTACAATTAATTTTTCCCCAAAGTAGAAAGAGACATATACATCAGAATTGATTTATTTTATTGACCATAGCAAATCAGAGATGTGCTTAATGTCAAATATGAGAGAAAGGTCAGCCCTACCATATTCCCCCTGGATGAAGACTAGAATATTCATAAACAAGTACAAAGGCAAATATTAGAATTATGCAAGTCAAATGTTTTTCTAGTAACAATGTTCAAACTTTACAGTACAGCATACAGAAAAAGGATGGCATATTCACTAGCAAATTAGAGAATATAATTTTAAAATTCTTGTGTTACAATGCAAAGTGTGTATAAAATTTCAAAGACAAATATAACCAAAGATATGAAACTGAAATGGAAAAAATAACATTTTGTAAAATAACTGAAAGAATATTTAATATGTGTACTACTGAAGCAAGCACAGATAAAAGAATACTTAAAAATGTATAAGCTTTCAGAGGATTGAAAATATCTATGAATTTGTCAATTTAACGTTATGTCGCTCACTTAGAATTTTTCCTTTGTGTTTACTTGCTTCTTATCTTTTATAAACATATTAAAAACTCAATAAAATAGCGAAATGCAGAGAAAAATAATCCTTCTAAAAAAAGAAGGTAGACTATCTTGTCTTACCATAAACTTAAAATCTAATGAAAGCATAAATTTATCATTTAAAAGACAATTACACAATCAGAGCTCAAAATGCATCTGAGCTCTATAAGTCTCTATAAAAAAAAAAAGAGACTTCACTTACAAAATTTCCATACCAGTAGCAAAGATCACTGGGAAAAATTTGAACTTCTTAATAAGTAGTGCTTCAAAAATTGTACATTCACTCTGCAAACAAAAAATGTACAATGTGATGCCTACTGTATAGCACACACTCCTGTCCATGCCTAAGTCTTTCATGAGCAGCTTCACCAATTTCTTTCATCTTCTCTTCTGCACTCTTTTCTCCCAGGGAATACAACGTTAATTATTACGGAGGATCGGGTAGCCTTTCTCTTGCTGTTTTAAAGCAGAGGGTTTTTAAATTCTGTAGTTTCTGTAATTCATTTAAAATGTCTGTTTTGAAAAAATACATAACAACAGCTGTCATCTTCATTCCTCTCTGCACTGATAGTAACATCCTTTCACAGATGCAAGGGAAAAAAAAATCAACTAGCGGCCTCCCTTATGGATGAGAGATTTTTTTGTTTGTTTCTAAGAATGAAAAGACATTGGATATTATTCACCAATAAGAAACTGGAGTAACGGCCTCACTTTGGAAACTGATTGTAATTGCCATTTGCGAATGATGAGGTTTCCGCCTAGAGATGGGGACAGTGCAGCATGCAAAACTAGATGTGACCAAGTAATGCTACAAAGCAGAGCGCCACACTGTAATGTCGGCGATGTGGAGATGCAATAGTCACTAGGATTTTGAATACTGATTGCTGGTAGATTTTTTTCAATTTCAATCAATGTGGAGGTCTGATAAAAACATTACATTTATTAATAAGGAATGAAAACAATTTAATTATTTATTAGAATTCCATAAAAAATTGTCCTCAAGTGTTACTGCCAAAAGAAAGCTAACACAATACGTCCATAAGACCATGGCAAAGCTCACATAGAGTGAAGGGAGCAATATTTACAAGTGAGGGAGTAAGGAGAAAATAACATAGACGAGGATCTGGGGTCAGAGGAAGGGTTTGGCGAACTGTACAGAAAAGGGAATCATGAACTGCTTTCTCAGGTGCTTAGATATACACATAAGTTTGTATTATGCCATTATATGTACAGATCTGTACGAAATGAGTTTAAATTGCAGGTGTGGAAAATTATTTTAACTGAACTACTTAGAAACACCTACAGCAAAATCAAAAGTAAACTGTGTGCATTATACTTGCTAGGGCACTATACTTTAGTGAATGAATTTTACCCTTGTGATAATTATCAAAATCTTATGTTTTATGGATAAGTCCCCATAGCATAATGGTTGCCTACTTTGCATAACTATGATGATTTACCTCCCTTCTTAATACTGCACAACTTTTGCATTGTGCAATTGATTTTGTTCCCCAGTGGCTGGTTCAAATTATTGGGCCTGTATCTAGGGTATTGTAGAAGAATGTCAGTCATCTAATAATGAGGGAAAAGTACATTTTTTTCATTTTGTTTTTCTTTCTCTCCGGCCCCTTATATAGCTGAACATTCTTTGAGCTGGCTTTCCATTAATTAAAAAGCCTGTAGCAGAGAATTGAATGTGCCTGCGAGGAAACCTCAAGCCATGCAAATGGCCCACCTCCTCACTCTCAAGCAGAAAAGTAGTCCTCTCAAACAGCTGGGTGCTGGGTGGCTCTGAGCAGGCTCTGCCTTCGGGCATGAAAGACAAGTGTGTCTGACTTGCATCTCATGTGCTCAAACTGAAGAATGCTATGGTAAATAGCTTTTCAGCTACAAATGTGTTCAAAATTTACTCTCTGCGGCCATATCTTTTGCTGAAGTTGGGTGCTATTTGGAATGATGTGTAGGCTACATATAGCCCAGAAAGCTGTGACTGCAAGTATGTGAGTACATAAGGCGTCGGTGTTCTGAGAAAGAATATATAATTATATCACAGATGTTTTCTAAGAGCTCCGTTAGATCTTCATAAAGAAACCCTAAGGTGTGGGGTTAATTATACCTTTAATTTTTTTCTAGTGGTTCATGTACAAGAATTTGGAAGGATATTAACATCTAACAGCTAAATTGCAACCAGCCCTTTTCTTACCATATTGTATAAGCAATAAATATTGATTGGACATAAATGCTTTCCAGTGCGTCCCCCTACCTTCAATCCCAAACACAAAGAACCATGTTACCAAGGGGCACAGAGCTCAACTCCCTTGTTGTGAGCATGAGGAAATTTACTATAAAACTGAGTGAGGATCAATTCCCCCATGATATTCCAGTGGGCCTGTTGTAGGAAAATAGTTCTCCACCCAGAATCACGGAATGCAACACAATTTGAGTTATAACCTCCACAAACCAGAGAATGGATGGCCGGCTTGGATACAACTTTTAAACTAGATTTGTATTATACAATAAACAAAAGATTGTTCTTAGTGTCACACCTATATTGGCAAGTTACCACTTGATTCTGCATATAAGGAAATAAACATATTCAGCACATTATCAAAAATGGCATGATATGATCTTTACTACCCAAGTACAAGGACTAATGGTTATTCACAATCACTTCCTTCCTAAGCTTCAACTTGCTCCTCTAATTGACTGGGATTTTGTTATCTGAGCTATTAGACATTAGTGAAAAGGGAGAATTCTTTGGGATCAAAGGATGTAGGCAATGAGAAACTCTTCTCTCATAAAACATGGCTTTACTATGCTCTGCATAATAAGTAATGAAGAAATTGATAGTAACAATTAATTTTGTTAACTTAATACATTCACATCTACAAAAGAAACATCTTCTGTTGACAGGAATATTACACTTAATTTAAGAGCCAGCAATGCAGTTGTAGTATTTATCTATCATTATAATAAGAAAACATCAGCGTTTGTCCCTAGTTATAATTATGGTTTTCTGTTCTTTTACTCAAGAACTAAAACCAGATTTTTGCTTGAAAAATAGTGTTATTTTAATGCTTATTTTTAAAATGCATTGAAATACAAGCTATTCTGTCAAGATTCTGGGTAGAAATTCAATCAAGGTTTATGTAACAAGCAAAACACGTCATTACAGTTTTTAGTAGAAAACATTTTTCTAAAGACTATATTCTCATCTCACTTATGCACTATCTTACAACTTTGCTTTCAAGAGATTTACACATGAGGTGAAAAATTCATGAGACATTTAAGAGGTATGCAAATTCAGTGGCTATTGTCAGAAAATAGCCTTTACATGTGGGGTTAATGAAGCTCCCCAGGAAATGCCTCTGTGGAAGTAATCATTTATCTGTAATATAACAAAAAATTTGCCCAGTGAGAAAATCTTACCCTAATTCTCTTTTTAATGAACAACCTGTTTTAAAAAGATGTTGCATAAAATTCCACTGGTAAATTTCTGGTGGTATGTTAATTAAGGTTAAACCAAAATTATGTCAACCTATCTCCTGCACTAGGACCTCAAAGCCCGGATTAAACCAAAATGGAGCCACTGGTGCTGAATATCACAAGATCAAACAGAAACTTTAAGGAAGCAGATAATTTTTTTTCCTGAAAACAAGACAATCCAGTCTACTGAGTCATGAGATAGGAAAATCTCCTTTACTTTAGCCTGTACAACATCCTACTACTGCTACTAATACTAGTAATAATAAGACCAACAAACTGCTTTTAACATATGTTAACCATTCAGCTTGTCTCTGTCAATATTAACTTCACTGTGACTGTCCAGCCATTGTCCAGTGGATGCTTCTATTATATTTGGTGTAAAAGAAGCTGGCTTGGTTTAAAAAATCATAAGAAAAGCTAACTGAACCTATAATTAAATTATTGTTTTCTTGATCCAAATTAGGATGCTTAGCTGGAAGTGTTCCTAGCCAATTATTAGATCAATGTTTTAAAAGTTTTTAAAAATTCTTCAGCCTCAATCATCAATATTTGCTGAATTTTAAGTGTGTCTAAATTTGCTAATTTAAATTTCTAGGAATAAAAGCAGAACATGTAATTTTTAGAAATGACGCTGGTGCCAGTCAATTGAGCATTCTTTTGCGGGAATCATGTGCATATCACATGTTGGTAAAGTGCAGCTCTGTTACTGCCTCCAGGCATTGGGTGCTGTGATTCACAACCCTTCATGCTATAGATGTGTTGTAGACCATAACGGCTCTTAGGCATCTCTGAGAGTTCTTTAACAGTCAAGTTTTCTCATCTCATTGGCAGCTATCTGGAGCTCTTCCAGTAGCTTTCACTGTCTCCAGAGCTCTTCTCAACAAGTGCCACCGTTCTCTGCCAGTTGCACCGTCGGTCACTTCTGGTTGCTCCCCTTGGTTGACAACAGGTGATGTTGGTTATTGTGCACAGAGACTGCTTGTCTCCACTCATCTCTGCTGCAGTCTCTGAAACTATTCAGGACTAGTAGCTCCTGATCTAGGTAGCTCTTAATTCATGCTACCTGCTCTGATCACGCTATCGAGAAAACAATCTCAAGCAGATTTACAAGACTACTGGGATGAAGCTTTGCATCGACCTGTGTTTAACTGTAGGAGGATCAGTACACTGGAGGGAGTTTTCTTTCACTAACCCAGATGAATATGAAGAAGCATTGCCTATCTGAGCAGCAGAGGGTCCAGGTTAATTTTTCTTTTTTTTTTTTTTTTGTCTTTTGGTAACCAGGTCTCACTTTGCAGTTCAAGCTGGCCTTGAGCTCACTTTGAAGCCCAGGCTGACCTTGAACTCGCAACGATCCTGTTTCCTCAACTTCCCAAGTGCTAGGATTACAGGTGTACACCACCACTTGAATTTGTCAGTTTCAAGTCTTGATGGTGGAGTCATCAGGGATTTGACACAGAGCAGAATCAGCTGCGATTAATAAAGGTTCAAATCCTGCTGCTTCAGAGTTATCTGAAGGTCAGAGAGTGCAGCCATCCAGTATGGGTCTAAATTTAAAGTTGCTGACTGGTCCAGGCTCTAGCCTGTTGAGATGAAGGCGGACATCTCCTGGAGCATCTAGAACGGCCTCTGTTGTAGCCATCAATCAATAACACTCACTCCTGGCAAGAAGAGGAGTGCATTGGGCTATTGCTGATTTGTTTTAGTACATACACAAATGCATTTTATTTTCACTGCTAAACATTATTTCTTGAAATTTAAAGGCAAATTCCTACATTAGAGCTAGATGCATGTCTTCTAGTTTATGTATAATCATTATTTACCCTTCACACAAACTCAGAATGCTGAAGTTATACCTGTGCTTTGTCAAACTCTGGATTTTCTGATAAGTGTAATTTATGTGTCACAAGTTATACCACCTTCTTTGAGCCCATCTTGGGAAGGCAGAATACTAGGACCTCACCAGGGAAGAGGGGAATGAAGGAATGCTAGAAACTTGACACTTATGGCCTGTGGAACTAATGGGAAGAATGAAACTACTTTTTCAAGTCTACATTAAAAATCAGGGATATTTATCCGAAAAAGGAGGTACTCCAACATGACTTCCAAAGTACCTCATAACAGCCAAAAACAATGACTACACAAAGACGTGAATCCTTTGCCTAATGTCTTCCTGTGAACCCCTGAAAATTTAATGCACTGTGTGTGTGTGTGTGTGTGTGTGTGTGTGCGCGCGCGCGCATGTGTGGATCTCTACAGAGAGTCTATGACTAATTTCTCGAGGAGAACTGTTGCCGTCATCACCATAGTATACCTCTGAACTTGGTATAGATTTTATGTGGTGCAGAGAATTTCAGTCATTAATGGACTGCATACCTGGCGGTGGTCCCACAAATTGTGTTGTCTAGTGAGAGCGTATCCATCATAGGCTATGTACACGTGCTTTATGATGTTCACAGCATGAGAAAAATCACCTGATGGTGCATTTCTCAGAACTCATCAAGAAGTGATATGGGATGGCAGTGGGACAATATAGCAGTACTGTTCAGTTTGCTGGGCCCGAGCTAGAAAACTGCATCACTCACTTCAGCTAAGACTCTCCAGTGCAAGAGAGTAGAGTGTGTTTGTATTACAAGAAGGAATTCCATCTTCTTGAAGATTGAGAAAACCCTCACTCAGCATAGAATGAAACGCAGCCCCGTGTGACTTTGTGGGCATGGGCTATATGATCCTTATTAATAACAGAAGAGTAATTTATTCAAAACTCTTCTCTTACTGCTTGTTTGGTCCTGTCCTAAGCAGAGAGGAGGTCAATGACTGCTGACAAATCAGATGAAAACACCGCACTGGGGTGGAGTTTATAATCTGGGCTGTGCCAGTTAGTTGTGAGATAGAACAATAGAGAGGTAATAATAAGATGACAATTAAAGATCATTTTAAAGTGTCCCGAAAAGGAGGATACCAAAGAATGAGAGAAAGAGACACCATTCAATTCAAAACATTCTGCTTGAAAATAATAGGAACTTAGATAGAGATTTATATTTTGAAAATGTAAAATGGAATATTAATGGGGAACATAGGGTTTCAGTTCTTAGGACTTCAGAGTGTTCTCATCTGCAACTACCCTGTAAGTGGCTTTCAAATCATTACAAAGGCACACTGCTTTAAACAATTCAAAATGAACAATTCAAAATGGCAATTGTTACCCTTTATGCTTGCTTCACAGTCCCCAAGGAAAGATCTGTGAGTCTAGAGATAGCCAGCCGCGCTGTATGAAAAGAAAGTCTCTGTTTGTTTACAGGAGGGAGGAAGGGATTTAAATTCTAACAAGCTACTTTCCTTGGTTCTACTGTCGGAACAAGCAGGCTAGCAGACAAAGGTTCAGTGTTTTCTGGGATGAGCATTCTCTGCTGTCAAACGCTTTGTCTTCCTAGTTAGCAAAAAAGATATTTAACAGAGCTGTCAATTATTCTTGGAAGAAAAAGAAGAAAAGAAAACGTGTGAAAGAACTTGTCCATTTCCCCTCCAATGTTCTATCTGTTTAGGAATGTAGCCTCCAGTATATGAAGCATATTTGCAGGCCAGGGATGTGATAGAAGGGGCTACTTATTTCTCATTTGCAAACCAAAAATGTAGGTAAAACTGCCATTACTTTTATGTTCATTTTTTTCTTGAGTGCTATAGGAAATGAAAATTTCCCCTGAGACTTATACAGGGTTAACAAATCCACAAACTTTGACACATAGCTAAGGCAAGGTGAAAGAAAATGAGGGAAAAAACCCAGTTCCGTTTGTTAGTTTTCTGCTTTTGGAGCCCTCGCTGTAACCTGACCCCTTCTTGGAAAAGAAAGGATCATTATTGCACTTAGCCTAGCTTCTTAAAGATGGAGACATTGTATTCAAAAAATGAGGCTTTATTACTTTCTTTGTTAGGTATTCAAATCCCATAGCAACAATAAAATTATAATTATGGATGTGCATGGGTCATCCTTCTGATCTTTTGACTTCCCAGCAGGACTGACTATGTCTTTTTCTGCATAATACTAAAATTTCTACACTATCTAATATTGCAAATATATCCTGCTCAATTCAGAAGTTTTTATTTCTTTAAAAGCCATTATTATTTTGTAATTCCTTTAAAGTCAACTAAATCTTGGGCTGCCTCAAGCTTTTCCCTAGAATTTCATTCAATTAAAAAGTTACTGATTACCTTTTATGTAAAATAGATGAATAAATATGATCTCTGATCTAGAAATACTTATTACCTTCTTTCTTGATCAAAATTTTAGAATTTTGTTAAATTATAGTTTCCTAGTGTCCAAGAGCTGAAATGAAATTTAATGTTAGGCTTACTAAAAATGTAGAGGATATGGATTTTATTATTTTTCAAAAATATTACATTTTGTTATACTTTTATAAATCAGAAGAATAACTCAACATATAGAAAAATTACTTTGTTTTGCCATAGTTAATCTATTTTGGATGTTTCATTTTTCCAACATATACAAAGATGATGTTTCTGTTTGCTGTTAATTTATTTTGAAGTTATATATAGAAGACTTATTCACAAAAAAATGTAAATGGTACCTATAATATGTTAGGAATAGCACTGGGTTTGGTATATGAAAGGATGCCATGCCTTTAAGAAACTGTTGGAGTAAGCCAGTTGGGAGCATTTCCTTTTCAACATTAAGTTAAAATAAAGGAAAATAACTTTAAATAATCAATATTCAACTTTATTCCAAATGTCACTGACATGCCACAAACTACGTGAATTTGAATTAATAAGCATGTGTACAACATAAGTTCCTCCCAGATTCAACCACTTGATGTTCTCTGCCTGAGCCATACGAGTCGTCTTGTGTGTCTCATCTTTACCTCTGCTCTTCACCTTTCCTGAATCTATAGATTCTTCTACTAGAGTCCTGATAACGTTCATGTTCCTCCATACCATTTATAAGCTATTTCTGTTGGAAATGGTCTGTATCACATATAACTTTGTATATATGTATTTTTTAGAATCACTTATGGAAAGATCCATTTCAGTCATTTCATAGTGTTATATATATTAGTTGTCAATTCTCATATATGGTCTTCTCTTTCAGGAAAGGATTAATGGCGGGTCCCCTCAGAAGCACTCCTTCATTGGAAAAATGCTCAATGATATTTATGGAAGCAGTGGATGATACAAAAGTGTAGTCAAACCAGGTGGGCTGTGGGCTTTCATGGTGTTGATGGTGCAGGTCCATGAGCCGCCGAGTAAACCCTCTGCCATCACAGCACCACCACATACATACAATATGTGTGCGTGGAGTTAGTTACCTTTTTCTTCGGGAACAGACAACATTTTAGACAAAGACTAGTCTCAGCAAAAAAATCATATTAAGTAGATGGAAGAGCCTAAATAAAGCCATTGAGATTGGAGCTTTAAATTTAATCAAAGAGTTAAAGTAATGTTTTCTGGGAAGTGAAATTACTCAGATTTTTTCTGCTTATACACCTTAGTACTTTTGCAATTCTTTACCATTTTCAGGTATTATCTTTGTCATCTTGAATTTGCCCAAAAGATACTAACACACTGTATGAATAACCAAAATTATGAGAACCAGAAAAAATTACTGATATTTTCATATAACATCATAAAATGAAGAAAATAATATTAAATGTTGAAACCATTATAGGGAAAAAAGGAATGAACCACACCTTTAGAAATATACAGTATCAGAAAAGTAAAAATATACTGTATCATTGGAAAAATTGTTTTCCTATTCTTGAATAAACTTACAGACTGTTGAACTTTATGACCACAGAGCGAAAATGAGCAAGGTATTTTATTCTCATGGAGCAAGGAAGGCTGATATCAGAGTAATAAATATGTATTTTCCAAACTCAAATAATTATCATCTATTTATCTTGGTGGACGTCAGGAAGGAATGCAGCCAGAAGATACTCTTCCTTACAAAGGTATTTGACATTGAAATGAAAGAGGAACTGATCCAGGAGACCAGGGTACTTTGGATTAGGGTTGTTTGTGCATTCACTTCCTCAAGCTTTTAGATTTTGACAGACAGTCTTTATTAATGAATGGAATGCCATTTCTTCATCTAAATGAAGACACTATGATGCTGCTCTCCATAGCCAGAACATAATTTATATGTGTTACAAGGTTCATTGCATTTATATGGCTTGTTATAATTAAAATATTGAAAATTTTAATCTGAGAGGCCCCTTCTCACTATTTCTTTCTATCCTTGCTAATTAACACAGTATATTAGTATTCTCTGGTTAGCCTTGGGATGGCAATTCCCATTGCTAATAAGGTAGTTCTGGATGATAGTTACTGAACAGTTAATGCTACTGCCATCCACTCTTGCTTTTTATATTTATTAAAAGAAAATGGAAACCCTTGTTCATCGCTGAAGTAAAATCCAAGAGTATGTCACAATAAAATAGACTTAGTTGAGTTATTAGTAGCAATCATAGGTGATTTGGTTTCCTTGTAGCAGTCAGTCTCAATTAGTAACAAGTACATGTTCTTCCTGGAATCTTCTCTGTTTTGGCATCGGGAAGTCCAGGTTTTACATGTCCAGAAAGAAATAGATTATGAGAGAGAGCCCAAAACAATAGCTACCAAACCAACATCAACTTTGGTGAAAGAAATATGAAAAGCAAAGCAACAGGTTATTGTGAGAACAAAATGGCATTTAAGTCATTTGACTATGCAGCAGAAAGTCCTTGAACTATTACCAGAATTTACTAAGGTATAGGTTTAATGTGAATCAAAACATGCATCAAAAATAAGCCTGAAGTCCATATAAGTTTATAAAACAAAAAAAATTTTTTTGCCATAGTGAAAGACTACAAAATATAACAGGGAAGGAGACTTCTTTTCTTCTGGCAAAATTACCACATTATCTTGCAAACAACACTTCAGTAAAACATCTTCCTTAATGGTAGGAAGCCAGGAAGAGTAGCCCATGCTTGTGCCTTTGTTGTTGCTATCAGTTACATATTCAACTAAATCTCAAAATGACCAAACTGTCTTTTGCATGGCTGCATAATTTTATATTCTCAACTGAATGAAAGACGCAATTTCATTTACCCCCAGCTAGTATTTGATATTATTAAAATTATTTATTTTAGTCATTAAGATATTTGTATGGTGATATCTTGCTTCTGTGCTAATTTTCATTGCCTTAATGACTCATGATATGGAGCACACTTTCGTGTGATAACATTCAATCTGTGCATTCTGTTTAGTGAAATGTTTCTTCATGGTTTGTTTCACTTCTAATTAGATTGCTTTGTTTATTCTTTAGTAATGAATTTTGAGAGTTCTTTGTATATACTAGATACTAGTCTTTTTATAGATGAATTATGTGCTTATTTTACATATTTTATATATCCCCCACTCTCCATCTTCTCCTTTACTTCTATTATTAAAGTCTTGGCCAAGCATACCTTTTAATTTTGATGAAATAATAATTTATCTGAATTTTCTATTATGAACTGCACATTTGGGAGCATGTCCAGGATCTCTCCCTTCTTTTTTTGTAAAGGCCTATAGAGCTATATTTTATACTTCAATCTGTGATTCAGTTTGAGTCAATGTTTGTATAAAATATGTGGCTGAGATCAAGACTTTTGTTTGTTTGCTTGGTGTTGTTTATGGATGTTCACTTAATTTAGAACCACCTGTTAATGAGGCTAACTACCTTCCATTGAATTACTTTTGCTCATCCATCAAAAATTGAGGGTGTATGTGTGCATGAGTCTATTATTTGGTTTTGCATTCTGATTTATTGACCTACTTATCTATGTATCTACCACATTCACAAAGTTTTGATCATGTAAGAGTATCAAATCTTGGCAAATTCTTTTACTTTGTATCAATTCATAGAATTTTGTAATTTTATCCTTTAGCATATCAACATGATGAATTGCATTTATTGATTTTCATATGCTGAACCAGTTTTATATTTCTAAAATAATCAGTTTGCTTTAGTTCAGAATTCTTTTTATATGTTATGTAATACTAGTTGATAGTAGTGTGATATATTTTCTAGCATATTCATAAGAAATACTGTTCTTTAGCTTCTTTTTTGCATCATATTCTAAAATGTTGAGTTTTGCAATGAAATCATCTGTGCTTAAATGTTTCTCCTTTTTTCAAGGTTTATTAAGTTATAAATTTAATTTATGTTATAAAGCTATTTAACTCATTTATTTAATATTTGGTGAGTTATGCTCAAATATGTTTTTTTAGAAGTGATCTATTTAACCAAAATTGATAAGTTTATGTGAGGAATTATTGTTATCCAAAATTATCTCATTATTCTTTATGATATCTGCAAAGTTTATAATGATATTTTTGTTTCATTCTTAGTATTGTTTACCTGTAACTTCTTTATATTTTTACTGTCAGTATTATCAGAAATATATCCATTTTATTGATAATACATATTCAAATCATTAAATCTGAGTATACTGAGCATTGTATCCTTACATAATGTGTATCTCTACAGTGATTTTCTTTGATTTAATACCTACCTGATTGGTAGACATTGCTAATATAGCCACTTCCCCTTCTGTTTTTATAAGTGTGGTTGGAATATATTGTTTCCATGTCTCTGGATTCAACTTGCTTACAGCATTAAATTTCAAATCTATTTCTTGTAGACAGCATATAGCCTGGAACTCATCACAGTGCTAATGCTTGGCTCTCTAGGTCCCTAGATGTTTTCACTTCTCTCCACCTATCAAGAGGATTTCTGCAACTGTTCTATACTTAACTAGAGGGATTTAGATGTGGCAAGAAGAAATGAAAGGCATGACTATTCAAATTCTCAGAAATGTTATTTATTTTAATGATATTCTTATGTGGCCTGAGAAAACAGGAATTAAACAGCAATTGTGTAGTCAACTAATTCCTACCCTCATTTATCTAACATTCACTGGAGAGATATTCTGAGTTAATTACTGTGGGTTTTACTGGTATATAGAGATGTGTAAAAAAACTGCCTTTGGGAGGGTCACATTTTTGTTAGGCAGAAGAGTTAGGCAGAAGTGATATGCAGAAATTAAACACAATGTGAAATGTGGTGGAGACATATATAGAACACTATGAAAATAACTAATTCAAAGCAAAAGAGGGAGCTAAAAATAAAAATCATGTTATGTGATGATTCTAAGGTAAATAAAAATTCGCTAGGTGGCCCAGGATAGAGATTACGGCTGCAGGAAGGGTTTTCCTTCCACGTCCTTCCTCGCGTTGTAAGGACACAAAGACCTTAGAAAGAATATAGTTCAGTTTTAGAAATGTAAATGTTTGCAGTGACATAAGAGAAGGGTAGGAAACAACCACATAGTAGAGAATAAATTAGAACTCATATTTAAAAAGTCATTCTTATGTGTCACAATACCAGCTTTGAGTGTTAAATGACAATAGTAAGAAATTTCCCAAAAGATTTTAACCATTGGATCAAACTGACATTTTAAAACAAAAGTATACAAGTAAATAAAATATACAAAAATTATATGCTGATCAAAGTGCACATTTGTGTATAGGAATAGGAAAATATACATAGCAACCTGCTATCCTTTCCAAAGTGAAGATATGCAGAAATTAAACACAATGTGAAATGTGTTCAGAGTAAGAAAGAATTGGAAAATATACACAGCAACCTGCTCTCCTTTTCAAAGTGAAGATGTCTTATCAGAGACCAAACTCTCTGAACTACTTCTCACTGCTACCACTGATTATAAACCTGTTAACTTTATAGCAGTTGTAACCTATAAGCTAAGTTGCCCTGACTTGAAGATGACTTTTACTTTTACTGTCTGCATTGGTCAGTGTTTCATTCCAAGGACAAGGTATGTGACATATGCTGCCTAAGGGAGGAAGGGTTTTCTTGGGCTCACAGTTTCAGAAGGTTCGGCCCATGGTATGCTAGCTCCAGTCCAGAGTGGTCACGCAGAAGGACCTCATGGAACAAAAGTGTTCAATTCGGTATCCAGAAAGTAGAGTAAACAAGGAAGACCCTAAAAAGAGGGGACAGGGACCATATATAGTCCCCAAGGTTATGCCCCCCCCATGACCCACCTAGACACACTTCACTGTGTGCTTCACTAATCTTCTAGGTGTCTCTGATGCCCATCAAGTTGACAATCAAGATTGATCATCACATTTCTGTATCTCCATCACCTATTACTGGGTATGACACTCAGTCTATTCCCAGCAAGTATCTGTGTGCTACCATGAAGTGAATTACTGGAAAAATGATAAAAAGTATTAAAAATACAGTACCTTTATATTAACTTGTTCATGATTTTTCATTTTCCCCCACTACACTAAGTTACTGTTTTTCAAGCTGGACAAAGTACAACTACTTTGGTACATAATTCTTTTTATGATATGACATGGGAAATAAATTTTAATTACCTTAACTATGAATCAGCTTCTTTCCTGCTTCTCTGTACTCAGAAGTCCCTGAAGAAAATATGAGCACATTGTCTTTTTGTTGGTGTAACAATATACACTGGTATAGTATGAAAACTTTGAATAGGTTAAAAATCAAATTGTTATTTGGAAGCCCTTGATGTAATCAAGATGAATGAGCTAAGCAAATGTGATCTGATTTCCTCACTTTTATGTCATTCCTCCCACTTTTTCCTCTGTGTGTCTTCTCACATTTCACTGTTACCTCCCACCAAGGAAGAAGCAGACTTTCTGGATCAACTCTTTTTCTACAGTCAGTCATGCTCAATTTTTAATGGGATTTACCTGCAAACACATAAAAGCAGTTTGACTTTTACTCACAAAGAGCATGTCAGATGACTGAGGCACAGAACCAGCTTTCCTAGAGAGGGAGTGAAATTTCAAATTATAGCAAACAAGCTCTTGGACAACAGCACATGACCTCTGCAGAATGGTCACATCCCACACTAATACTTGTAACACTAGTTCTTTGCTTGGAGGTTAACAATTGGAAAGAGCTTTGAAAAGCTCACCATCCTTCCCAAAATATAACCTATTAAAGCAGCATTTCTCAAGATTTTGCTTGTGTAAACCTCTGGAGCTTGTTAAAAAGTAGAATCCTAATGTCTATCTTCAGAAATTCTGTAATTCTAGGTTTCTGTATTCCCAATAATTAATTTCTGAATTTTAAAATAAGTACATTGTTCATTACAAGAAAGTCTCCATTATGCAATTGGGGAGCCAGTACAAAGAGATTGATTTTTAATTATTTGAAGTTTCTAAACTGAGAATTAAAGCCATGAGGCACATCCTAATGAGCTTTCATGTAGAAGATGGTATTGTGTTCTTGTGAAAGAATAAAAAATGGTAAAATTATTAAGCACTGAGAACATTTATTTAAGAAAATGAGCGTTGTTACTAAGCATAACATAGTAAAATATTTGTCCTGAATGGTTTTCATCATTTTTAAAAAGCTAAGGCATAATTTTATCGCAAATATTAATTGAAATGAATATATATATATATATATCTGTGTGTGTGTGTGTAGTGTGTAGTTTAATAAACTGATGATCTGTGGGCATAAAAATTATAACCATCAGTTTCCATAGTGAAAAGCTATGTCAGAAAACTTTGCCAGCACTTTGTAGTGCACATTCCAATTTCCATCTTACTATAGCAAATGCATGAAAGCAAATATTGTAGGCAGTATTCCCTATACTGAACTTGTTTCTCTAAAACTAGGGTATTCTCTAAAGCAATCTAAAAAGTTAAACTCTTGCACATATTTCCCTGAAATCTACATATGAATTACCTATAATTTTCCTTTCTGTAAGCCTAGACCCTTCTGGAATAGTCAGTATAAAAGGTGTGATTGAAAAATATGGTACATATTTAACTTTCTAAAGTGTTACAGTAAGAGGCACATTGCTAGTAACCTTTTTAAAAATACTCTCCCTAGCTTAAAACACACATGTTCCATGGGTTTTGCAACTCTCTAAGGCAACTCTTTCATAAATACCTTTTCAAGGCTGCCTCAATATTCTGAATCTATTCAAAACATTTACATTTCACGGTCACTTTGACTTTCAAGAGCCAAGAGTTGCACAGTGCCAGACGTGGGGAATAATATGGCTCAGGACACACAGTAAATTTTTCCAAGTCGGCCTTTCTGTTGGATGGTTCTTAGCAGTGGCATTTTTCCTACTTCCAATCAGATCTTGCAAAGATATTCACAAAAGTGGACTTCCAAAACTGTGTCAAAAAGTGGCTAAAATGATGCATTTGAAGCAAGGAGTGAGCATTTTGAGGGGGATTAGTGGCAATGCACCATTTACTGTAGCCAATATGAGGTCATAATTTTGAACCTCGACCTAAAGTAGGAACCCTGGACATGATGTAATAAAAGTACATATGTGATGTGTGATGTAGGATAACTGAATGTGGAAAGCAAAGAAGATGCTGTCATAATGGATCACCACCTTTACAACGTGCTTGCTCAGTCTGTTTTCCGTTGCTGTAAAAATACCTGATGCTGCATAGTTTATAAATAAAAATGTTCTGCAGGCTGGGAAGTCCAAGGACATACTAGCTTCTAGCAAGGACAATATAACACGGGGGAAGGCGGAGGTGTACGGGAATATACAGAGAAGAGGTAGAAGAGAGACTGGGCTCATTTTATAACTATAGGTCCTTTGAGAAGGAGCCCATTTCATAACAAAAGCATAATCCCCCTAAGGACACATCAGCTTATACATATCCTACTGGCCAGCAATATCCTGACGGCAATTATTTTCAACATAATAGTTTTTTCATTTTAAAAAGCAAAAACAAAAAGAAAATAACAAATCAACACAAGTAGTATTCTAGATTCTTAACATTCAATGGTTACATAACAATTAGTTGACATCTTTTAAACACAGCTTGACCCACTAATTAATGTAGGATCATTTAAATTATTGGACATCTGTCATATTTCTCTTGTAATAATATATAAATATATCGTGTAGCTCTGAAAGATTTTGTCAGACTTACTATCTGTGAGAAATTTATACTTTAATTGATCCTCAAAAACAGACCCACTCTAGAGTTTCTACCAATAATGCCAATAAAAGGAATGTTGCAGCATGTCATTATCCTCAACCTTCACAATCGGATATTAATAATAACTAATTCTCCTTTGAAACCTGTTACAAATGTGACATATGTTCACCATGGAGCAAATCAAGACAAGTAAGGGAAGTAAAAGAAAAATACAATTCTGTAAACCCAATGATTAAAAAAAAAAAACCCTCCCGAACACTGGTAACATTTTAATGGCAACCAACCAGTCTTTCTCTACATTCATGAACTTCTTTAGTTTGTGGGTTTCCAGAACCTATGGACTTCCCTCTCACTACAGATACACAAAGGTGTCAGGGACTTTGAATTATGGACGTTCTTGGCACTAACCTATTTACACATATGTACTTCTTAAGCTATTGGGATCCTGACAAAAGAGGAAGAATAAAAATACAAAAACATTATATTCTGGATCACAGCATTATGTAATAAGTCAAAATGCAATTATTTAACCTGTAGAATATGCAAAAGCCACGTTGGGTAATATATTTTTTATACTTTTATTACATTAAATCTCTAAAATATAAATAATTTATAAGAAAAATATATGTAAAACTGCTGTAAAACTTGTCAAAACTTCCTATTCATACTAATATATTCATCAAACAATCTTGGACTTTTTCACAAAAAGAAATCTTCTAAAAACTGAGATTTAAAATTTATCATGTCTATAGTATACATAAATAAAAATCTCAGCTTACTCTTAAGAGAATCTTAGGCTTATCCTAAGCCAATTAACAAAACAAGTAGCAAAAATGAATATTTTGTCAAGAAATTTAAAGCAAAGTAAGAAAAAATCCCTTAGGAAATATATGTATATATATATATATATATATATATATATATATAAAGAGAGAGAGAATAGAGTTGTCTATGGAACTACATAGTGGAACACGTTTTAGCATTCTCTGAAAGAAGAGTCTGAAGACTGTGAGATCAGCATTCATATAGTTCTTCAGTAACAGACTATGAAAGTATATGGCCCTTGTAATTTATCACAAGCTGACTTATCTGTGAACTGAGCAATAAGTTTCAAATGATTGAGATGCCAACGTAACCTGATCTTCTGGAATCATGTAGAAGACAGGACATGAGATTTTATTCAAGGAAAATACTGTCTTCATTGAAGGAATATAGAAATTAATGATGATGCTGAAAAAATTACACTTATTCACAATAAGCACGTATTAGATAGGTTAGATCTTGTCAATTTGAGTGTGTTTTTCGATCATTGTTTTCAGTGTTTGTGCCATCGTTCCCCTGCTAAGCCTAGAATTTAAGTCTTTATATTACTTTCCCTGCACTGAACATCTAGTGATACTTTTTGGAAGTGCTAACTCTAAACACATGATTTGACAAGGAAATAAGAACTCATTTTGTAACTTGTAAATTCAATGTAAAAGACAATAAGAATGCATTGCTCCTTTTAAAAATGTAGGATTAAAATGTTAATATTTTATACCGTTTTGAGGTGAAAAAGTAGAAAACATACCTTCCTTAGTTCTTATTTTATTTTCTGAGCTGTCTTGAATCAGCTGTCTTCCAATGCAATGAGTAGCACTTTGGATTTCAGCCACTCTTCCTCGAGAGAGAGAAACAGGCAAAGAAAGAAGCCACGGTGGATGTAGGAGTTCTACTTAGGAAAGGGAACAAGAACAGAACAAACAAAAACAATTGCAGCATGTTCCACAGACAACACCATGACTTTCACATATAGTAAAATAGCAGAATATTTTAGAGATGACATGAATTACTTCTAATCTTACCATCTTGCTTACATAGAATCCATATTCCCCTACACTAGTATTTCTGAAAGTGTGGTCTCTGGACAAATTGCATCAGTAACACCTGGACAGATGCTAGAGAAAGAAATTCTAAGTCCGTACACAAGATTCACTGAGTGCCATACTGGTGAGGTGGTCCAGTTCTTTGTATTTTTACAAGCCCATGAGGAGATTGATACATGTTCAGGTTTGACATGCACTACTCCACATAACAGATATGTATCTTCTTTCCTAAAATGCCTATATGATAGTTGTACTAAATAAAAATGGTGCTTTAAAATAAGATTAAAAACAAACAAAAATACAATAATAACAATAATAATTTTCATATATCACATCTCAAAATGGTCAATGGTCACAAAAGGAATAGGGAAAACACTTATTCTGCCCCTAACAGAGGAATTAGTCTCCACAAATGTCTGTAATACTGGCACAGTGGGAGAAAAATACAAGCTCAAGCCCTGAGTGAGTTCTACAGTGTTCTACAGAGTTCTACAGTGTTCATCAAGCATGAAGCTTGATGAGAGATCATGAACGGCTGAGCTCCCACCCATCCTAAGCTAATGTTATGGACTGACTATGCCCCGTGCCCTGCTCTTCCTGGAGGGTGGAGCGATTTCCCTAGAGTTGACTGGAAGAAGTTTTCCTGTTCTGCCTCTGTACCATCAAAAGACAAAATTACCACGAATTTAGTTTAAGGATCTATTGACTTCATTTGCAGTTCTAGAACTGAGCAACATCTTCTATCCAAGAGAATACACGTTCCAGTGATTGGAACAGAGGCAGAGTCATGACTTTACAAACAAAAAGGACTTGAAAAAACAGTAAAACTAGAAGGTGGATTGATTACATTTCATCATGCAGCACTTAACAGAAGGGACTCCATTTTGGTCTTTTCTGATCTTCCGTGGCTTAGTTTAGGAGCCTAGTCCAAAACAATGACTTCCCATGATTTGTGTTTATCAACACCGAAGGTACTAGTGAAATGGGTACATTATTTGGCTATTCTTAAACAATACCATGGATCCCATCAAAGAATCCAGAGTTATTTTTATTACCTTTAGAAATGTTGTTTGGAGCATTCTCCTCATACTCTGATTATGTTTTCATTGCTCCCACAGCAGTGACAGTTGATGGGTAACTCAACCACTACAAACACTGCACCCTTTGAAGGACACAAAGGCTGTAACGAATGTCAGCTTTGGAAAAGTCTCACACTCTTTTTCCTTCTGTATTATTTTCCCTGATGGTAAAAGACTGCACTTTGCAAAACTGTAACCCCAAATTACCAATTAATTGTGCTGTTTTTTCTACCTCAGTTAAGTAAGTACTATCTTAATATTAGGGGGATAACCTGGTGTGGTGGATTGACAACTAGTAGTCAACTTGTAACATTCAGCTGAACTAAGTGAGTGAGTGAGGTTCTGGGTGTGGGAGGCCCACTTGGAGACTGTTGCCAGCAGCAAAAGAGGCAGATTTAGAGAAGAGGAAGGAAGGCTGTTGAGAGCCGGTAAAAGCTGCTAGCTTCGGTTCACTTCATTGTGAGCTCTAGTCCTCATTTTGAGCATCGCTTCCTGGCTCTCGAGGGGAAGATGGTGCAATGCCAGTCTCCTGGAAAAGCTTGTCGCATTGGTTTTCCTGATGGGAGTTCAGTGGTCTTCATCATCAGAGGAGCTCAGGACCTCACTGTTGCTGAGGGTGGCTGTGGTACTTTTTGGGGAGCTTTGGTTCTTATTTTGAGCATTGCTTCCTGGCTCCAGTGTAGATCCCTCAGCCTGAAAGCACAGGTCCTTCATCCCACTGGCACAGACTTTGTAGATTCCACCACTGAGCTTTCAGTCTTCCCAGTGAAGATCAATAAAACAGGCCTTCATGAAATATTGTCATAGGCTGTGAGCCTCCCTTTGGATTCATGGGAAGCATTGTTGTGGATGCTAGGCTTTAAGCTGAACTCATGCAGAACATTATTGCACGATGCAGCCCCTCAGCTAGATTCTTTGGTCTTTAGTGTGTGGACATATTTCCTGTACTCTCTTGTATGATTATTTGTGGGAGTCTTATAAATAATCTTATAAAATGTATGTCCTGTACTATACTGTTTCCCCTGCAAAAACTCCAAATCAAAAATCCTGGACACAAGACATGACTATAAACTTCACTTTCTCTTATTCAGATAGCAGCATCGATAATGCTTGTGCCAAAGTTAACCTAACATAATTCCCTCTTTTATGTTATAAATAGAAGGATGTGAAAAGAACTAGAAGAAAGTTTCAAAAGTGCTGAAGGTTAAATATGGGGGTGGGGTGTTGAGACAGCATTTCTTTGTGCAATTCAGGCTGATCTTAAACTCACTATGGGAGCTGAGGCTGGCCCCAAAATCACTGTAATCCTCCTGCCTCTGCCTTCCTGAGTGCTGAGATTACAGGCGTGTTCTACCAGACCTGGCTGGGAGTTTTGTTTCTTTGTTTGTACAGGTTAAATGTCAAGCAATGATCCAAGTCAGATTTTCACATTCCTGTCTTTGTTTTTATCCTCACACTTGCCCTATATACTACATGATAACTCTGGCGATGTAGCCCTAAATGAACTGAGGTTCAGTCAACAGTACGTCTGGTATTATCAATTTTGGGTCTAGTATTTTAACAGCAGTGATGGCTGACCTGTAGAAAGAACTCATGGACTCATATAAGATAGAGAAGTGCCTGAGTCCCCTTTTTCCTGGTGCTGGCTGGAGGCAAAATTTGGCTTGCCTGGTGGCCACTGGACTCTTTTTCCACACTTCGCTTTGCTCTCCTTTTCGATAAAATAGACTGGGAGAGTTCTTCTAAGTGTGGTTTTCCAGTGGTGTCCTCCTTGGATATTAAACTACATTTTCCACTTCAGTTTGATTGCAGCCAGGCCAAGTAGTGCCCCTCCCCAGCTCCCGCCACTGCAATCAATACTGTTACCTTTCTGAAGAAGGGAGAGGGCATTCTGGAGAGGCTAAGGTCAGGAAGGGAGGGATCTGGGCCCTTATTTGCATACCCAGTATTCACAGAAAGCCTTCCAGAAGATTTTCTGGCTTCAGCCCTCACCCTCAGTGAAATAAGTCTTCATGCTGCTACACCCACACCGCTCCCCAAGCATTTTGCCAGTTTTCATCTAAGATGGCTCCCTCCTTTGTACTGGTCTCCCTGTTAAAATAAAGGCTCACACTTAGTGTTCCTGTAAACTTGCTTATGATTTATTTCTTGGGAATTGTGGACAGATGGTTGGTTTCCAAAGAAAGATGAATAAAACACCAGAGATGCTAACAATAAAGAGCCCCTGAGACCAACAACCAGTAAATACCAACACCAGAGACCCACTGCCTGACAAAATGGACCCAAGGTGTCCAGCACAACCTGGTATCAGATGGTGATGGCCAGCAGTGGCAGAGATCCAGCACCCAAAAGAGTCAACCTACAGTGTCCAGTACAAGTGGGAATCAGCCAGTGCTGGCCAGCAGTGGCAGGAACCAGCTGTCCGTTGTGTCAGCTGTTGGTATCCATTATACCTGGTGTATGTAGTCTGCTTGCCACCAGGACTACTAGCAAAGCTGAATTTAAGGATTTAAAATTTCCATCTAAATAGAGCCAAAGAACCCTAGGTTGACTGACAACAAAGAAATGACAGAGATAAAAGTTAAAAAAAATTATAAACGTTTCTTAATTCAGGCAAAGTTGCTGCTTTTTAGGACAAAAAAGACAAATACCTTATGTTCCTAGTTTAATTAATTTGCTTCCACTGCATGTGTATGGGTTCATCCACCTGCAGCTTCTGACTTGATCATACAGTCCCTAAACTCATACTAAATACCAAATACCTGAAAATACCATGTTACATGTTAGAGAAATATATATTGGGAAATAAAGTTCATTGCTATGTGAAAAACTAATATTTTTCTCCTTGTTCAAAAGTTTTAGGTTTATTTTCTTAGGCCATCATACTATTTTGATAGTGAATTTCACTATTAATTTTATAACAGCTTTTTCCTGGAATAAAGTGTCTAGATTTAATGAACTTGGTATTTCTTAAAGTTTCCCATGAAATAAGTACATCAATTTAATGAATATGGTATTCTTAAAGTTTTCCTGGAAATAAGTATCTAGATTTGATAAACTTGGTATTTCTTAAAGTGTTACTTTTATATTTGGTATTTTCCACATGGTACAGTTACCTTATTCCCATATTTGTGCAGTCTATGCTGCTGCAGAATAGTTGTATAGCATTCAAATTACATATTGAAAATACATGTCCACAATATTTTTTAGACAGATTCAATTTCGATTTCTTTCCAAATCATGCTTGTACTTTATTTTATGTCATATTCTGAGAGGAATACAAAGGTGACTAAGACCCAGAGCTTAACGGTCTGAGTGGAGATGTGGACAAGGAATCGGACAGGCATGTGTCACACGCAAACAGATATCACTGGTTCTTTCTCACTTTTAGGATCACCCATGTTTTGAGCTTCCAAGAAGAGATAGACACCCAGAAAAAATCATATACACATATGATTATGTATATAATTTAACATTCCATCAATGAATCTTTTAAATTCAATTATCGTCCTATTTTCAAAGAAGCAAAAAAGAAAAATGCTAAAGGAATGTGATATATATTAATGCCACCAAAGAGACCATACAAAGATTTTATGATAGAATATTTTAATGTTAGCTTAGGAAATTTTCACATTTTCTCAAGCAGATGATACTAGTTGGACAAATTACAATATATTAGAAAAAGGTACCTGGACCTCCACAAGAATGTAAGGCACACAGTGTGTTTTATGTAGCATATTATATGACACACTTTGCAACTACTGCCCATCTTATACAGAAAATTTTTGATAGGAATTTAGATACTAGATGTTAACCTGATCTGAGTGAAATCTGGAGACATTAAAGTATTTTAGCAGGGGTGTAACTACCTATAGAAGCAAAGTGAAAGAAATTGTAGAATATTGAAAGAATGCAGTTGGTCAGGTAAGGAGCTACTGGAAAAGTCAAAGTGATCAACAGTGATATCCCGAGGCAAATAACTAGAAATTGACAGTGAGGATAGTATTAGTCATATTCATTAGAGAATGTTTTTCAGGTACCCAAAAGTAAAAGTCATTCAGATGAAAGATATAAAGCAAATCAGAATGAGTTATCCTCATCTGGCGTTTTTGGAAATGTAAATACCTGATGTATGACAGGTATATTTTTTTGGCCACTATAATATTGCTCTTAAAATAAGACACCCATTGCAATACAAATGGGCAAGTGCCAGGTTCTAATATGTCTACATTAATTTTAAAGTGCTTCAACTAAATGAGTAACCCAGAAAACATCATAAAGGGAAGTCTTAAAAGGTGGACTTATATTTAAATTATGTTTTGGCTTAATGGATGTCTTTGGGGCAAAAGTTCAAATTACTTTTCCAGACAAAAAGTAAAATCCATTTCCTAAACCAGTACTCTCTTCCTCCTTCTATTCCTTCAAGTGGGTGTAATTCATTTCACTTAAGTAAATTATTTCTGAATGCTTTATATATATACATACATACATACATACATATATAAAATATTATGTTTGATGGACATGTAGTAGGGAGAAGACAAAAAACTAAAATATATTTCTATTATAAAAAGCTAAAAGCAAAGTTTGACAAGGAACAGCTTTTGGTGTGATGAGGAGAAATACTAAAGAAGCAGGGCTTAATTTTAGCCGCATGTTGGAATCACAAGGGAACTGTAAGAACTACTAACATCTGGCCTCTACTTCTGGAGACACTGACTTAACTGACATAGGTAGTAGTAGGCAGAATATCAGAGTTTAACATCGCCCTGGCATTTTAAAGATGAAGCCAAGAATGAGAACAATGTTTTATGAAATAGTTGATATTTGAGGTTAAAACTTGACGGATGGTAAATTCTCAGAGGCAGAGATACCAGTGGAAACAAAATGCCATTCGTAATAAAAGGAAAATCAAAGATGCTTGATGCAGCAAATACATGGGAGATACAATGAAAGATATGAGACAAATAATATTTAGGTGTTTCATACAGAATAGGCAATATAAATTATAAGTGATATTCAGGTTTAAATTCCAAACATGGCCTTTACTGGCTGTGCAAATGTACAGTTTTCAGACTTTTGAGTACTGATTTCATTAAAATGAAAATCACAGCTATCTCTTAAGATATATAGAGTTATTAAGCAATGCCACAGTAGTCAGGGTTCTTCAAAGCAGCAGAAGTAATAAGATATACGTGAGATTGTTTATAATGGTTTGGGCTTTCATGATTATGTATACTGAGAAGCTCTATGAGTTGCCAATAATTTGCAAGCTGGAAACCCATAGAGTTCAGGGATGTTGCTCTGAGAGTGATAATGGCATACAAGTCACTGTAAAGACCAGTGTCCTAGCTTTAGCAGTCAGGCAGAGAGCGAATAGATGCCCCTTTACGCCATTTGTAAGATTTCACTGGAGCACACTCACAGTACATGTGAAGTTCACCGTAATCTTGGGGAGTAAGTTCATGCACACAACACAGCTTGAGGCTTTACAAGTCCCCTTCTCATTTCCATCACCTCCTTCCCTCCATCTCTAAATCTGCTCTCACCACGTTCATTCATACAGATGTCACTATTATTACTATCACTGTAGTACATGTTTATGAAATATAATATTTATAATTATTGTGCATATCTGGTACATGTAAGCAACACATCTTAATCTTTTTACTGCCTTTCTCTTTCCCCATCCCCTCAGCCTCATGCCCCTGGACACCTTCTCATCTGCAAAAGATCTACTTCCAAATCATGCTTGGACTTTATTTTATGTCAAATTCTGAGAGGAATACAAAGATGACTAAGACCCAGAGCTTAGTGCAATAAGCTCCTTGTTTGCTTCTATCAGTACTTTCCCCTCATTGGTACTTTGCCCTACTCAAATGAAAGAGACCATCTAGAATATACAAAGAAATTTTAAAAAACACTTAGACCCCCCAATAAAGACTCTGTCAAGAAATAGAAAGTAAAATGAACAGACAGTTCTCAGAAAAAGGGCAAATGGGCAACCAAAACCAAAAAAAGTTTAAATATCTCTGGCCATTAGGGAAATGCAAATTAAAACAAGGATGATTTCATCCTACATCAAAAAGCAGAACAATTATCCAGAACTCAAAGAATAACACATGCTGGTGGGGCTTCAGTGAAAAGGAACCCATTTTTACACTGTTGGTGAGAATATGAACTCAGATGACCAGTACAGAAATCAGTAAGAAAATTTCTCAAAGAATTAAAATTAGAAATTCCATTTGACCCAGATATTCTTTTTTTAGTTTTTCAGATTTTCTTTGTCCTCCTGCTTCTCCTGACATAGGCATGATACTCAGTTCTCTATAGATTTCTATATCATAGTCTTTCAATTCTCTAACCTAAGTACTATTGGAAGGAGGGGAAATTTGAACCATTATCTAGTTTGGGTAAAATTTTGGTGTTTAGGTAGATTGAAGACTGCATCTTTTATCATGACTTTGAAAAGTTATGGCCCAGTCTTAAGAGTTTTGCCCACTAACAATGAGTAGATATTTATCTCTATATCATGGGCATTTAATTTAGCACTGTATTTTAAATGTAAGGACATGAGGTTAATTGTCTGACATATGGATGTAGCATGTTTTCTGTAGATATCACTTGGTCCTTTTGGAATTCTTGCTCAGATGAAGATCAATAGATAGTTTCACAGTTTTACCTGATTCTCCAAAGCAAACCTATCTCAACAAAGATTCTAAGAAGTGAGACACAGGACAAAATAATGAAGGGGTGAAAAAACCTAGTACTTACATTTATTGTATTTCATACCTTATTTGTATTTAATTATCATTCTTTAGATATTTTCATAAATTCTTATAACAATATTCCATATGTACAATATACTATTGAATAAAATAGATACACTAAAATAAAGAATTAACCTTCTATTCTCTTTGCAAGTTACAGTGCTACATGCTAAAAAATAAAATGGCATTTTTTATATGGTTCAGTTCTTTGGGGTCTTCTTGCTGGGTGACTTGCTGTGGATAGACTTTCTGTAACTGAGGAGTCCAATCTGACTTTTTATGATAATTTGTATAGAACAAAAGAAAGCCTGTTCGCTTGCTTTGTGTGTGTTTATTGAGGTTAGCAGAATTAGACTGAATTATTTCCTTCCCAGAAATATATTTTTGCAATTGAAATGAAATCTTTACTATAGTAAAGATTATTATTTTTTTACTTTGGGGCCTGGAAGGGAGCCAGTGATCCACTCAGAGTATAATAGAGTCTAATAAGGAACTATTTAAAGATATATGGTTTAAAGGGACCAAAAGTGCTCAGGGGCTAGTATGCATAAAACGTGGTTACCAGTTATAGATTTAAAGCTACAAATAAAGGATAGCATTTTACAGAATCCAGTGACAGACATGGTCATGTGATTTAACTAGGAAAAAGGGACTGTGAGAATAGTTTAACAGAATCATGCCCTAAAACATGAGAGAACATGTATCTTAGTTATTTTTCTCATTGCTCATTCAAAATACCCAACACCCAAAGATAAATTAGGTAAGTTTTAATTAGCTCACAGTTTATGGAGATTTCAGTCCATAATCAGATGGCTCCAAGACAATGTGACCTAGCAGGTTTTGCAAAGGAGAAATACTTCATGACGAGCAGAAAGTAGCAAAGTAACAATGGTGCCAACAAATGACCTCAGCAGCTTCTTTCTGTCCCTTTGTATACTCTATCTAGCCCACCAAGATTATGGTGGTGCCAAAGCAGTCAGTGGGCTGATGTAGTAATCACACATGCCTAATCTCAGCATTACACATTCTAGATTCAGCCACCTCTGGAAAAAGTTCCCACTTATTACTGCAAGAGGTTTTGGGAAGACCTCCAGACACAAGCCTTAATGTTCCACCCCTGGCCTCCCAAAGATTCATGTATATATCTTTATGAAAAGGGCATTTAGTCCTTCTCCAAGAGTTGCCAAGCCCTTCTCCAAGAGTTTCAGCATTTGTGAAAACTTTATGCCCAAGTTTTCTTTGTGATTTAAGGTAAACTCTTAGATAAGAACCCTTGTACAAATAAAAAGAAAGTTAAACATTCCCAACATTGCAATGGCACAATACAGACCTCTCTATTTCAAAAGGTACAAAGATAGATGTTATGGTTTGTTTGTAGATGTCCCATCAAAACCTCATGCACTTTTAGATGGGGATTTTTCAGAGGCAGCTGGCTCAAGAGTTTGCGATTGATTACTCGAGCAATTTAGGGTGCTGAGATTAAGGGTGAGTGATTACTGGATAAATCCACTGATTGGATTGGCACCTCCCTAATCTCAGCAGTCTAGATAAGATAAAAGGGGAAGAATGAGCCTGCTTTTTACTCTCCACTTTACATTTGGGTTCACACACACTGCCCTTCCTGGATCACACTGCCTGGTCTTCCAGTCTTTCTTCTGAAATCTTGGTGGAAGCCTTCCTGAGCCCACAACTCTTGCATTCTACATGCACCTAAAACCAGTACCTCATGGAGGATTCCAAGATCTCCTCCCAGCTGTGACAGTAGGTAGTCTTCCTTCTCTCTTGTCTGTAGTGGTGGAGTACCTGGATTTCTGAGCTTTCTGAACCCCATCCTAAGGAACAAATTCTGTAGGCTACTGCCTTTATGGAACATAGTGCTCTGGGACACTTTTCACAAAGCAAAATCTTTCAGCTTTGCAAATTTGAGCTTGCAAACTATGGAGTCATGCTGTTTCTTGTGATGTCCTCAAGCTATCTTTTCTGTTGCCTTTTTCTGAAATACTTGGGCTTTTTTGATAGTCTTCTTAGCAATGAATTGCTCTTCTGTTTCTCTTCAGTTACATCTTTACTGGAGCTTCCTTTCTAGCCAAACTCAGTGCTTTACATCATTCTGCTGGGCTCTTTGCTGTTGATTTTCAATATGTGGCTAATAGCCCTAGACAATAGCCATACCACTGCCTCAACCCTAGACTGCCTTGAAATTTTTCTACAAGATTAATTAGTCAACTGCCTTTAATCTCAGTCCCAGGTAAAAGTTTTCTGGAGCAAAATCCAGACATACTTTCTTCCAAGCCATAACATGCATTGTCTGAAGTCCAACAACCAATGTAGTACTTCCCAGCAGAAATTCCCTGAACCTTGTCTTTACCGACACCATTTCTATCAGCATTCTGGTCTTATGAGCTCTGACCAGAATCGCCCACACAGAAACGCCTAAGAAATTCCAATGGTACTTTTTCTTTCAGTGACTGTAAACCTTTCTTAACTCTTCCCTTTCCCCCAAGCCAGCTCCACAAGCTTGTAAAACATGTCGAGTACAGTCACATCAATGACCCCACTTCTGATACCAAATTCCTTCTTAGTTAATTTTCTCATTGCTAAGTCAAAATACCCAAAACTCAAAGTTAAAAGATGAAAGGTTTATTTAGCTCACAGTTTGTAGATATTTCAGTGCATAATTGGCTGGCTCCAAGCCAGTGTTGTATGTATGGTGTTGTGGTTGATATATTGTGTCAACTTGGGGAGTCTAGAAGTTTGGCTAGGTGACTGCAGTTTTGTATCTTGGGGCAAAAGAGACATGCCTTTACCCTTCTCGATGTTGTTTATTGTGTCAATTTTAAAAAGTTTAAAAGGTAAACTATGTGATTCAGCAGGGAGCCAAGGTACTTACCTTTTTACACATCCTGAGCCTGTGGAAGAGGAGGGAATGGAGATTATGTGAGTGTTACATGCCCCCTACATGGGGATAGCCTCTTACAATATAATGGATGAAAAGAGCCTTGCTCTTCTCTACTCCTCCTCTCTTTTGCTCTTGTTGCTTTGCTATCTTCCACCTCCATAAACTGTAGCTATCTGCCCAGTGCCACTTTGCCTTAGAGCCAGCCAAGTATAGACTAAAACCTCCACAGACTGTGAGCTAAATAAAACTTTCCTTCCTTGATTTTGAGTGTCACATATTTTGTCTCAGCAACAACAACAAAATAAGCAAGACAAAATTTTGTACCAGAAGTAGAGTTGTTGCTGTGACTGTACCTGACTATGTGGTTCAACAGCCTTTAAAAATGGCTCATAAAAACTATTTAAAAAGGTTCAGAAATGTTGCCTGAGAAAATAGAGCTAAAACAGCTTAGGCTGTTCTATATGGGAGATTCTGGTACAGCTCAAAAGACCAAAAGGCTGATAAAATTCCTACCAATAAAGACAGGGTTCAAAGGGTTTCTGCTAAACAAACAAACAAAGAAACAAAAAACATTTGTTTTTGGACTCGAGATGATGTATGTTATAGTTTGACAAAAAGTTTGTCTGCGTTTTGTTTGTGTCCAAAAAATTTGCCAAAACTGAGATTAAGGGTGGTGGATCAATTAAACTGGCAAAAAAAAAAAAAAAATTCAAGGTAGTCAAATGTTGAGGTAGTGGCATGGCTATTGTTGGGGACTTTCAGCCAAATTTATGTTAAAAATCAAAAACAAAGAGCCCAACATGATGATTTAAAATGTTGTGAGTTTAGCCCAAAAAAAGCTCTAATAAAGCTGTAGACTACAAGGATAAGGCTGAGCAGATCTCCACTGCTGAGCAAAAACAAAAAAATAAATAAATAAATAAATAAATAAGATCACCTGAAGGCATCATGAGAAGCAGCAAGTCTCTCCTTTTCAGACGCAAAACTGCAAAGGTTAAAAAAAAACTTTGCTTGGAGAAGAAAGCCACAGAGTGCCAAATTCCAAAATGTCAGCGACATAAAAAATGTGCTCCTCAAAATTAGATTCTCAGTGCCCAGCAATCCAGGCACTCGACCCCTATGGCCAAGAGAGGGGAAAGTTTGGCTACTGTTCCAGATTGCAGCAGACCTTGACACCATCAGTGTGATAGCGGATTTGGGTGCTTACAAAATAAAGAGTTCTGAAGTTACAGAGACTTCCACCTAGATTTCACAAAAAGGTGAAAGGAAGCCAGGCAGTGTGCCCCAGAAAGAGCAATACGTAAAGCTGTAATTATAAAACAAAAGGTGCGTTAGAGACCCCAACTTTTAAAAACACAAAAACGTAGATCATCTAAAAAAAGCTTAAAGGAAGGAGCAAAATATATCCCCCCCCCAAAAAAAACCCATGAGCTACAGCCACCAAAGGGACTACACGAGTAGACTACAAAAGCCCTTTAAAGCTCACAATGCACCACAGATTGCTTCAAATTCTAGACATAAAACTACAAGACTTAATGTTTGCCCTGCTAAATTTTAAAATTGCTTTGATCCCATTCCTTTATTGTCCCCTATTTATAACTATTAAGCTAAAAATGTTTATTTTTGCCACTAAACATTGGAAGTGTTTAACTTTTCGTTTATACAGGGGCTTACAACTAAAGAGTTCGCCTTACTTCTGGAAAGAGAAATAGACTTTTCAACAATACTAAACCCTTAAGACTTGGCAATTCTTAATGTTGCACTAAATGCCTTTTGCATATGGGGATGTACATGAGTCTTTAGGGGGCAAAATGTTAAGGTTCTAATGTGATACAATGTCTTTGTTTCTGAAAACTGGTTTTAAAAATGTGTCTGGTTTCCAAGTTGACAAGAGGTGAATTGTTATGGTTGATACATTGTGCCAGCTTGGGGAGTCTAGAGGTTTGGCTAAGATTCAGCAGGGAGTCAGGGTGCTTACTTTGTATTCATCCTGAGCCTGTGCAAGAGGAGGGCATGGAGATTATGTGAGTGCTACACACCCCCTAGGTGAGGATAGCCTGTTTACAATATAAGGGAGGAAAAGAGGCTTGCTCTTCTCCCCCTTTCCTCCCTTTTGCTCTTGTTGCTTTGCTATCGTCTGCCACCATAAACTGTAGCCCTCTGCCCTGTGCCACTCTGGCTTACAGGCAGCTAAGTACAGACCAAAATCTCCACAGACTGTGAGCTACATAACCCTTTCCTTCCTTAATTTTGAGCATCAGATAGTTTTGTCGCAGAAAAAAAAAAAAAAAAAAAAACATGGCACAAGACAAATAGGCAACAAAAAGAAGGAACAGTTCATGGTGAGCTGAAGGCAAGAAAATAACAAGAGCTCTAACAAGCAATCTTAGCAGCTTTTTTCTGCCCATTTTAAATCCCGTCTAGGCTACTGGAATTAGGGTGGTTCCAAACCAGTAAGTGGATGTATTTAGTAATTACACATACTTAATCCCATCACCACACACTCTAGATTCAACCATCAGACACAAGCCATAGCAACAGGGAAGAAATAAGGGGTAGAAGAATATAGTGACTTATTTCACCCTTTAAACTCTTACTAGTAACCTGCATGGTCTGGGCACAATAAGAAATTCCTCAACACAAACCCTCCATGGTCTCATTTTATTGATACTGTAGTTACTTTATGCTATAAGCCAAGGCATATCAAAAAGCTTCTTTGCCTATCTTTGAAAATATCTCTTTGCTTTATGTATTCTTTATGCATATCAGTATGCCATGAATTGTTTCTGGCTAAGATCATTTGTTATTAAAACATAAAAATTTCAAAGATAACAACGTGATACCCTTTCTTTCAGTTACCATCAGAAGTCCACTGGGAGACTAACGAAATCAAAACAATATATTTAGATTGAGGGTCTTGAGAAGAAATCTTTGAGCCACCAAGTTATGGAGAGGAAAAATAAAAAAGAAAGAAAGGAAGAAAGAATGCCCAAGAGGGCAGACAGGCTAAACTTTCACACTGGCTCCTGGAGTAGAAGGAATTATACTCATTCACCTCTGTGATTCCTACAACAGCAGAGCTCAGCACATAGCAATCCCCAGTGCTAAAGAATTAAATATCTTCATAGGACCCTGCTGACATTTTACATTATTTTCAAGTTTTCATTAAAAAT
This sequence comes from Dinomys branickii, assembly GCA_004027595.1. Lineage (NCBI taxonomy): Eukaryota > Metazoa > Chordata > Mammalia > Rodentia > Dinomyidae > Dinomys > Dinomys branickii. Next base: position 231,571 of record PVLD010000482.1, read on the forward strand.
TCATATTTTGGAATGTTCAGAAGTAAACTTGCTTTTCCTTTGTTGATACTTTCTAACAAACATTTACCCCCACCCCCTGAACACACAGAAATCTACAAATCATGCTTACCCAGCTATCCACATATATGTATTTAATGAAATGATAATTACTTTTTCTCAATGGTAAATTCAGGTCAGTTCTATTATGTCTTATTCTTTTTGTTCTTTTCCATTACATTCTTTCAGTTTATTAAGTTTCAACACAAACAAAATACAGAATTATAATTCACAAATTTGATTTTATGGTTTTCTATGTAAGAAATCATGTGTCAATAAAATTTACCTATTAACTTTAATCTCAAAATCATTCATACATTTAATATGAACAGGAATATTCTAAAAATTTCATGCATCCATACCTCAAGAACCCCAGTTCTTTAGTTCAATAACATCTATTAACTAGAGATAAACCAAAAGCATAATATTGTCTTTTCCCATTGAAATTGAATCATAGTCATAAATATTAATAAAATTGTAGCATTTCTGGACTTTTAGCTTCACCAGAAATTTTTAAAATCTGAATCTGATATTCATATGAAAGAGCTGCCAGTACTAAACTATTTCACCTGGCAGTGATAAGGACTTTGAACAAACCTAAATATGTCAGAGAAAATCATCTGCTTCTCTTTAAAAACTTGGCTGATTTCTCTAAAATGAGATTTGTCTGCATCTTCCTGGAGTAAAATGCAGAGTTGATGGGAAAGTATTAATATTCCACAAGCTGCACTTATAGAATGCCTCAAGCATATTGTGCTGATTTCAAGAAAAGGAATTTTCTTTGAATCATAGATCAATCATTTTATAAAACTAGTCCACATTACTACCTTGAAAAATATCACAGAGTAAAATGCTATTTTATTATAATACTTTCTGAAATTCAGATGAGGAAGGTCTTAAGTATAGGCCCTTTTCCAGGGCCATCCACAGTGACATGACCCAAGTCACCCCACAGGAACATTCCCTGCAGATGTGCTGTGATGGTATAAACTATAAAGGCATCATTTATTTCAAATTCCAACATACATCTTTCTGTCAAAGCAATGTTTTTCTTTGGTAGAAGTTGTGTGGTTTTAAGGTCTGAACTAAACAGATTAAGATAAAATATATCTTAATCTCTAATGCATCAATTTTAAAGTTTAGTTGACTGAAACATTTTGTGGATGTGACATGTGGTTTGCCATTTTTCAATTCAAACAAAGGGAAAATGTAGAGTATCACTTATACCACTAGTAGTAATTATCTCAAAAAGGAAATTAGAGTGGTCATTTTCTTCCCCCTACAAAGCGGCACTTATGCCCTCTTCTGCTCCAATATCTTAACCTTCCTGCTTTGAAATATTCGGACTCCACCTGACCATGCTGTCCTCAGGCAAGGAGGGAAAAATCTAACTGCTTGCCCCTGCAGTGCCTAGTGTCATCTGACCCTTTCCAAGGCTGTCTGCTCAGGTGCCACGCTCAGGTGCTATCTCATGTGCATGTACAACATGCAGAGAAATCAGATTATTTATGTTCTGAGACAATAGTGTAGTTTCAACAGGCCAGGACACAAGACTACTGCCAAAAGACAGGAACTTTTTTTATTTGTTAATATTTAGAATGCATGCCCACTCATCCACCAGAGATGGATCATTGTCTTTTGATGTTGTTGTTGTTGTGTGTGTGTTTTATTGGGAATTAAACTCAAGGCCTTCACACAAATTGTATCCTCAGCCCTTTCATATTTTTAATTTTCTTATTTTTAGAAACAGTCTTGAAAAGTCACTAAGTTCCCCAGGCTGGACTCCAACTTGTGATCCTCTCACTTCAGCCTCTAGCGTGCTGGAGTTGCAGGTGTTCACCATCAGGCCCAGCTGGATCTTTGCCTTTTGTTTTTATGTATTCCACAGGTGAAAGGCAATTGCAATATTTATTTACAAATTATTTATATATCTTTACAGATAAATGATATGCTGTTAGTTTTTCCTATACATAATACATTTTTCTTCTCATAATTTGGCTTTTAATGATTATTCTTAGGATTACTTTCAAAGTTTTACAAAGTTAAGTATGTTTCTTTTCCTTCTTGGTCTGCTGAGCTTTCTAACTGCCTACACTACCCCTACAGAAATTCAACAGTCTTGTTTTAGTATTTCCTGTTTCATTTCTTCCTATTTGTTGCTAAAGTATGAACACAGCCATCAGCACAGAACCAGTCAACAGTCATTCCAGGCTATGACCGCTGTCGTGCGAGGCATTCTAGAGCGTGATATATATGGAAAATTTAAATGCTTTTCTTACATATATGAGGAATAAATGAACAAAGTATTAATACGAAGGAGACACAATCAATCATTCTTACAGATAATGATGAACTGGTATCTCTGGATTCTCAGCCTCTCTGAGTTCAGAATACAAAGCAGAATTACAGTGAGATAGAGTGAGATAGACAGTTTTAATTAAAATTTAAGTTTGTCACTGTTTGCTAAGTAGATAACCTGGCCAAGTGTGGCCGGTGACTACTGGCACTTGCTAGAAATGTGTTAGCTTTAAAAAATATAATAAAACTGGCTTTAAAAAAAATTATAGTTGCTGAGGGGGCTAATGAAGCAATAGAAAATACTATTTTCTCTGCCTAAAATCAATAAATTTGTAATTACAAAACCACTAGAAATGTAAAATTCCATGAAGTACGGTGCTAAATACCACTCTGTGAAACTTTATAAGCAACAAAGAAATCAGAGAGGGAAGGAAGTGGAAAACAACAAGTGGAAGAAAGAAGGAAAAAGAGGGATTGAGGGAAGGAAAGGAAGGAGGAGAGAAGCATTCCAAAAAGCAAGCAAGGTTTGTGCTGGCATCACGTAAGATTTCCTGAAGGGCGCCATTGTAATGTGTGTTGTGTTAGAAACCATGCATACTATTTGATAATAATTATACATTCCTTTATTATAATGATTAATTTGAGAGCAAGAACCAAATTTGTGAGGAGTCATACGTATCCAATTTTCCTCAGAAATCTGAGCTTGTTCTGTCTGGCTCAGAAGTAACCAGAGTGGTTGATGATACATGTTTTTGTGCAGTGTCTTAAAAGGATTGATGAGTGTAAGCCAGGGTGACTTTCTGTAGTCTTCTGGGATTCATTCTTAAATACTTGACTCAAATAGTTGCTAAGCTACAGAAATTTTCCATTTTTGCCGTGAACATTGAAGGTAATAACCTTGAATGCTTACAAATAGTAGAGATGACACAATTAATAGAGGACAGACTTCATTGTGCTGTAATAAGAGAGTTCTAAATCCTTTACTAAATGTTTAAGTCTTATTATGGTGGCATAGCCTAAAGTACAGTGATTTAAAATGTAAAAACTGAATTTGGTACACTTTATAGGAAATCATTTGCAGAATAGAGGGAAAAGAATGTGAGATAGAACAGGAGCAGCCAAGAAATGTGGTATGTTGAGGAAGTTGTTCCTTTCAAAGCAGCAGGTAGAATTGACTCCCTATGATTTTCCAAGGGCATTTTATCCTGGAAGAGAGTTATTTTCCCAAATGACTGGGGGCCAATCCATCGGAGAGGACCATGGTGATGGTCTGTTTGAAGACATAAGCAACTGATACAGTCAGTACAGTGAGAAAGAATGAGCCACTCCTTTCCCTTCATTTAGCTGTGGACACAACACCAGAATGGTGACTACTCACATTTAAGTTGAGGAGTTCATGATGCTCCAGGTGGCAGGTTATTAGTTCTAACACCAGTGAGAGACAAACTGAGAGGCACCTGGAGTCAAAGGTGTCTGATCTTTTAAAGCCTCAGTTGTGTAAAGACTCTTTGAGGTTCCTCTTCCAGCGCTGTTCTTTCCACCTGTTCCTGCTGCTCTTCAGCATGCTCTTGCTACTATCCTTTAATCTTTTGTAATGAACATACCTACTTCCTACCTATGGTGAGGTTCAATCTGGGGAATTCTTTCCTCAGTTTGCACAGGAACATGGGATGTTTTGGCCCATTTGACTGTCACACAATCTCTGGACTTTCTACCTCATCTATCCTGAACTTTTGGTGGACAGCATTTCACCAGAGTATGTCTGATCAAGTGCTCATTCTTTATACAGTAGTTTTGTTTAAATGGTGCTGGGATATGAACCTGAGGCCTTTACACTGACATACAGCCTCATCTCATTTTATTTACTCGTTTGTTTCCAATTTTGAGAAAGTGTATCCCTAAGTCACTAAGTTGCCCAAGCTGGGATGGAACTTCCCTTCCTTTTCCCTCAGATTCTCAAATTACCCAGATTACAGGTATGTACTATCACATGGTGTTTATACAATGTTTTGACATTCACTCAAGGGTTAAAGTTAAGTCTTATCTCCTTTTCAAGTATTTGAGACAATCACTGTGCTGCATTTATAGAAGAAATGAAGCAAATCAAGGACCAATATTGTTAATGCTGCTTGTGTGCGCACCCCATATTTAACAGGCCAAAAAGCCAGTCACCCTGACTACTTTATCTAATTGATGATCTTATTCTAATTGGCTGTATCTAAAAGTTTATAAAGAGACTCTATAAATCTCCAAAGCTCTTCTGGGAAGTATGAGTGAATTGAATATGATTTATATACTTTCATGAGGAACTTCAGAGCACAAAGCGCTGACCCTTGTCATTTAAAGTGAGTACTCCTTTTCTGTCCTCCTTAAGCTATCAGAACATTATAAGATAAAACAGAACACTCATTTCTTTATTCTGCCAAAGTTCTGCAGGGAATTGACTCACTGCAGGCTGCTTTGACATTGTTGATTCACCTGTTTACCTAAGAGCGCTCTTGTTCTATGCAACATTAATCATTGCTCAGACTTTATTGTTATCTTGTCCACCAAAGAGAAGGATTTAAGTCACTCTCCCATTACATATATTCACGAAACATCTAAAGAGTTCCTGCAATACACCTGACAATGTGCTAAACAATAGTAAGGAAAAAATTCTCTGCTGTCAGACAACTAGCATAGTTGTGAAAATAATTTTAAAAGTATCTGTCACATTTTTCCATGAATAAACAAGTTCCTATGTACATTTCTGAGTCAGCTTGATTATTGCACATATCAGAAACTCATAAATTAGTATTGAGTAAATTTCAGAGAGACACTGAAATTTTCTTTTCTCAAGAATGCGGATAGAACCCAAGGATTCATGTTTGCTACCCAGGCAATCTCACACTGAGCTAAATTCAAAACCTCCTACTTTAAAAATATTATTTTGACACAGTGTCTTGCTGAGTTGCCCAGTATGTCCTCAAACTTACTATATTCCCACCTTGGTCTCCAAAAATATCTGGTATTACAGGTTTGTGTTCCTACATCCTGATACACTGGAGTTTGTTCCTCAGTTTTCTCAATCCTTGATAAGATTTATTTGGGTATTCCTAACACAAAACGTCTATTCTGTTATTCTTGCTTTATCGCAACTTTTGAAACTCTTCTTTTTAAATTATTCACCTCAGTTTTGACATGGAATAACTTGGGTTCCAACATGGAATAATCACTCTTTGCAGTGGTTAATAAGCTATTCAGTTGCAGGAAGATTGAATTTGTTGTAATGAAGGAAGAATGGAAGATAGAAACAAAGAGCTTTGTTTATTTCTGTTTCTTCTGTGAGTAAAATAGATACATAATGGGCAAGGATACGGTATAAAACTATACATAACAATTATAGCTGTAGTAGTAAAAGAAACAAAATTTTCACTAGAAGTCTTTTTGAAATGAAGCTATATCACCAGCAGAAATACCACTACTTCAAAAGGGATATAAATTGGCATGGTTCATGTTGGAGTTTCAATAAGCCTTTTAAGATAATATTTTTAGCTACTTTTTTAATGGCTTAGTTAGCATTTTGTCACTATGAGCAAATACCTGACATGCTCAGTTTGAAGGAGGAAAGGTTCACTTAGGCTCACAGTTCCGAAAGTTGCAGATCATGGTTACCTGGGTCTAAGGCAACTGAATCACAGTGGAAGAACATGGCAATATAACAAAACAGAACAAAGTGCTGCTCACCACTTAGCACCAGGAAGCAGAAAGGGAAAAAACCAGAAAAAGACATTACGTTCCCAAAGGCTTGCCCACAGCTACCTGCTGTTTTCAAGGAGATTCTCCTTTCTAGTATCCTGTACAGCTATGAATTCATCGGTGGATGATGAGGTTAGTGGTCTCCACCCATAAGTCTTTGGGGAACATTTCACACATAAGCCATGCATCTAATTTAAGATAATTTTATGAACAGTTATCTGACAACTACAAATACTTTGTTTATTTTCCTTTTTCTCCCACTATTCAACTGTAATTTTGATTTTATATTTGGCCTCTAATGAAAAATACAGCACAGTACAGAGAGTGAGAAATTTCTACATAATTTCTGCTTTTAATTTTGATTAACTTCATATTTCTATAATCAAATGATGTGACAAATTGTATTCTCCCTATTTTTAATTGTATTATTTGGGCTTAGTGCCTATTTGCCTCTTTTGAGAGTATTCTAAAAGCATGTTTAACATGATACATTCCGTGTGTATGGTATATGGATTTAATATGTCCTATGCAATTATTAAATTACCCGATTAATTATATTATTTAAATAATTTTAATTATTATTTAACTTAAATGTTCATGATTAGTTAGGAACTCAAAGATGTGTATGAAAGCCTCCATTATTTATGCCTTTTAATTTCACTTGATTTTTATAACAATTTTCACTTAATATAATGCTGTGCTGTTCACATAAAGATTTGTGATATTCACATTATCATTGTAGATTTTACATTTTGCAGTAAAAGATGACCTTCCTTGTCCTATTTAGCCATTTTACCTTGAATTCTACTTTATCTCTTAAGAATATTATACCTGGCTTAGTATTCATTTGCATATGAAAGAGCTATCTTCATTCATACCATTTTTTAAAAAGTGTTTCTAAGGTTCTTTGAGTTTAAATTTTTTTGTTGTTTTCCTTTTAGATTGTTTTTGTCTAAATATATTTTGAGATGTTTTCTATTTTTAATGAGTATTTAATTATTTTCAATTATAAAATCTTTGCTTGTTAGCTCTGAAGTCATATTGTATATAGATTTGAATTGCTATCTAGTTTAAGAACAGTCATTTTGCCAGTATTGTTTTCATTTGTCTATAACTGTTCAGTTTATGTAATTTACTATAAGTGTGACTTGGGACAAATGATACAGTGGACAGTTTTGGCTGTTTAACAAGATCACAAGCACATAGGTAAAGGAAGATTTTAAAGTGTTAACTGGAGTTTTAAAAGTCCTGTGTTCTGTCGGTCATATCTCAACAATGTGGCACATAGCAATTAGAGTTTATTTGATTTAAATAACTTGTGCATCTAGGTTCAAGTGTAAGAAAACAAGAAACTATTAAAGTGATATTTAAAGACTATTTGTTACATGTAAATAATTGCTTTGGCTACTATATTTGATGTGAGTATATCAACAATGGATAAACAGGATGGTAAACCTAAAGTATTGGAAGCTATCTACCTGGAGGTCTGCCCTGTGGTATGCCTCTATCATTAGTAAGAGTAAACAGAAAGTCCTTGACTAGCACACACAGTAAGCAAGCCTAGGCTAGATGTTTGCGCACGCACACACACACATACACACACACACACATTCACACATATGCACTCACTAGCAAGGCATTCCCCTCTTGACCTTAAATGTTCACAGGGGACAGGACATTTTACATAAAGTGTCCCATGAAAATATATGAAAAATTAGTATCTCTACATCAAAGAAATAAGGAAGTGATCAGGAAACTTCTGGGATGAAAAAGAATAACTTATCTTTTATAAGAGATCAAATAAAGATTTGAAGGAAGAGATTTGTTTGCAGGAACACATTACCTGTGCATTATTCGACACATGTAGTGGGGGCATTGACTATCTCAGTGATCCCATAAAAATACCCAACAAAAGAAGTAGAAAAAACTTCTTTCTCTGAATGTCTGATCTTGTCTTCTCCACATCTCCTATGATTTGTTACATCTAAGTACCTATTATGGATTAAGTATTTATTTTACCTTTAATTACAATTAGTAAGAAGGCACATCGGTACGAAAACATGAAATATGGCAACCAGTTTGCTGTTTTAACTGCTCCTCTTCACCACCTTGGTGAAGAAAGGATTTCTGCCTCCCACTTCTCTTGTTGGCAGAATATCTGACACCAAGCCCTGGACAAATCAAAGACAATTTTTAGTTAAACATATGGAAGTTCTCGCCACTGCAACGGGAAGACATATCATTCCGGGCCACCAAGGATTGTCCTAGGGAACAGAATGGGCCACCAGCGTCTGCAGGAAGCAGGTTTTATAGTATTAGGAGGGTAGGGTGACACGTGGTTCCTGCCAGAGTGGTTGGTTTTTTTCAATAATGCTGCAGGCTGGTAGGGAAATAAAACCTTGCTACTTTTGAGAGAAGTGGGAACTTTGCCCAGTGTCATCAATAAAGTGAGATCTTTGTTTTGTTGCTTTTGTTTGTTTCATTTTTGTTTTTGTTTTCTGACACAGAGACCTCATTTGTGGGAGTAAGAGTATGAAAGACAACTCTGGTAAGATGTTCTGAGCCTGTTTCAGAAGTCAAGAAATCACACAACAATGAATGTTCATTTTGGTGCTCAATAGCTGAAGGACAAACATTTTCAACATCAGATTTTCGCCAAGTTGGTTTATACCACAGTGTGTGGTATAACCAAGTATTAGGACTCATATTCACTGTGAAAGCTGCCTGTGTCTCAGCATTCTGCATTTCCTGAGGAATCGTTCATCTATTCCAGTCCACACTTACTCTTTTTTTTTTTTTGTCTTGCTACCTGTTGATTTGGCGAAACTCTTGGCTTTCGTTGGCTGAAATAGTAATCTATTCATTGCCTAACTCTGCTCCTACATCCTTGAGTTTTTTCTTTGCTGTCTTCTAGTCCCTATGACTAAACATTAGATTCGAGTACCTTGGAGAATTATCTTCAGACTCCACAACTCTCATCTCCTTACGCATACCCCTTTATTCATCCATTTAAAACTTGCCCTAGGAGAGAAGGAAAACCTGGCATTGATTAGCCTTAGATCTTCCCACTGTTGCAAAGCATTAGACTTAAACACCACATGTATTATCTTCAGCCTCCAAAAATCTCATCCCCCATCCATTCCTACTTAGGACTTCAGGTTCCCAGTAGGAGGAGACTTATTGTAGGAATCTTCAGCTTCTTATACAACTCCTTTGCTCACCCAGTTAAGAACTTGCTCTATGAAGAATGAGCTATGTACAGGAAAGGAAGAAGTCAAATTTGCACTATCTGCAGATGATATTATTTAAAAAATTCCTCCCAAAGACTCCTGAGACTGATTTTTAAAAATCCAGCAGTGTTGTAATAAGATGCAAACTCAACACACAAAAGTTAATTACACTCCTATACACTAGTAATGAGAAAGAAATGAAGAAAATCATACTATACTATATCCTCAAGTAAAATTAAATACTTAGAAATTAACATAAACTTGGAAGTGAAAGATATAATAAAAGAATAATATATTGAAAAAGAAAAATAAAGAGGACTGCAGAAAATGGAAAAATATCCATCACTATTCCTAGATAGGTAGAACCAATATTGTCAAAATTTCCATGCAACAAAAATTGAAATACAGACTTACTGCCATCTTATTCAAACTACAGAGAGTCTACACAGAAATGGAAAATAACTATCATACATAACCAGAAAAGACCCAAAATAGCAAAAGCACACCTGGGCAATAAAAACCAAGCAGAGCAATCATATTTGCAGACTTTGAGTTACATTATAAAGCTATAGTGGTAAAAACAATGTAACACTGGGGCAAAAACAGGCATGTGGATCCTTGAAACAGAACAGTGACCTCAGAAACAACACAGATTCATTCAGTCATCTGATTGTTGACAAAGGGGGCAAAAGCATACACTAGAGAAAAGATAGCATCCTTGAAGTGCTATAGGGTAAGCTGGTTACACATGTGGAGAAGACTGAATCCAGACCTGTAAGTATCACTGTGCATCAAAACAAAGTCAAATGGACCAAAAACCTAGCAATTAGAACGGAAATGCTTAATCACCTGGAAAATAAAATAAGTAAAACCTTTCAGGATATAGATGTAGATTTGGACTTCCTCAACAGAATTCCAATTAAACATGAAATAACTTTAGGTATCAACAAATAGGATTGTATCAAATTAAAAATACTTTGTATAACAAAAGAATCAACAAAGTCAAGAGACAACTTATAGAGTTGTGAAAAATTTGCTGACTGTTCCCTGAACAGAGGACTAACATCTAGTGTATGCAATGATTCAAAAAAATGAGAACCTCCTGTATGGGTTACTTTTCTCTCCTTGCTGAGGCAAAATACCAAACTCCCAAAATGAAGGAAGTAAATTTTATTTAGTTTACAGTTCATGGAGGTCTCCATCCATACATGGTTGGCTCAGAGGCAGAGTGGCACATGGCAGACGGCAAACTGTTCATGGTGGCAGCACACAGCAAAAACAACCAGCAAAAGGGAGTAATGGTGGGCAAACAGCCTCTTTTTCTCCCTTACCTTGTAAACAGCCTGCCCCCAACTAGGGGGCATGTAGCTCTCACACAGTCTGCATGCCCTCCTCTTCCATAGGCTCAGGATGTGTACAAAGTAAGCACCTGGCTTCCTGCTGAGTCACTGGCCAAACCTCTAGGCTCCCCAAGTTGACACAATGTATCAATCGTAACATTCCACCCCTTGTCAACTTGGCAAATAGACACATTTTTTTAAACCAGTTTCCCAATACAAAGGCATTATATTACATTAGAACCATAACATTTTGCTTCCTAAAGTCTCATGCACATCCCTTTATGCAAAAGACATTTAGTCCATCTGCAAGAGTTGCCAAAGTCCTAACAGTTTCAGCATTGCTGAAAAGTCCAGAGTCTCAGGTCTCCTCTGAGATGTAAGGCAGTCTTTATTTACAAGCCCCTGCACAAATGAAAATTAAACATTTCCAACATTTAAAGGCACAAACTAAACATTACCATTCCAAAAGGCACCAACAGGGGAATATAGAGCATTGGGACCAAAGCAAGTCCAAAATCCAGCAGGGCTAACATTGTGTCCTGTAATTCCACATCCAGCCTCTGAAGCAACGTGTTGCAAATTGAGAGCTCCAAAGGGCTTGTTTGAGTCCACCTCTATGGCACTTCTGGTGGTTACAGCCTCCATGGCTTCTCTCTTAGGCCTGCTTTGCTCCCTCCTTACAGCTTTCCTCAGATGATCCACATTCCTGGCTTTTCAAAAATTCTGAGGTCTCCAGTGCACCTTTTGCTTCACACACACAGCCACGCATATTGCCCTCTCAGGGGCACACTGCCTGGCCTCCCAGACCTTCTGAAATCTGGGTGGAAGCCTCTTCAACCTCAGAAATCTTGCATTCTCCATGCATCTAAAGCCAGGGCCACATGGATGATGCCAAGGTTGGATGCCCCCTGAAGTAGAAGCCAAACTTTCCTCTCTCTTGGCCATAGGGGTCGAGTGCCTGGATCGCTGGGCACACTGAATGCAATGCTGAGGAACAGATTCTCTATGCTGCCTCCATTCTGGAACCTGGTGTGGCCGCTGCCACCATTCTGGAACACGGCACACTTTGGCTTCCTTCTCAAGACAAGGTCTCTCACCTTTCCAGTTCTGAGGCTGCAAAGGGTGGAGACTTGCTGCTTGTGATGCCCTCAGGCTATCTTTTCCATTCTCTTGTTCCTTCAGAGCAATAGAGATCTCCTCAGCTTTATCTTTGCAGTCCACAGCTTTCCTGGTGCTTCCTTTCTGGCCAAACTCACATTTTAAATCATCCTTCTGGGCTCTTTGCTCTTGATTTTCAACATAGATCTGGCTAAAAGCCCTGAACAATAGCCATGCCACTTGCCCAACATTCGACTGCCTTGAAATTTCTTTTGCCAAATTAATCAGTTTGCTGCCACCCTCAACCTCAGTCTTAGGTAAAGTCTTTGGCCACAAGCAAAATGCAGACAAATTTTCTGCCAAGCCATAATATACATCATCTGGAGTCCAACAACAAGGCAGCCCTTCTTCCCAACAGAAATCTGAACCTGGTCTTTAACGGCAGGATTTCTATCAGCCTTCTGGTCTTCTGAGGTCTGACTATACATCTCCAAACCTTTCCAAACTCTTCACACAAGAAACTTCCAAAGGGTCTTGAATCACATGGTCAGGCATAGTCACAGCAATGACCCCACTCCACTTGTACCAAATTCTGTCTTGGTTACTTTTCTCTCCTTGCTGAGACAAAACACCAAATGCCCAAAATAAAGGAAATAAATTTTATTTAGCTTACAGTTCATGGAGGTCTCAGTCCATACTTGGCTGGTTCAGAGGCAGAGTGGCACATGGCAGAGGGCAAACACAGCAAAAACAACCATCAAAAGGGAGTAATGGTGGGCAAACAGCCTCTTTTTCTCCCTTACCTTGTAAACAGCCTACCTCACCTAGGGGGCATGTAGCTCTCACACAATCTCCATGCCCTCCTCTTCCACAGGCTCAGCATGTATACAAAGTAAGCACCTTGCTTCCTGCTGAGTCACTGGCCAAACCTCTAGGCTCCCCAAGTTGACACAATGTATCAACCATAACACCCCCCCAGTAAAACACCAAGTCAAACTTTGGAAACTGAAATTAATAGACACTTCTCAGAAGAAGAAGTATAAACAGATAATAAATACATGAAAAATGAAATCATCTCTGGTCATCGTGCAAATGGAAATTAAAACAATACTGAGATTCACCCTGGCTCCAGGAAGAACAGCTACTATCAAGCAATCCAACAATAAAATGCTGATGAGGCTGGGGGACAGCATTAGTGGGCATTATTAGAGGACATGTAAGCTAGTACAACCATATGGACATCAGCCTGGAGAATCCTCAACAAACGAAAAATATTAGTCTGTTTGTTAATCTGTAGATAATAATGAACATTATAAAAATTCATATAAGTTTGATGCTGGCAAAATAAAAGGAGCAGGGCAAGGGGGAAAAGAATTGAGATGTGTTATGTACATGTACCAGTTCCTTATGGTGAATGTAATCTTTATGTATTGCAAATATAAAAACTAATAAAAAATTTTTAAATCTTAAATGATAAACTCCATTTGACCTAGCTATTTCCCTTATAGGTGTCTTCTAAAAAGAGTCAAAGACATTCTACTGCACTAATACCTGCACAATCATTCTCTTAGCAGCTCAACTTATAATAGTTAAATCTTGGAAGTTGTCTACACTATCAATAGATGAATAGATAAGGAAAATGTGGGATTTGTATACAATAGAATATTATCATGCCATAAATAAGGATAAATTCGAGTCATTTGTACAATAACGAAGGCACCTTGAGACCATAATGTTAAGTGAAATACACTAGACACAGAAGATTAAATGTTACATATCACTAAAGTGAGAAGTCCAAAGTATAAATAATTTACAGCCCAAAAGTAAAGATAAACAGTAGAAAAAGGGGAATGGAAAGGGGGTCTTGGGACAGAGCAAAAGAGAAGCGAAACAGGGATAAAAAGAACGGAGAGCGTAGGACACATGAGGGAAAGGAATTTTCACTGAAACAGGGAGGCAGAGTACAGTGTTAGAACACTCCAGAAACTTTCAGAGCACTTACAATCTGTGGGGTCTTTGTTTTCCCAAGCATACCTGAGAAATTAAGGTATACTTATTTTGAAAGTTTTCAAATACTAAATCAATGCATAATTATAAACAGTACCTATAAAACTTTCATTTTATTTCTCAATAAAAAGAGAAACTACCCAGATAGTAGAAAAATAGAGCAACAAAAATAGTATGTTTTCCCTTTAGGCAGTGATTTAAATACCTACAGATGTGGTGGAAGGCATCTGAGAACTCAAAGTACACAAAATTCAAATCTCCATATTTTATTAAATAAAATACGGCAATATGACTCATTGACCTCCTTCTTTGTCTCCAATCTCAGTGATTTATCATAATTTTACTTAAACCACCCTTACTCAGGTCTTGTTTTATGTCATTTCACAATATACAAACAGCTACTGTACATTTCAGGCATTTGTGTGAATATATGTGTTTTTATTCCAGTCTTACAAGCAGATGGTGGAGACAAAATGACCTAAGTAATTTCAAATGTACCCCTTTTACATAAGCCCCCCGAGGAACAGGAAAAGAGACTGCTGCTTTGGACACTAAACAGTTTGAAGAGCAGGCCTTTAGATTGAGGAATAATGAAAGAGAAACCAAACTCCCACCTCATCCTCCCCACTGACCTACAATCTAAATTCAAATTGTCTCTTCTTATCTCAGTACAGGTTCTACCCTAAGGAATGGATGAATGTATTCAGCTTCCTTATGTGAGAATATACCATTAGCCATGTACACATGTCCATCAGAGTTTGGGCTTGCAATACAGAATACAGAGAGCCTTGTGTATCTGTGATAAAGTAGCTTACCTGACAACTGCCAAGAGAGTAAGAACAAACCTCCATAATCATTTGTGAATTTCCATCTACCTAATAGACTGCTTTGGCATTATTTCTTATTAAGTGTTCACCATTCCTTGAGCTTAGAAGTCATCTTTTTATTTCATATAGATAGTGTAGCTTTCACTTCTTTAGGGAACTCACTATGTGCAGAATTTTTTGCTTAAGTACCTGATTGTATTCTCCTGTGAGTTCTTTTAGATCCTAGACTATTTTCCTATAACCCTCATTATAACTCATTGCATCTGGCACTAGGCCTTGAAAGGTCAAATAACTCAAGTGAAATCCAGTTTGATCCTGGTAAGAAAAAATGGAAAAAATTCCTATAGAGGATAAATGGCACCTAATTGGCAAATTTTTAAATTCTCACCTTTGATCCCATTCTTTAGTCCCACTGGAAAGTGTAAATTTCTTTTCTGGTCAAAATCATTTTGTGCCAAAGGAAGTGGGTATGATTCAGTTATCACACGTTTCCTAACTATTACATACAATGACTAAATGGTAAGAAGTTCCCCAAACCCATCAGGAACAACAAAAGAAAGCACAGATGCTCAGTAAAAGGAATTCTGTGGCCAAATCATCAGGCGATGATGCTTTGGTGATCTTAGGTCACAAATTAATGTTTTAAATGAAGTTTTATTTTCTATACTAAGAGGTAGTGTTTGTTTTCTTAAATGCCTTTGCCTCATTGAGAGTCCCATGTCAGTTTCACAGGCTGATAAATAAGGCTAAACAGGAATTCAGAGCACCAAAAGGATCATAATAGATTCTGTCCTTTTGTGACTTTGTCACTTCAAAAAGTATGTTAGTCCTTACTTGGCAGTGAAAGCAGTATCCTAACATGTTTCTACCAATGAAGAAAGAAAATAAAATTTGCCAACAATATTTCAAGTTAGAATATACTATTCCTTACTTTCAAATAGTCATCCAGGGGACTCAATATCTTATAAAAATTGATCACTTTATTCCCATCTGACAGAGTATAAACTATGTTTCTGATACATAAAAAAGAACTGTAGTATATCTAAACAACAAATCTCATAAAAAGATAAAATCCCTAGTTATACCTATAATTTAGCATTTTAGGTATCTTCATTTTTTCCAGGTTTAATTTCTTATTTATACAAAATGTTACATTTTACATGAATCATAAATGTGATATAGTCTCTTGAGAAAAATAACTCCACTTTTGTGCTTCAGAGTAGCTTGTTCAGATGTTTGAGCTATTTATTAGAAAAATATGACATGGAGACATTGATGTGCTCTGTTCCCCTGAATATATAATAAATGCAGAAACTGCCTGTAGAGAAACTATGTCATCAGATGAAGTTAGGGAAAATGAAATGATTGGGAAAGAGCAAGCCAGCATGGAATAATTAATATTAGTGAAGGTTTCCTGGACAATAAATCCCTGATCATCTTGACCATAAACTATAGTATTATAAATATCAGTGCTTGGCTCTAACAGTTTTTTTGATAACTGCTTCTGCATATGGTATGGCTCACATGTTTGCGTCTCCTCCAGAGTCATATGCTGAAGTCCAAATCCTAATGTGTGACATTTAGACGTGGGAACTCACTGAAAGTAAAACCAAGCAAAGGCTTTAAAATCTTCATTTAATACAACGTTTCTTTCTTAGAAATAATATCAGAATCCTCATTCCTTCTCTTTTCTTCTTTTTGCCTGTTTCCCCCCCGCTTCCTTTCTTCTTCCTGTCCTCCTTCTCTTCCTTCTTATGCTTCACTTTCTCCCCTCCTCTCCTCTACAGACATTCACAAATAAGTCACATAAGTCATCCTTACCACATAAAAGTCAAGACAAGTCTCAGAAAGAAATCTATCTTTAAGCACCTTGACTTTGACTTTCTTAGGCCTCGTATTGTGAGAGAAAAGCTTCATTCTTTGAGCCACCTCCTGCCTTCTGCACTATTTTCTTATGAAAGCCTGGATAAACTGGCATGGATATGACTGTAAAGGTAGAAAGCAGGGATGTGAAAAAAACAGTTAAAGAAAAATTTCTGAGTGTGCACAATATCAAATAATTTTCTGATAGGATAAATAACATTATTTTAACTCTTCTCGATTAGTTTTCTCATCAACCACCTCAAATCTGTTCATATTATGTCATTTGTGTCTTATTATATCTCTCTCACACACAAACACACACACAATGTGTGCCTTAAAAATGTTTGCAATGATATCTCTCATTCCACCTGCTGTCTTTTAAATGTACCTTTTTCCAACAAGTAATAGTGTCTATGTTTTCTCCCTGGTTCTGAGTGAGCTTTGGGCATAAGTGAACTAAAGCAGTTTTCAAGAAGGGTCAAAATAAGTAAATAACTTTCATTAGATGCTCTTAATATGTTTTTGTGGAATCCAGCAGCTGTGTTGTAATGAATGTCAAATCAACTGGCTCAGTTGAAATCCTAGCCAATAGCAGGTAACATTTACCAGGCATGTGAGAAACTAGACTGCCAGATGGTTCAAACTGATAGCCAGTTTCTAATTATCTTCAATTGTAAGTCTTCGAAGTTGAGTTCCCAGGTCCTGTGAAAAGAAAAGGCAATTACTCTGACCCTGGGCCAAAACAATCCATAAGAAAGAAATGATTTTTGATTTACACCACTACTTTTGGGATGAATTGTTTTGCAGTTATAACTAGTGTAACATGAACTTCAGGCTTGTGGAATACTTGCTACCTAGTTTGTTCAACTGTTGTTTTAACCACTAATGTAAAGTAGGTTGGAAAATTTAAAGTAAAATCTGCTCAGACATAGGTTATGAAACTTGGTAAGGAATTTGCAGTTTCCACAATGAGGAGTTTCAGGTCACAACCCCAAATCTGTCTCTCTGAATGCTACAGAAAGAACTGGACTAGAAAGATAACTTGCCTTGGCTATATGTTTCATGATTTGTGTACGTCTAGTGTTCAGCCATAGGTCTGGCATAGTGGCCCATATGCATTTACTGACTGAGTGCTTGAATCCAAAGATATTTCTAAACTGCGCAATTCATTGACAGGAGAGGCGGTAAAAGTGGGTTTATTACTAGTAACAGTAATAAGGAGAATTATCATCATCGTGATAATCATCGTCATCAAAACCAACATTGCATGAGTGATTTCTGTGCTCTGGTCACTGGTTGAGTGCTTTCCATGTGTCTCCTATTTAATGCTGATAGTAATGTCTCTGGGCTACCCTCTCCTTACTTTTTCTGATTTATAGATAACAGATTTCCCTTTTTTTTTTACTTTAAAGAGAATTTAAAAAAACAACAAAATAACAACATAGACAAAAAGAAAACAAAGCAAAAACCATAAAAATGATAAAGAGTTTCAAAATTAAATGATAAGAATTAACAGTGGTTGGTATGTTACAAATTGTTATCTTCAATGAAGTTCCTCAGGTTACCAGATGTAAGAGTACAAGATTGATCACACTGGGCCAGGGATATAGCTCAGGGGCACAAACATCTGCCTGGCAAGTGCAAGGGCCTCAGTTCGATTCCTGGTACAAAAAAAAAAATTGATCACACCATTAAAGGGAACAAAAACTAATTTAAAAAATCAGAAATTATACAGATCTTCACTACAGAAGATGATAGGGATTCACCAATGGTTGCTATATATTGCATATTGTTGTCTTTTAATTAATTGTTCAGATAACCAGATATAAGCATGAAAAATTGGTCAAAAACTTTGAGCATTAATTGTTCTTTTAAATAAACCATCTTTGATTTTTGGTACCAGGAATCAAACTCAGGACCTTGCGCTTGCCAAGCAGGTGCTTGTGCTGCTGAGCTATATCCCTAGCCCCTTATAATAAACTATTACATATCAGCAGTACATTAATCTCAGTCATCCATGTATATATAATACTTTCCCTTCCCTCTTTCTTTTTCTCCTTTCCCCCATCCCAGTTGTACCTTTTGCGCAGTTTCTTTTCCTTTCACAATATCTATTGTATCTTTTGGGTTTTATTTACTCTTTCAGTTTTATATACTAAAGAGACAATATGATGCTTTACTGGGTTTTTAATTTTTTAATTTTTAATTTTGAAGATAAATGAAAACATATTAAAACACACATACATTAAGAAAATAACACAAAAAGAATACAAGCAATACAAACTTTCAGACAAGGTGATAGGAAATTAACCATGATTGTTGTATTACATATTGATATCTACTAACTGGTTACTCAGATAAACAAACATAAGCATGTGGGATTGATCAAACAATTAGGGGCTGGGGATATAGCTCAGTGGAATAAGTGCCTGCCTAGCAAGCGCAGGGTCCTGAGTTCGATCCCCAGTTCCGCCAAAAAAGAAAAAAAAAAAATCAAACAATTAACATTAACTGTTCCTTTCAATAAAACAATAGAAATCAGTAGTACAACTGTCTTAACTATCCTGAATATACAAATATAATGTTTACACATGTGGGTCTGACTTATTTCACTTATGATTATGGTCTCTAGTTGCATCCGTTTACATATAAAAGCCTTGAGTTCATCTTTTTAAATAGCTGAATAATACTCAATTGCATAGAGATACCATAACTTTTTTATCTGTTCTTCAGCTGATGGTTATTTGGTTTGTTTCCAAGATTTAGCTATGATAAAATATGTGCTGTTATAAACACGGGTGCACATATATCACTGTCGTATGATACTAGGAAAATACCCTGTCTTGGTTACTTTTTTCTCGTTGCTGAGACAAAATACCCAACACCCAAAATGAAGAAAGGAAAGGTTTATTTATCTTACATTTGTGGAGGTTTCAGTCCATACTTGGCTGCTTAAGAGGCAGAGTGGCACATGGCAGAGAGCTAATGTTCATGGCGGCAGCACACAGCAAAAACAACCAGCAAAAGGGGGCAATGGCTGCAAGCAGCCTCTTTCCTTCCCTTACATTGTAAACAGCCTACCCCCACCCAGGGGGTGTGTAGCTCTCACACAATCTCCATGCCCTCCTCTTCCACAGGCTCAGGATGTGTACAAAGTAAGCACCCTGGCTTCCTGTTGAATCACTCAGTTAAACCTCCAGATTCCCCAAGTTGACACAATGTATCAACCATAACATACCCAGAAGGGGAATACCTGGATTTAAGTGAGACATCTGATCCCAGTTTTGTGAGAAAACTCCACACCGATTTCCACAGTGGTTTTACCAGTCTACACTCCACCGGTAGTGGAGGAGTGTTCCTTTTTCCCCTGCAGCCCTTTGAACATTCATCGTTGGCTGACTTCTTGCTGACAGCCATCCTTTCTGGAGTGAGATGGAATCTCAGTGTTGTTTTAATTTGCATCTCTTGAATGACCAATGATGATGAACATTTTGTTGTATATTTATTTGCCACTTGTATTTCTTCATCTGAGAAGTGTGTATTAATCTGAAATGCCCAATTTTTTGTTGGATCTTTGAATTTTGGAAGGCTGATTTATTTTTTTTTTTGTAATTCTTTATATGTTCTAACAATAGAAATTCTTCATCTGAGGGACACTTGCCTAAAATTTTTCCCAACCTGTGCATTTTCTTTTTAATCTGTTGGTGATTTCTTTTGAAGTGCAAAAACTTTTCAATAAAATGAGATCACAGTTGTTCCTCCTTTGAAGTATTTTCTGTGCAGTTTGGTTTTAGTTCATGAACACTCCTCCTATCCCTATGTCTTCAAGATTTCTACATATTTTCTCTTTCAGCAAATGTAATGTTTGTGTTTTAATGTATTTTTTTAGTATAAAGAGAGTCTTAAAAGACAAAAAAAAAAGAACAATAGCAGCATACTAACATCACCAACATTAAAAAAAAAAGAACATTAGAAGTGATACAGGGTTTCAAAACAGAATGACAGAAAGCCTTGAAATTCCTACATCAGAAAAGACCAACATAAAGAAACAAGAAATGAAGTCCATGAAGACATCTGAAGAGACAGAGCAACCTCAGCAATGGAGCTGGGAAACCTACATCTAAGGGCAAAGTCAGTGCAAGCAAGATATGCTTGAGATGAAGAAGACAGAACAGAACTCCCAGCTTCACACAGCAAAGGAGGATGTGAAGGAGAACAGCATGGCTGTCCCTGTGAGGAACCAGATAGAGCAAGAAGTAACCAAAAATTCAGCCACTGTGAGTTTGAGATCCAGAAGGGCTAGAAGTCAGCCAAAAGGAAACACTTCGGAGAGTGACTCTGAGCAAAGAAAAACTCAAGGTACCAAGACATGTACAGAAAATCCAAAAAAGGATAAGGACATCATGGATGCTAAGAAAAAGAGAATCAGAAGTCATCAGAACTTTGAAAATATTTAGCAAATAAATTGAATAAAAATATATAATAATTCTAAAAAAATAACAGTGATTGTTATATTACATATTGTTCTCTTCAACTACATTGCTTAGATTACCAGACGTAAGAATGAAAGATTGTTCAGACCATTAAAAAGAATAAACAGATAATTATTAGATGAAACATTAGGGATAATACAGAGCTTCACTAACAAGAGCATAGGAATTCACCGATGGTTGTTCCATTGCATATTGTTGTCCTCAAATCAGTTTATCAGATTACCAGATACAAGCATGCAAAGTTGATCAGAATATTAAAAATTTCAAGCATTAACTGTTCCATTCACTATACCATCAGACATCAGCAGTACAGTAATCTCAGCCATTCTTCTACATAATATATATATATATATATATATATATGTAATTTTTTTGCCTTCCCTCTGTCTTTTTTCTTCATTCTCTCATCTCAGTTGTTCCTTCTTTTGAGCAATTTGTTTCCCTTTCATATCATCTATTGTATATTTTGAGTTTTTCTTACTATTTCAGGTTGCTACACCATGGAGACAATATGATATTTATACTTGTGGGTTGATTTATTTCACTATGGGTAAGGTCTCTAGTGGCATCCATTTACCTACAAAAGCCTTGATTTTATCTTTTATTTTATAGCTGTGGAATACTCCATTGTATAAAAATATCACATCTTTTGATCCATTCTCAGTTAATGGGCATGTGGGTTGTTTCCAAGATTTAGCTATAGTAAATTGTGTTGCTATAAACATGAGTGCACATATATTGCTGAGATATGATGTTTTTAATTCTTCTGGGAAAATATCACAAAGGGGGATAGCTGGGTTCAGTGGGACTTCTAATCCTAGTTTTGTGAGGAATCTCCAAACTAATTTCCACAGTGGTTTCACCAATCTACACTCCCACCAGCAGTGCAGTAGGGTAACTTTTCCCCCACAATTTCTCGCATTTGTTGTTTGTTGATTTCTTGATGATAGCCATTCTTTCTGGGGTGAGAGGAAATGTCAGTATTGTTTTAATTTTCATTTCTTGAATAACCAATGATGTTGAACTTTTTTTATATATTTATTCACCGTTAGTATTTCTCCATCTGAGAAATGTATATTCATCTCAGATGCCCAGTTTAGGATTGGGTCTTTGAATTTTGGAAGCCTGATTTTTTAAATTGTTTATATGTGCTAGATAGAATTTCTTTGTCTGAGGAACATTTGCCTTAAAGTTTTCCCCGTCCATGCATTTTCTTTTTACTCTGTTCATGATTTGTTCTGATACACAAAACCTTTTCAGTAAGATGAGATCCCAGTTGTTAATTTTTTAAAGTATTTCCCATGAAGTTTGATTTTTGTTCATGAACTCTCTGCTTCCCCCTATGTCTTCAAGATTTTTACCTACTTTCTCTTTCAATAGATTTAGTGTTTCCGTTTTAATATTTAGACCTTTAGTCCGTTTTGACTTTAGTTTAGTGCATGGTGATAGACATGGGTCTAGTTTTAGTCTTCCTCCTATGAAAGCACACTTTTTCTGAGCACCATTTATTGAAAGGGCTATCTTTCTTCCAGTGAACATGTTTGGCCCCTTTGTCAAAGGAAAGGTGGCTAAGTGGGTTTCTACTTGTGTGCACTATTTTAAAAAATTATTTTAAAAGTAAAAGAACGAAGACATATTAACAAACAGACACAAAGTAGCATAAGAATAATACAGTCAAAACTGATCTACAGACAACGTGACAGGGAATCAACAATGGTTGTTGCTTTACAAATTGATAACCTCGAAGTGTATATTCAGGAACAAAGATACAGACATGCAAAATTGATCAATAAATTAATCATTATCTATTCCTTACTATAAAATGACCTAAGTCAGTAGTACAACTATGTAAGATAAGCTGTACATACATACTTAATTTCTTACATATTTTTTTCCTGTCTTCCCTTTCCCTTTCTTTCCCTTCCTTTAAAGTGTGATAGAAAAAGAACTACATCAACAACAGAAAAAAAAAAGAAACCAAAAAGCATTAACAAAGAGACACAAAGTAGTACAATAACAGTATGATAAGAGTTGAATTATAGACAAAGTCACAGAAAACCAACAATAGTTGCTGCATTGCATATTGATATCTTCAAAGTGTATGCTCAGGATAACACATACAGACATACAAGATTGATTGAATAACCAGTCTTCAACTATTCCTTAGCATTAAGTGACATAATACAATAGTAGAACCATGTTAGCCCTCCTGCACATATGTATCTACATATATACATACATACATTTTTTGCCTCTTTCTTTTCTCCTTTCCCTCATCCCATCTGTTCTTTGTTTTTGAACAGATTTCCTTCATGTCTCTTTGTTTATATTACCACCCTCAGGTTCTTACACCAGTGACACAATACGTTGCCTACTCATGTACGGCTGATTTATTTCACGTATGAGTATGGTTTCCAATTTTGACCATTTGCCTACAAAGTCCCCAAAACTGTCTTTCTTTATAGCTGAATAATAATCCATTGTATAAAAATGCCACAGTTTTTTAATCCAGTCTTCTGTAGGTGGACACTTGGGTTGCTTCCACATTTTAGCTATTACAAATAGTGCTGCTATAAACATGGGTGCACATATATCACAGTGATATGATGTTTTCAGATCTTCTGGGAATATACCCAGAAGGGGAATAGCTGGTTAGAATGGAACCTCTAGACCTAGTTTGCTGAGAAATCTCCAAACTGCTCTCCACAGTGGTTGTACCAGTCTGCATTCCCACCAGCAGTGTAATAGAGTCCCTATTTCTCCACAGCCTCTCCAGAATTTGTTATTGAATGAATGTTTAATACTGGCCAGTTTTGCTGGGGTGAGATGAAATCTCAGTGTTGTTTTTATTTGCATTTCTCGGATGACTAAGGATGTGGAACATTTTCTCATATATTTATTTGCCATTTGTATTTCTTTATCTGAGAAGTGTGCATTTATCTCAGATGCCCAATTCTAGATTGGGTCTTTGAATTTGGACAGGTACATGTTTTTTTAATTCTTTGTATGTTCTAGATAGAAGACCTTTGTCTGAGGGACAGCCAGCTAGGATTTTTTCCCAATTTGTGGGTTTTCTTTTTACTTTGCTGGTGATTTCTTTAGATGTACAAAAACTTTTCAGTAGAATGAGTTCCCAATTATTGATTCCTTGAAGTGTTTCCCTTGCAGTTTCATTTTTGTTCGTGAACTCTCTCCCTACTCCTATGTCTTCAATATTTTTACCTACTTTCTCTACCAATAGATTTAGAGTTTCTGTTTTTATGTTGAGGTCTGTGGTCCATTTTGACCTGAGTTTGGTGCATGGTGATAGACCTGGGTCTATTTTCAGTTTTCGGCAAGAGGCAAGCCAGTTTTTCCAGCACCATTTATTAAACAGGCCTTCTTTTTTCCAGTGAGTTTGGTTGACCCCTTTGTCAAATACTAGGTAGCTGAGTGGGTTTTCGTTATGGTTGCATCTTCCAGTATGTTCTATTGATCCTCAGGTCTGTTTTTGAGCCAGTACGAGGTTGATTTTATTACAGTAGCTTTGTAGTATAATTTCAGGTCAGGGATTGTGATTCCACCTGACTTGTTCTTATTGCTCAGGATTGCTTTTGCTGTTCTCTGTCACTTCTGGTTCCAGATGAACATGAGGCATATTTCCTCTAGATTTGTGAGGTATGCTAACGGTAGTTTAATTGGAATTGCATTGAAGCTGTACAACAGTTTTGGTAGTACGGGCATTTTCACAATGTTAGTTCTTCCTAAACATGAGCAGGGAATATTTTTCCATTTATTGAAATTTTCTTCCATCTCCTTTTTCAGAGTACTGTACTTTTCACTGAATAAATCTTCCACATTCTTTGTTAGATTGATTCTTAAGTATTTCAATTTCTTGGTTGCTATTGTAAAAGGTATGGTTTCCTCAATTTCTCTCTCGGTCTGTTTGTTGTTCGTGTATAGGAATGCTATAGGAATGTATAGGTGTTGACTTTCTATCCAGCTACGCTGCTGAATTTGTCGATTAATTCCAGGAGTTTTCTTGTGGAGTTTTTGGGATCCTCCATGTATAGTATCATGTCATCTGCAAATAGTGATAATTTAACTTCTTCCATTCCTATCCTTATTCCTTTTATTTCTCTCTCTTGTCTAATTGCTCTGGCTAATGCTTCCAGAACTATGTTGAATAGGAGTGGTGACAATGGACATCCTTGTCTTGTTCCTGACTTTAAAGTGAAAGTTTTCAGTTTTGACCATTTAGTATGATGTCGGCTTTTGTTTTGTTGTAGATGGCTTTGATCAGATTGAGGTAGAGGCCATCTATTCCTATTTTTTCTAAGGTTTTTAACATGAATGCATGTTGGACTTTATCAAAAGCCTTCTCTGCATCTATTGAGATGATCACGTGGTTTTTGTCTTTGACTGTATTAATATGATGTATTACATTTATTGATTTGCGAATATTGAACCATCCCTGCATTCCTGGGATGAATCCTACCTCGTCGTGGTGTATAATTTTCCTTATGATTCGCTGTAATCTATTAGCCAGTATTTTGTTGAGTATCTTTGCATCTATGTTCATTAGAGAGATTGGCCTATAGTTTTCTTTCTTGGTTGGGTCCCTCTCTGGTTTGGTATCAGTATAATACTTGCCTCCAGAAATTAATTAGGGAGAGTTGCTTCCTTTTCGATTTCATTGAAGAGTTTGAAGAGTGTTGGCACTAAATCTTCTCTGAATGTTTTATAGAATTCTGCTGTGAATCCATCAGGGCCTAGGCTCTTCTTTGTTGGTAAGTTTTTAATAACGTTTTCAATCTCATTAATTGATATTGGGTTGTTCAGGATTTTTATGTCTTCCTGATTCAATTTTGGTAATTTGTACCTTTCTAGGAATCTGTCTGTTTCTTCTGTATTTTCTATCCCATGGGAGTAAAGATTTTCAAAGTAGGTATTAATGATCTTTTGGATTTCTATGGGATCTGTAGTGACTTCACCTTTTTCATTCCTTATTGTGTGAATTTGAGATCTTTCCCTTCTTTTTTTGATAAGGTTGGCTAGGGGTTTATCAATTTTATTTATTCTTTCGAAGAACCAACTCTTTGATTCACTAATTCTTTGTAGAGTTTTCTTCATCTCAATTGCATTAATTTCTGTCCTGAGTTTTATAATCTTCTCCCTTCTTTGGGCTCTTGGTTTGGCTTGTTGCTCTTTTTCTAAGAGTTTGAGGTGTAGCATTAGGCTGTTTATTTGCTCTCTTTCTGTTTTCTTTGTACATGAGCTCATTGCTATAAATTTTCCTCTGAGGACTGCTTTCATTGCATCACACAGATTTCAGTAGGTTTTACTTGCATTTTCATTTATTTGTAGGTAATTTTAATTCCTTCTTTAACTTCTTGTGTGACCCATTGGTTATTCAGGAGGTTGTTGTCTAATTTCCAAGTGTTTATGTGGCTTTTAGAGTTCTCTTTGTCATTAATTTCCAATTTCATTGCACTGTGGTCCGATAATATGCATGGAATAATTTCAATTCTTTTGCATTTAGGTAGATATGCTCTATGGGCTAGAATGTGGTCTATTTTAGAGAAAGACCCATGTGCAGCTGAGAAAAATGTGTATTCTGATGTTGTGCGGTGGAACACTCTGTATACATCTACCAAGTCCATTTGTTCACACTTTTGGTTCAGGTCTGTTATTTCTTTGCTGAGTTTCCATCCAGTTGACCTATCTATTTGCGTCACAGGGGTGTTTAGGTCTCCTATTACAATAGTGTTATTAGTTATGTGATTTTTCACGTCTGTTAAGATTTGACTTGTAAAGTTAGGTGCTCCATTGTTTGTTGTATAAATGTTTAGGATTGTTACCTCTTCCTCTTGCAGCTTTTCCCTAACTAGTATGTAATTGCCTTCTTTATCTCTTTTGATTGTTTTTGGTTTGAAGTTTACATTGTCTGTAAACATAACAGCTACCCCTGCTTTTTTCTGGGGACCTGTTGTATGGAGAATTATTTTCCAACCTTTAACTTTCAACCTGTGGATTTCCTTTTGAGTAAAATGTGTTTCCTTTATACAGCATATCGTTGGTTTGTGTTCCTTTATCCACTCTTCCAATCTTTTCCTTTTGACTTGTGAATTGAGGCCATTTACATCAATGGTTATAATGGTTATATGTTGGCTTATTCTAGTCATGTTATTTACTTGTTGTTGTTTTCCTTCTTTTGCTGTCTGTTTCCTTACTTGTTCTGTTTAGGGGATTATTTCTATCATTGTTCTTGGGATTGTGGTCTCTTTTTTCTCTGTCTAGAATATCTTTTAGTGCTGTTTGCAATGTTGGTTTGGCACTCGTGAAGTTCTTCAGTTGTTCTTTGTCATGGAAATATTTTATTTCTCCATTGAATTTGAAGGATAGTTTTGCAGTATACATCAGTCGGGTTGGAAGTTGTTTTGTCTCAGAATCTGTAATATCTTGCTCCAAGCTCTTCTTGATTTCATGGTTTCCGTTGAGAAGTCTGCTGTGATTCTGATGGGTTTTCCTTTATAGGTGATCTGTTTCTTTTCTCTAGCAGCTTTTAATATTGTGTTCTTTTGCTGGATATCTGGGATCTCGACTATTATATGTCTGTGTGTGGTTTTCCTTGGGGTGTGGGTCATTGGGGTTCTATATGCCTTGGTTAACTGTACTTCAGTATCTTTTACCTTGTTTGGGAAATTTTCTGCTATTATTTCAGCAAATATTCTTTTTATATCATTTGATTTCTCTCCTGCTGTTTCACTGACTCCTATTACTCGAATATTATTTCGTTTTGCCTCATCTTGTAGCTGTTGGATGGATTTTTCTTGGGTTTTTGATGATTTTATGAGATCCTTCCTTTCACGCTCATAAGCTGCGATGCTGTCTTCAAGGTCTGAAATTCTATGTTCGGTTTCATTTAAGAGGTTTTGCAAGCTTTCAGTGAAGTTTTCAATTCCTGGCAATCTCTTTGGGCCTGTTTCATTCTTGGTAATTCATTACTAAATTACTCTTGTAACATTTCCATTTGTTTCCTACTTTCTTCTAATCTTTTATCTATTTCTTCTCTATGTGTACAGAACATTTCTTCCATTGTAGTTTTCAGTTTATTTTTTGTCTGAGAGATTATTGCAGGTATGTGGCTTATTTCTGCTTTAATCTCTTCTATGGCCTGTTGGAGTTGTTTCATTATTTCGGGTGCAATCGTTTCAGAATTTGCAGGTATGTGGCTTCCTAGTTCCCCTGTATCCTCGCATCCAGGATTTGTTCTGGGTGGGGTTGAGTTCTGAGACTGTGTTTTGTTCTTCTGTCTTCCCATTTTTGGGTATCAGATTCGAAATATTGAGCAATAAATTACTCGGGCAGTTCACCAGGCAAAGGTCTATTGCAAAGGCTGCTCCGATGACTCCTTCTCTTCGGGAGAATGTCCCTTAAGCTTTCTGCTGAGAGCTCGGCTTAAAAGACTGTTCAGGTGCTGGTTTGTGGGGTGGGCTACTCCCTACCAGAAGACCTGGGTCGGGTGTGTAAATCCACTCCCCCGCCCGCCCAGGGTTCCCTGCAGGTATGGGGACAGATCTCCCCCACTCGGTGATCCGGTTGCGGTGTGCAGATAGCTCACCTGTTTGTGAATCCGTGCCAGCAGGAAGGTTCCAAAGTGCCAATTCTCACGCTCTCCAGGTCTGGGGGAGGGAGCGGGATGCTCCACTCCTCTGTGCTCCTCACACCGGGCCGCGGACTGCAGGCCGCTGAGGGCTTTCCGGGGGGGGGGCAGGACTGGAGCGGGATCCTGTTTCGCTGCTTGGATTTGCGAAGCCTGCCCCATAAGCGCGGGTTCCGAGACTGCCCTGCGTTGCAGCCGCTAAAAAGCTGCTTTTTTGGCCGCCGTTGCTGGTGAACCGCTCAGGGTCGGGAGGCGGGAGGGAACGAGCTGCCTGTGCCCGTGGGGTGCTCAGACCTAGCCGAGCCGCCACCCGTCTGCCGCGCTGAGCATCTCTGGTTCCCAGTGCTCTGGTCTGTCCTGCGTCTGGCCACGGCAATTTGGTCTGACCCACAGCGTCTCCGGCAGCATGGAAAAACACGTTCAGTTTGAACTTCCCAGCCGAGGTCCCGGCATTCGCACTCGCCAGGCATTCGCACTCGCCAAGCCTGTTTCGAGCTGGGGGACTCTATCAGCGAGGATCCTTCCTTTGCTGCTCACCTGGTCGCATCCCGGAAGTAACCTGTGTGCACTTTCTAATCTGTTCCATTGATGTTCAGGTCTGTTTTTTTTTCCAATACCATGCAGATTTTATCACAGTAGCTTTATAGTTTAATTTCAAGTCAGGGATTGTGATGCATCCTGCCTTTCCTTTGTTTCCCCAGATTTTTTCTGATATTCTAGGCCTCTTCTGGTTCCACATGAATTTTAGGAATGTTTTCTCTGGATCTTTGAAGTATACTAATCGTTTTTAAATTGGGATTGCATTGAATCTGTACAACAATTTTGGGACTATGGCCATTTTCACAGTGTTCTTCTTATACACGAACAAGGAATTTCTTCCCATTTTCTGATGTCCTCTTGGATCTCTTTTGTCAGCATACTATAATTTTGACTATAAAGTTCTTTACTTCTTTTGTTAGATTGATTCTTAAGTACTACATCTTTTTAGATGCTATTGTAAAAGTAGGTTTCCCTATTTTCTCTCTCAGCCTGTTTGTTGTTTGTTTACAGGAATACTATTGATTTATGAGCATTGATTTTGTATTCAGCTATGCTACTGAATTTGGTTATTAAATCTATAGTTCTTTTGATGGAGTGTTGGGGGTCTTCCATGTAGAGTATCATGTCATCTGTGAATAATGATAATGTCACTTCTTCCTATCCTATCCTTATTCCTTTTATTTCTCCCTCTTGTCTAAGTGCTCTAGCTAATATTCCCAGAACTACATGGAATAGGAATGGTGGCAGTGGACATCTTTGTCTTGTTCCTGATTTTAAAGTGAAATCTTTGAATTTTTGACCATTTAGTATAATGGTAGCCCCTGGTTTGATCAGATTGAGGTAAAGACCATGTATTCCTATTGTATGCAGGGTTTTTATCATGAGTAAGTGTTGGACTTTACTGAACACTTTTTCTTCATCAATAGAGATATTCATGTGATTTTATCTTTGGCTTTATTGATATGGTGCATTACATGAATTGATTTGCATATATTGAAGCATTCCTGCATTCCTTGGATGAATCCCACTTTGTCATGGTGTATAATCTCCTTGATGATTTGCTGAATTCTGTTTGCTAGTATTTTATTGAGAATTTATGTATCTATATTCATTAGGAAGATTGGTCTGTAGCTGTCTTTTTTTGGTTGGGTCTTTCAGTGGTTTTGGTATCAGGACACTACTTGCCTCCAGGAAGGAGCTGGGGAGAATTCCTTCCCTTTCACTTTCATTAAAGAATTTGATAAATCTCTAAATTTCTTATAGAATTCAAATGTGAATTGATCAGGACCTGGGCTTTTCTTCATTGCAAGTTTTTATTACAATCTCAATTTCACTAGCTGATAATGAGTTATTTAGGATTTTTGTATCTTATTCATTCAGCTTTGGTAATTCATGTGTATCTAGAAACCTGTCAGTTTCCTCTGTGTTTTCCATCCTACTAGATTAAAGATTTTCAAAGTAGATATTGATGATTTTCTGAATTTCTACAGAATATATAGTGATTTCACCCCTTTCATTCCTTATTGCTAGGGTTTTATCTATTTTATTTATTCTTTCAAAGAACCAACTCTTTGATTCATTAATTCTTTGGTTTTTTGTTTTTTTTTTTTTTTTAGTTTGCATTGTGTTAATTTGTGCCCTGAGCTTTATAATTTCCTATCTTCTTTGGGCTTTGGGTTTGACTTGCTTTTCTTTTTTCTGGAAGCTTGAGGTGCAACATAACATTGTTTATTTGTGCTCATTCTGTTTTCCTGAGGTGCTAATTCATCACGATAAATTGCTCTCTGAGGACTGCTCTCATCGTATCCCACAGGTTCCTGTAAGGTGTATCTGCATTTTCATTTGATTGTAAATGTTTTTTAATTTGTTCTTTAATTTCATCTGTGACCCACTGGTTGTTAAGAAGAGTATTATTTAATTTCCACGTGTTTATGGAGTTTTGGAGAGTTCTTTTGTTATTAATTTCCAATTTCATTTCACTATGGTCTGATGGTATGCATGGAGTAATATGAATTCCTTTGCATTTACTTAAGTATATTCTATGTGTTAGCATATGGTCTATTTTAGAGAATGTCCCATGTACAGCTGAGAAGAATGTGTATTCTGATGTTGTTGGATGGAACATTCAGTAAAGGTCTACTAAGTCCATTTGTTCACAAGTTTGGTTAAGTTCTGTTTTTTCAAACTTAACTAAGATTTTTCTTTTGTTATTTTTCTCTCTAGGGAAATTTTCTTTTGCCCTCTGAAAATCTTTTGAGAAATAAAAGATGGTAAGTATTTATTGAATATTCACTGTATTGAACACTGACCTAAGAATTTTACAGGTAATATTTAATTAATCATCACAAGTCATGAAGATAATTATATTATTGTTCCCCTTCACAGAAACTGTAAAATATTAAGGTTTTAAAATGGCAAGCTATGAAGCTAGCAAATAGATAGCTTATAACAGAAAATATCCAGAAGGGAACAGATTTTTCTATTTGGGGTTGATGCTATAGCTTCAGCGATTTCTATCATACTTAAGAATTTGTTCCCTAAGTTTTTCCTAGGTTTTCCTTTCTTATCTTAAAGCAGGGCATCAGATTATTAGTATCTAAACCAGGGGTCAGTAAAAATTTTGTGTAGTAAATATCTTTAGCTTTGAAAAACACAAATGGTTTCTATTCGAGCATGTCAGTCCTATAGGTAAAGCATGAAAGTAATCATGCACAACAGGGTAAACAAGTGAATTTAGCTGTATTCTTTATAAGTAATAAGAAACATATTTTATTCTTTGAAATTCCTGGGATAGAGCTCTTAAATCCCTTGTAATTTCTAAGAGCATATTTTGGTCTACTGTGTGGTCTTTGGCCTAGAACCTGACACAAAATTCTTAAATCACTGAGAATTTTCTGAATGATAGGAATGGCTTTTGTAAGTAACTCTTGATGGATCAAGGATTGGTCACTGGAACTATTAAGCTATAATTATAAACTGGAGTTTTGGCCTCATTATCTATTTTCCAGAGGCAAGATAGGGGTTGGAAATAGTGGAGATAGTCAAGCATTCCTACATGATAAAGTCTCTATGAAGATCCCCAGGAGATTCCAGAAACCTCCTCTTTGAACCCAACCACATGTGGAGTTCCCAATATAGGCACAGAAATTCATGTGCCAGGGCCTTTTCCAAACCTGATTTCCTATCTCTTTATCTAAAGTTTGTCTCAATCCCTTAGTATCAGTTTAAAAACTGGTAAATTAATCAAAGTACTTATCTCAGTTCTGTGAGCTCCTCTAACAAATTAGCCAAGCCTGAGGAAGGGGTTAAAAAACTTCAATACACAGCTGGTTGGTCAAAAGTATAGGTGAAGGCCATCTATATTTGCAATTAGAATATGCAATGAGGGTCAGTTTTGTTGGTCCAGAGCCCTCAGCATTTGATATGAAGCACTACCTCCAGGTGAAGCGTCAGAATTTAATTGAATTAGAAGAAACCTTGCTAATGTCCACTAGAAAATTCGCTGCAGAATTGCTTGGTGTGTAGAAAAATATATCTACCTGGTCTCAAAGTATTGACACAATAAGTAAGATGGAAAGGAAAGCACTTTGTTTTAAAAAAATATATCTCATAGTTCCATAAAACTGTACTTACCAAAAAGGTAAAAGTTCCACTGGACCTGCGGGTTGTAGTTTATCTGTCTCTTGATCTCAGTAGTATCTTACCTAGACCTCATTAAGTTTGTCTTTCCTTTAAAATTTTGTCCATTACTAAAATAATAGTATTGTCACCTGCAGTGTAAATAAGAAAAGGCTAGTTAATGTTAAGAAACTGAAATACAGACAGCAGTGGTGGCGGCAGACCTATAATCTGTGCCCTTTAAAAAACTAAGTCAAGAGGATTGCAAATTCCAGCCCTGCCAGTGCAGTGCAGTAATTTAGGAGGACTCTGTATCAGTATTAAGAATAAAAACAGCTGGGTATATAGCTTAGTATGAAGACTCTAGATTTAATCCCTAGACCTGGAAAAGAAAGAAAGAAGAAATTTTAAAAAAAGAAATCAAAGGGATGGTAGGTGATAGGTATGCAGCAAGCTTTCAAAACTATGTCCATGATTTGGAAGTCCAGGCAAGTTCCTGCTGACTCCCCATTTTGTTTCATTCATCAGGCTTTTTTTTTTCTTCATGGAATGGCTGTGTGATATCCCCCATAGCGAAGCAGAGAGAATGACCTAAAGCATACGTCTGACCCAAAATGCTTACTTAAGAACAGTTTCATATTTTCCATAGACTTCAATGGTGTTAATAAAAATGGCTTCTGGTGCTTTACCTGTGGGTCCAAATATATTTTTATGCTGCTTCATCAGTTGTTAGCAACAAAGAAGGGAATAGTAAACATTATTTGTGACAGTGAAGGGTATAGAAAAATATTACATTGCTTCCTTTCACCACATTGATTGCATTGAAAAGGGTTAATACCTGGGCTGGGGATATAGCTCAGTGGAATAAGCGCCTGCCTAGCAAGCGCAGGGTCCTGAGTTCGATCCCCAGTACCGCCAAAAAAAAAAAAAAAAAAAGAAAAGGGTTAATACCGTATATGAGTTATAATGCAGAAAATTCATAAAATTTAGGGGAAGAGTATCTTTATTCTTGGCACTTGCTTTGAGACATTTTCTAAGTATGTTGAGAAATGCAGCAAGATCATATTCTTGTTTAATAATGTTACTCTTACAAAAGCAGAGAGGGGAGTTTTGTTTCTGCCTATCCCCGAATAGTTAATGTCAGAGTAACCATCCCGCTGAGAACGACTGTGAACGCTGCATACCAGGCACACTTGGAACAGCAGACCGGCTATTCCAAAGCGCTGGGCCAGAAACAAGGCGGTCAGAACTGGACAAACTAACATGGCAGGGAGAAAGGAAAATGCAGCGACGTGAGGCCTGAGCTCACTGATGCTCTTTTCTTGGGATTCTTGACAAATTCCTGCAGGTAAAGGCATGAACAGAGCAGCCCCACACAGAAATGGTTTTCAGGGTTACTGAGCTGCCAGAATTTAAGAATTTAAGGACCTGAGATCCCTTATGGAGAACTGCAGCATCCAAAATTCTCTGCATACTCTTCTCAAGAGGCATTTTATAACTCCTAAACCAAACAGCAAATAGCTGTCAAGGAATTAAAGATTTAAGAAGAGAATCCTGTACTATTTATGGTGCTAGGAAGTTAAAAATTGGAATCAGATTCTCACCAAGCAAGTAAAAGAGTCTAAGGTAAACACTTCAAACCTGTAGTTGTCAAACTCAAAGAATATCAACTGGAAATAGACCATCTCTCTTGATACAGCCTACTGTCTGTCTTTACAGAGTCACAAAAATAGAGAATATGAGGATGGATTGGATAAGTATTTAACATGACAATCCGTGTGTGTTTTCTCCAATGGAGAGGTGTTTAAGCAGAGGCTTGAGAATTAATGAAAGAAGTTAACAAAGTACCTAAAAACTGTGTGCCTAGACACAGCATCCAAAAGCTACTAACAAACAAAGATAAATCACAAAGCCTGCCAGCAAAAAGCACACCACTTTGAAAAAGAAACAAGAAACTGAAGGCTGATTTTTCAAAAGGAAAAAAGTAAACCCGAAGTAAGGGATAGGTATTTGAGGTTCTGAAGTCTAAAACAGAATTCCCCCCCCCGGGAATATTTCACTCAAACTAAAAACGAAATAATGACTAAGAGAATTCTTTCTCAGCAAATAGCAATAGAGTTCCCAAAAATACTTTTAGGCAGAATGATAATTATCATAAATAATGGATTTGATGGACAGTGAAACATGAAATACACAGAAGAGGCTAAAGGAATATTAACTGCTTTCAAAATCTTGTTGGGTTTAAATGTATGTGGAATAAAAAAAAATGACAATAGTTGGTAGAGAGAGTACATGAATATAAGGTACTTTGCAATCCTTTTATTACTTATGGGAATTTAAATATGCTAACTTAAGGTTTACTCTAGTAAGTTATTAGTACATATTATATGCCATAGAAAAACCCAAAATAGTAGCTCAAGATGGAATTTGAATATTTAAAGAAATCATTGAGCCCACTAATATGAAATCAAACGAAATAATTTTATAGATAATGCAATCATGTTATAATTTATAATCATAACTAACATGTTATATAATTTTATTGTAGCACAGTTATATATAAGTTACATATCTTTATAAAAGTTGTCTAAAAAGAAGGTAGGACTAATTTAATAGAGAAACAATCAGTGGAATTGAAAAAATAAATAGCAAAAATAATAGTAATTAAATTTAGTACATAAAAACTACCAGAAGTACAAAGGTTAGTTTGGATGAAAATAAACATGCCCACAAGAAAAGAAAAGGAAAAAGAAAAAGGAAAAGAAAAAGAAGAATTATTTGATGCTTCAAGAAACACATCTGAAATATAATGATATAATATGTTAAAATTGCTTGTATTGTTCTTATGCAATTTTGTAAATGGATGTCTGTCTGCTAATGTTTGCCTTCTTTTATTTTTAAAATGAATTTGAAAAAAGAAATAGAAAAAAATTAAAAGAAATAGAAAAAATAATATGTTAAAATTACAAGGACCAAAAGGTATATCATGCAAGCAGCAAAGACATGTAGCTAAATTCATGGATTGAAAGACTTGAAAATATGAAGTATAACTAGAGATAAAAAAGAAACATTTCATAATGATAAAAATGCCTACTTTAATGGAGAAATATAGATATATTGATTTTTTCATGTTACTAATAGACTTAAAATATAAAATTAAACAAGTGCAGAAATACAATGAGCAGAACCATCTAGACTACAGTGGGAGGTAAAAAATTAACCACCTTATTAACCAATAGACATGTTTCTAAAGCCAGAAAGTATGTAATTGAGAATATTATTATTAAAATTGACCTAATTAAAGCATCTATTATTATGTATCTATTTATCTATACAGAAAAACAACCAGGAGGGAGAAAGAGAGAGAGAGAAAATCACAAAATAAATACATGCAGAATATGTTTTTAAGTAACTATATAACTTTTAAAATGAGAGATACTACAATGCATCATTAAGCAGGTAACACAAATATTAAAACACTTTCATTTTAGCTAGTGAACTAAAATGGAAATAATGAATATTTTAACCATAAAACTCCCAAATATTTGAAAATTGTAAAGAAAATACTATTTTAAACAGTGAAATGGTCAATAGAAAAAAATCATAATAAAAATATTTGAAATGTTGAATAGTGAAAATAATATATATCAAAATTTATGTCTTACACTTATTGTAGTGATTTCATGTAAGTTATTGCCTTGAAGATTTTTAAAGTAAGGAATGATGAGAAATTATACTATAATTATTTACTTAAAGAAAAAGTTTTAAAGGAAAATAAGTTAAGTACAATTAAATTTAGGAGAAAAATATTAACAAAAGGACAAGATATTGTAAATAGAAAAACAGAAGAAAAAACAGCTAAAAGTCTTTCAACAAACTAAGAATAAAAGAATATGTCTAATCTGATTTTTAAAAGCTATTCAAAAACACAGAGAGCTGAACTAATCATTAAACTCCATGTTGAATGATTTACCGATTATCCCAGATATTAGGAACAAAATAAAATGTTCACTATCACTGATTCTTTTCAAAAGTACACTGAATGCTCTGGTCAGTGAAGTAAGGAAAGACAAAACTGAAAGCATAAGAAAGCAACATGGAAAAAGGCCCACCTGTGCTGGCGTCTGATCGGCAGGGCGTTTCCGCCTGATCCCGGCTGTGCGATTCAGACCTCACTCCAGCGACAAAGGCCCACCGGCACCGACATCTAAGCAGCGCTGCATTTCATAGTCCGCGTGCCAGCTGGGTGACTCAGAACTTTCTCCAGCAACAGAGGCTGACCTGCGAGACCACATGAGCGGCAACACCCTTCTCCTCTGAACCAAAGACAAACACGAGCAGACACCTGGGCAGCGCGGCGTTTCCTGCCCGTGCCCCAACTGTGCAACTGGGACCTTCAGACAGAGAGAAAGGCGGACTCGCCCAGACACCTGGGTGGCGCAGCGTTTCCTACTCATGCCCCAACTGTGTGACTGGGACCTTTAACCAGAGACAAAGGCGGACTCGTGCAGACACCTGGGCAGCTGGCATTTCACTGTCCGCCTCCTGGCTCTGCTACTGGGACCTTTCTCCAGCGACCTGCGATACCACATGAGCAGCGCAACCCTTCTCCTCTGGTAAGCTCCACACCTTAGAGTCAGGAAGGAAATCCAACTGGGAGGGCCTGTCCCTGCTGGTGGTTGAGACCTGCAGAGTGGAATCAGCCTGAGGCTCTGGGGTCCTTGTGATTGGGAGGAGAGCCCTGCTACCCCCTGACTAGCTACCTGAGGAACCCCAAAAAGAAGCCGATGCCTAACCACCATAGACTTCAAGGCTGAGACCCACACTGTTCCTGTCCACACACTGGACACTCGGGTACCGAACCCCAGAAATCTCCCACAATAGCAGCTGTGCTCTGAGCTGAGCACACCAGCATTTGCTTGGGGTGCCTGGGCCCAGTGGTCCACAGTCTGCTACCACCCTGGGTTTAGTTTAATATCCAGATAAACTAGGGTCCCAAAAGTACTTAGTGAGCTACCTGGGTAGTGAGTAGCTCAGCACCAGTCATCTAACATTCAAAATGACAAAACGAAGGGGCAAAATGCAGTCTCAGAACACAACACCACCCAGAACAAGTACAGGACACAATGACATAGGAGAGCTAGGAAACCACATACATGAAATTTCTGAAATGATCACATCTGAAGTAAAGAAACAACTCCATCAAGCCATAGAAGAGATTAAATCTGAAATAATCTCTCAGGCAAAAAATGAAATCAAAATAATAATGGCAGAAATGCTTCACACATACAGAGAAGAAACAGATAAGAGACTAGAAGATCAAAGGCAACAAATGGAAATGTTAAATGAGCAGTTCAGGAATGAATTAGAACACATGAAACAGTCTCAAAGAGATTTCCAGGAAATGAAAACTGCCATTGAAAGCTTGAAAAACCGCTTGAATGAATCTAAAGACAGAATTTCAGATCTGGAAGATAGCCTGACAGCTAATGACCATGAAAGGAAGGATCTCTTCAAGTCAACAAGGAACCAGGAGAAAACAATCCAACAGCTGCAAGATGAATCAAAGAGAAATAATGTGTGAGTAATAGGAATCAGTGAAACAGCAAGAGGCAAAAACAATGACATAAAAAGAATATTTGAAGAAATAATAGCAGAAAATATCCCAAGAATGGTAAAAGAAACTGACACACAGGTAAATGAAGCATATAGAACTCCAATGAGCCACAACCCAAATAAAACCACCCCCAAGCATACAATAGCCAAGGTCCCAGATATGCAGCAAAAGAACACAATATTAAACACTGCTAGAGAAAAGAAACAGATCACCTATAAAGGAAAGCTCATCCAAATCAGAGCAGACTTCTCGACAGAAACCATGTAATCAAGAAGAGCTTGGAGGGAGATACTACAGACTCTCAGACAAAACAGCTTCCAACCTAGACTGATGTATCCTGCAAAACTATCCTTCAAATTTAATGCAGAAATAAAATATTTCCACGGCAAAGAAAAACTGATGAACTTCATGAGTGCCAAACCAACATTACAAAACGTACTGAAAGATATCCTAGACAGAGTAGAAAGTGACCACACTCCCAAGAACAACAGTAGAAAGGAACTGTTAAGCAGAACAAAAAATTACACAGCGAAAGTAGGAAAGGAACATCAAGTAAAGGCATGACAAGAATAAGCCAACGTATAACAGTTATAAGCATCAGTGTAAATGGCCTCAATTCACCAGTCAAAAGAAACAGACTGGCAGAATAATGGATTAAGAGACAGAATCCCACAATATGCTGTATACAGGAAGCACACTTTACTCAAAAAGAAATCCACAGACTGAAAGTCAAAGGTTGGAAAACAATCCTCCATGCAACAGGTTCCCAGAAAAAAGCAGGGGTAGCTGTTATGTTTGCAGACAATGTAAGCTTCAAACTGATAACAATCAAAAGAGACAAAGCAGGCCACTATATACCAGTTAGAGGAAAACAGCAAGAGGAAGAGATAACAATCCTAAACATGTATGCACCAAATACTGGAGCACCAAACTATATAAGGCAAATCTTATTGGACATAAAAAACCAAACAAACAATAACACCATTGTAATAGGGGACCTAAATACCCCTTTGATGCAAAGAGAAAGGTCAACTGGACTACAACTCAGCAAAGATATAACAGACCTGAACCAAACGTGAACAAATGGTCTTAGTAGTTGTTTACAGAGTGTTCCACCCCACAACACCAGAATACACATTTTTCTCAGGTGCGCATGGGACTTTCTCTAAAACAGACCACATTCTAGCCCTTAGAGCATACCTACTTAAATGCAAAAGGACTGAAATTATCCCATGCATATAATCTGACGACAGTGCAATGAAATTGGGAACTAATGACAAAGGGAATTCCAAAAGATTAATAAATACTTGGAAATTAGACAACAACCTCCTGAATAATCAATGGGTCACAGAGGAAATTAGAGATTAGAAAATATCTACAAACAAATGAAAATGCAAATACAACTTATAGGAATTTGTGGCATGCAATGAAAGCAGTCCTCAGAGGGAAATTTAAAGCAATGAGCTCACATGTAAAGAAAACAGAAAGAAAACAAATAAATAGCCTAATGTTGCACCTCAAACTTTCAGAAAAAGAACAAGTCAAGCCCAAAGCCCAAAGAAGGGAGCAGATTATAAAGCTTAGGAGAGAAATTAATGCAACTGAGATGAAGAAAATTCTACAAAAAATAAGGGAATCAAAGAGTTGGTTTTTTGAAAGAGTAAACAAAATTGATAAACCTCTAGCCAATCTTATCAAAAAAGAAAGGAAAGAACTCAAATTCATGCAATAAGGAATGAAATGGATGAAATCACTACAGATCATACACAAATTCAAAAGATCATTAATACCTACTTTGAGAATCTTTACTCTAATAAGATAGAAAACCTAGAAGAAATCGACAGGTTCCTAGAAATGTATGAATTACCAAAGTTGAACCAGGAAGATATTAAAAACCATGAACAACCCAATATCAATTAATGAGATTAAAAATGTCATTAAAAACTTACTGACGAAGAAAAGCACAGGCCCTGATGGATTCACAGCAGAATTTTATAAAACATTCAGCAAAGATTTAATGCCAACACTACTCAAACTCTTGAATGAAATTGAAAAGGAAACAATTCTCCCTAACACATTTCTGGAGGCAAGTATCATACTAATACCAAAATCGGAGAAGGACCCAACCAAGAAAGAGAACTATAGGCCAATCTCCCTAATGAACATAGATGCAAAGATACTCAATACAATACTAGCAAATAGAATGCAGCGAATCATAAGGAAAATTATACACCATGACCAGATTGAATTTATTTCAGGAATGCAGGGATGGTTCAATATTCACAAATCCGTTAATGTAATATACCATATCCATAGAGCCAAAGACAAAAACTACATGATTATCTCAATAGATGCAGAGAAAGCTTTTGATAAAGTCCAACATGCATTCATGTTAAAAATCCTAGAAAAAATAGGAATAGATGGCCTCTACCTCAATCTGATCAAAGCCATCTATGACAAACCAACAGCCAACATCATACTAAATGGACAAAAAACTAAAAGTTTTCACTTCAAAGACAGGAACAAGACAAGGATGTCCACTGTCACCACTACTATTCAACATACTTCTAGAAGCATTAGCCAGAGCAATTAGACAAGAGAGAGAAATAAAAGGAATAAAGATAGGAATGGAAGAAGTAAAACTATCGCTATTTGCAGATGACATGATGCTTTACATGGAAAACCCCAAAAACTCCACAAGAAGACTCCTTCAATTAATTGACAAATTCAGCAGAGTAGCTGGATACAAAGTCAATGCCCAAAAATCAATAGCATTCCTATACACAAACAACAAACAGACTGAGAGAGAAATTAAGGAAACCATACCTTTTACAACAGCATCCAAGAAAATGAAATATTAGGAATCAATCTAACAAAAGAGGTAAAAGATCTATTAAATGAAAACTACAGTACTCTGAAAAAAGAGATCGAAGAGGATTTCAATAAATGGAAAAACATTCCCTCCTCATGGTTAGGAAGAACCAACATTGTGAAAATGGCCATGCTACCAAAATTGTTGTACAGATTCAATACAATTCCCATTAAATTACCATCAAAGTACCTCACAGATCTAGAGAAAAAAATGCCTTAAGTTCATCTGGAACCAGAATAGACCCAGAATAGCGAAAGCAATTCTGGGCCACAAGGTCAAGTCGGGTGGAATCACAATCCCCGACCTGAAATTATACTACAAAGCTACTGTAATAAAAATCAACCTCGTACTGGCTCAAAAACAGACCTGAGGATCAATGGAACAGACTGGAAGATACAGCCACAACCACAAAATCACTCAGCCACCTAATATTTGACAAAGGGGCCAAACTAGCTCACTGGAAGAAAGCCTCTTCAACAAATGGTGCTGGAGAAATTGGCTTACCACTTGCTGAAGACTGAAAATAGACCCAAGTCTATCACCATGCACCAAACTCAGGTCAAAATGGATCACAGATCTCAATATTAAAACAGAAACACTAAACCTATTGGAAGAGAAACTAGGAAAAAACCTTGAAGACATAGGAATAGGCAGAGAGTTCATGAACAGAAATCTAACTGCAAGGGAAACACTCCAAAGATTCAATAACTGGGACCTCATCTTACTGAAAAGTTTTTGCACATCAAAGATTTCACCAGCAGAGTAAAAAGAAAACCCACAGATTGGGAAAAAATCCTAACTGGCTGTCCCTCGGACAAAGGCCTTCTATCTAGAATATACAAATAATTAAAAAACATGAACGTGGCCAAATTCAAAGACCCAATCCAGAAATGGGCATCTGAAATGAATACACACTTCTCAGATAAAGAAATACAAATGGCAAATAAATATATGAGAAAATGTTCTACATCTTTAGTCATTCG
The DNA here is from genome assembly GCA_004027595.1 of Dinomys branickii. Taxonomy (NCBI): domain Eukaryota; kingdom Metazoa; phylum Chordata; class Mammalia; order Rodentia; family Dinomyidae; genus Dinomys; species Dinomys branickii. The sequence continues at coordinate 273,776 of PVLD010000482.1, forward strand.
AGAAATGCATATAAAAACAACATTGAAATTTCATCTCACCCCAGTAAGATTGGCCAGCATCAAGAAATCATCCAATAACAAATGCTGGCGAGGCTGTGGAGAAATAGGAAGTCTGCAGCACTGCTGGTGGGAATGCAGACTGGCGAAACCAATGTGGAGAGTTTGGAGATTCCTCAGCAAACCAGGTCTAGAGGTCCCACTCAACCCAGCTATCCCCCTTCTGGGTATTTTCCCAGAAGATCTGAAAACAGCGTATCACTGTGATATATGTGCACCCATGTTTATAGCAGCCCAATTTGTAAGAGCTGAATCTTGGAAACAACCCAAATGTCCATCCACAGAGGACTGGATTAAAAAACTGTGGCATTTTTACACAATGGAATATTATTTAACTGTAAAGAAAGACAATCTAGGGGCTTTTATAGGCAAATGGTCACAATTAGAGACCGTACTCGTAAGTGAGGTAAACCAGATGTGCATGTGCAAACAGCATATAGTATCATTAGTGTAGGAACCTGGAGGTGAGAATATAGATTGGGAGGGATAAAGGGAGACTGCTCCAGGGTAGAGCAATCGGGATGAAGGGAAGGAGAGGAGGAAGAGGGGGATAGTTGTGTAGGCATGTGTGTATGTGAGGGATGGCTGACATGGTCGCACTGTTGTCTCAGGTCATATTGATGTGGGAAATAATCAGTGATTAGTTGTTTGATCAATCTTTTATGTCTATTTGTATTGTCTTGAGTATACACTTTGAAGCTACCAACATGTAATACAACAATCATTGATCCCCTGCCACCTTATCTGTAGTTCAGTTTTTGTACTACTCTTCTGCTACTGTGTGTATGTTTGTTAGTGTTTTTGTTCTTTTACTTTTAAAATAAAAAAGCAGAAAAAAAGAAAACAACATGATTACATGTAGAAAATCCAAAAGAATCTAAAGATAAATTATTAAATGCATTAATAGGCATCATTAGCTGATGGATACAATATCAATAGAAATTCTTCATTTTTATTTTTCTATGACAGCATTAAAGAAATGGACATGTAAATTTCGAAGAGCTTTATATCTTCAAATATCTAGGTATAAGTATGAATGTAAATGTCTAGTAGTCAGTGTGTAAAAGTTACTGAGAGAAATTAAAGGAGACCAAAATACATTAAGAGATACAATATGCTCCTGAGCTACAATACCTAGTAAAGATTTCCATGGTTCAAAACTGATTTCAAATTTAATTACAATCAAACTTCACCAGTTATTATTTTTGCATATGGAAACTAACAAGCTCTTTCTAAGATTAAATAAAATTTGGAAGGACCTAGAACAACTAGAAAAAACAAAAATGGGAAATTTAGAACAGCAGGATATATGAGTACTAATGTAATTAAAACAGAATGCTAATTGTGTAAAGGTGGCTAACCAAACCAGTGAGACAGAAAAGAGTTCTAGGAAATGATACACTTAGAAATTCCAGACCTGGAAGTTCATCTAAAAGCAAACCTTCACCTAAAAGAAAAAGATTCCATAGCAATGAAGGGAAAGAAGGAGGGAAGATGAGGGATGATGGTGTTTCTATTAAGCAGGAAATACATAACTGCATCAACCACATATCTTGATGGAAAAATTTTTCTGAAATTTGACTGCTAGCTTCTACCAGAAACTTAAATCAATTTCAAATAACCAATAGAAGTAATGAAAATAAACAAATATAGCTGCTAAGCTGAATGAATGTGTATTAATGTTAAGTAGGTAAGGATTTTTCAAAAAGTTTTGCAAAAACCATCAAGGTTCTTTAAAAGATTGGTGAATTAAATGAAACAGTTAATGCACATTTTTGACCAATTTTCCATGTTTATATCTGGTAACCTGAACAACTACTTTGAAGTCAATACGCAACTTAATAACCATCACTGAATTCATATCATCTTGTTTTTTGAAATTCTGTATCATTTCTAATGTTTGTATTATTTTTATACTCTTTAAAATGAAAACTAAAAGTCTCATTATTAAAGGTAATATACAATAGAATGAAAGGTAGTGCAGGAAGATATCTGTTGTATGTTTTCCTGAAAATTTATATCTACACTATATAAAAAGTGCTTACAAATCAATAAGAAAATACAGGAAACACTTCTGAAGTTTTATTTTAATAGTGCCATTCCAAAAGAAAATACTGAAATTTAATGACATTTCAAAGAGATGACCAATTTTAATAGTAATTTTGGAAATAAAAATTAGATATAATATGCGATCAGTTAAATAGAAGTTAATTATATATATATATATATATATATATATATATATATATATACACTGACAATATCAAATACCAAGGAACATGTGAAGGGTCTCTATCTTTCTAACAGTACTGTTGAAACTATAAATCACTGAAACCGCCTCGAAAACTGTCAATATTCTCTGAAACTAAACATATATTTTATGTTTTTTAAACTGCAATACCGCATATGTCCCTAGTAGCATCAGAATCCACAATAGTCAAACAAAAACTTATCATAGGGCTCATCAAAACTAGATTGAGAAATGAGGTAGGGAAAAGTCATAAGAGAGCATGATAGAATATTGAAAAAGGGTAAATTTGCTACTTAATACAGTGTAAATAAATCTCAAAGACATAATGAAGAAACAAAGAAACTACCATAGAAACAAGAGTACATTTAACATGATTCCACTATAAGGTCACAGATTTGGCTAAAACCAATCCATAGAGAGAACTCAGAATACTGTTACAGGATAAGGGCAGATATATTTACTTGTGGGGCCAATAAATTAAAGGACCATTTGGAGTTCAGGAAATGTTCTGAATGTTTTGGTGGTGATTACATACGTGGTTTAACTTTGCAAAAAAGCACTGACTTGCACATTTAGAATTTGTGTCCTTGTTGTAGCTATGCCGCACCTCATTAAAAAAATAGTTTACTGTGAAATGCCTGCATGCACGCTTGTATGTGCGTGCATGTGTGTGTGTGTGCGTGCATGCGCACGCGTGCACACACACACACACACACACTGAGGGAAAGGTATATGTAGAAGCCGCAATACCAGAACAGGCGCATCACTGAAAATATAGCATCTCCTCTTGTATATTCGTTTTCTTTTGCATCTGTTCTTTGCTCTCCTCCTGTTTTTCTGTGTTAACTTATCCTGTTACTGAGTCACTGTGTGTTACTTTCATACTTTCTCACTTTTTCACATTACCTTGGGGTCAGTCCTTTTCCTTTCTCTTCACTAGGACCTTATAGTTGGTGACCTAAACTTTTCTGCCCCATTCACACCAGCCTCAACAAATGGTTGTTCTCACTATATATGTAATAAAATGTTTACTGTCCCTGTTCTTTTAGTCCAGGGTTTTATAGGACTGTTAGCATAGGAAGTATAATATAAACCCATAGTATGGCTAACCTCCATTTATTTCTCTAGTTATGTGGATTCCAGCTGTAGTCACTTTAAAAGCTTAGAGGAGCCTCATTAACTTTACAAGGCAAGACTGGATTTACAGAACCAATATCTCTGTGAAAAAAGCAATGCCTGCGGTTTCTGAATTTATTGGAGGTTCTCTGTTGCCTTCACTTGCCCTAATACAGATGTCTTTTATAAAATTCCTTTTTTATGGAACAAAAGCAACAGGCAATTTCAAATTAAGTGCAGATGGCGAGGTTTCTCTTCCTACAGGCATTCAGGTGCACAAGTGTGCCCCAAAGTCTATGAATTTTATGAGGGGTTAATGTGGTTGATATATTTTTCATTATTTTGAATATTAATTAGTTTATGAATGCTGCAAGCCCATGTTTTAGGTTGCACAGTTTCCAAAGAAATATGCATTTTATTTAATTAACCACTCAAATAAGTACTGGAAGATTACTTATTACCACGTCTCAATTATTTTATCTTCTATTTTCTACCTATACTTCCAGAGACTAGACTGGAAAAAAATCATAATGCTTCTTGTTATTCAGCTTAGACTAGTGCTTCTCTATAAGGCCTAGCTACTCAGAACATATGATGAAGAAACAACTTGGGACCATGCCCCAGTCATCCTTCCCTATTCTCTCATCTGAGAAACATTTGATCAGAGAGGGAGGAAAAATCTACAGAACAAATAATTAAATGCCGGTTGACTGCAAACATACAAATTAATTCAATATTATCCACTACCATTTGCAAAATTTATCAGTTATGTCATAAATAGATAACTGGGTTATATCATAAAGTTTTCTCTCATTGAAATACTTTGTGATTCACATAACTCCATTGCATTTATCTACTCACTCTCCCAAATATTTGCAGTGGTATTTCTGGGTTTATACATGTGCTTGCCCTCATACTTCCTATAACTTTGGAACATATAACATGATTGTCTGTGAAGTTGCAGCAGAAGTTCTGCATATTCCTTGCAGGAGAGAAGCATAAAGAGTCAGGGTGAGACCTGCCAACATTTCTCTCTCCATGCCCATAGTACAGCTCTGTTCAACACAAGATATGCTCTGGCAGCCTGGGTCTGACAGAGTGTAGGATGCCAGGATAATCTGTGACAGTCATGGAACTTTAGTCAAAAAAAGGAAGCTTCTGAAACTTGCAGGTTTTGTATGACCCATAGTAACTGTGAACATGCTAAGTGTGAGCGCACCTTGAGGCTAGAGTAAGGCCCATTTTGTCAAAGGGCGTCTTTAATTATATTCAACAGTTCCTGTTTTGGACAGATGCCAAGATGGAGTGGGAATTATGACAATACTTGCAGAAAATGAAATTACAATACAGAATTGCAAGTCGAGCCTTCACCAGATAGTGCGTTCTTATGCATCAAATGAGAGGCATTTAAAAGGAAAGCTAAAAGTTCAGAAATGTGAGACCGGGGTTGTTTCATTTCTTGGAAATAGAAGAACCTTAGTCTGCTTCTCAAACACTGATTGAATTTTTTTTTATTTTATTTAAAAAAAAAATACAAGTACAAAAACATATTGACAAACAGACACCAATTAGCATAAAAATTAGTACAATCACAACTAATCTATAGACAAGGTGATATGATCTCAACAGTGGTTATTGCTTTATCCATTGATATCTTCGAAGTGTAAATATATAAGCCCATATCCAGACATGCAAATTTAGTCAGACAATTAATCCTCTCAACAATAGAAAAAACACAAAAACCAAAAATCCAAAGACAAAAAACAAAACAGGCAAACATCAACAACAGCAAAAACAACAACAACAACAACAAAAAAAAACACCAATAGTTGCTGCTTTACATATTGATATCTTCGAAGTGTGTGTTCAGGATAACACATACAGACATAAAAGATTGATCAAATAACCCGTCATCGATTATTGCTTAGCATTAAGTGATATAATACAATAGTAGAAACATATTAGCCCTCCTGCATATATGCATATTCATATATACCTACATACATTTTTCTCTTTTTCTTTTCTACTTTCCTTCATCTCATCTGTTCTTTGTTTTAGAATAGATTTCCTTCCTGTCTCTTAGTTTATATTCCCAACCTCGGGTTCTTACACCAGTGATACAATACGTTGCCTGCACATGTATCGCTGATTTATTTCACTTATGAGTATGGACTCCAGTTTTGTCCACTTGCCTACAAAGTCCCCAAAACTGTCTTTCTTTATAGCTGAATAATATTCCATTATATAAAAATGCCACAATTTTTTAATCCAG